>BQMF02000141.1:600000-837142 GCA_027922465.2 Turritopsis dohrnii | reverse complement strand
AGCCGTTTATAAGGAAATTTGACGTTTATTGATAGAGTGATACAGAGCAGGTGGATATGGGCGGCGAGCAACGCCGCCTTGGCGGCTAGTCTATATATTAATAGCCGATTCTCTGTCTGTCTGTCTGTTTGTCTGTCACGCAAAATGGTAGATTAAGTTGTGAGCGAAATTATTTCTTTTTTTGTGTGCGACGTGAGTTCGAAGCAAATACATTGCAACCCCAATCGAACGTGACTTTTTTGGCTGATGAACTAATAGGAATAACGTTTTGTTTTTATCATTATTGTTAGTTTTATATTCCACGTTGACTTGGCTTTGAAAATAGTACATCAACTAAATACAAAGAAACTAACTGATTAAACATTTTGGACAAAAAGCAGCAGTGGCAGAACGTGGCAGCATATGTTCGGTTTGCCACTAACTCTTGCCTGACTGTCTGAGACGGGTGAACTTTTTTTTTGAGCAATCAAAATGTTTAAAAACCGATAGGTAAAAAAAGAGTATCATATCAAAAGAAAATGTTTTTTTTTTTGCTTTTCTTTTAATAAATCAATTTCTTCTTTTAATTGTTAAGCGTTCTGATCGAACGTTTTTTTATTCTATTTATTCATTTAGCACGTGCCTTTTTTCTCTCCTCCGTGTGAACTTTTTAAGAAGAGAAACCATTTCCCCCTTACGTTTGATAGCACCCATGTTAGAGCGCGTAACTTTCTTAAAACAAAAGTTAATAAAAAGTTGAAGTTTTCTCTCTCTACGTTTTGAGTGTATTGTTACACTGATAAAAGATCGGTTTTACCAGAGGTTGTGACTTCGAATCTGCTTCTGGTTGAACACAAGTTGTACGAGCCGTTTATAAGGAAATTTTACGTTTATTGATACAGTGATACATGGACAGTGGACATGGGCGGCGAGCGACGCCGCCTTGGCGGCTAGTCTATATATTAATAGCCGATTCTCCGTCTGTTTGTTTGTCTGTCACGCAAAATGGTAGATTAAGTTGTGAGCGAAATTATTTCTTTTTTTGTGTGCGACGTGAGTTCGAAGCAAATACATTGCAACCCCAATCGAACGTGACTTTTTTTGGCTGATGAACTAATAGGAATAACGTTTTGTTTTTATCATTATTGTTAGTTTTATATTCCACGTTGACTTGGCTTTGAAAACAGTACATCAACTAAATACAAAGTCACTAACTGATTAAATATTTTGGACAAAAAGCAGCAGTGGCAGAACGTGGCAGCATATGTTCGGTTTGCCACTAACTCTTGCCTGACTGTCGTCTGAGACGGGTGAACTTTTTTTTTTGAGCAATCAAAATGTTTATAAACCGATAGGTAAAAAAAGAGTATCATATCAAAACAAAATGTTTTTTTTTTTTTTTGCTTTTCTTTTAATAAATTAATTTCTTCTTTTAATTGTTAAGCGTTCTGATCGAACGTTTTTTTATTCTATTTATTCATTTAGCACGTGCCTTTTTTCTCTCCTCCGTGTGAACTTTTTAAGAAGAGAAACCATTTTCCCCCTGTTTGATAGCACCCATGTTAGAGCGCGTAACGTTTTTAAAACAAAAGCCAATAAAAAGTTTTTTTCTCTCTACGTTTTGAATGCATTGTTGTACTGATCAACGATTGTTTTAAAAAATAAATAACACATGAAATTTGGGTTTTTTTGGAACCATTGTTTAAACTGATATTTGATATTTGATTTCGAATCTGCCTCTAGGATAACTGACGTTTTTTCGGGTCCGCGATACAGGCGTTGGGGTGACAAAAAATTTGGGTCTAATTTTTTTGGGAGGGGTCTGTGACGTCATCAAAATCTTTGAAGAATGATATCTCTGTATGTAACGGTTGGTCGTAACAAAACGATCCCATACATTTTTTTGACCAGTTTTCCGAGCTCTACAACATGGGCACACTTATTATTGCCAAATCCCTAATTTTATTTTTCGTGAACCAAACGCAGGCTGAAGGTGGACATGGGCGGCGAGCGACGCCGCCTTGGCGGCTAGTATATTATAATAATAAATTAGGAAAGAGATACGAAAAAACATTCTGTCTCCCACTTACAGTACCATGCTTTGATACGGGAAAAACGCAAAGTCAGCTAATAATTGTATTCCACCGTGTAACGTCAACACGAAAGTTGGAAGATGATGATGAACAAAATCGAAAACTGACATTCGCCTATCTCGTGAAACTACTATGCCTCCTCGCTCGCTTACGCTCGCTGCGGGGGCAATGAAAAATTAGATACCATCAAAGTTGAAATGAAAAACGACAAATACCAAAGTAGAACTTTAGAAGCAAATCTTGAGAAAGGTGCATCAAGTTGGCCTTCAACTTTACCAATAAAACAGTATGGTTTTTCACTTGACAAGCAATCATTTTGGGATGGGATATATATTCGCTATAACATACCACTCAAACGATTACCATCAAATTGTGTATGCAGTGCTTTATTTAGTGTAGACCACGCCCTCTCGTGTCCAAAAGGAAGATTTATTACTTTGCGACACAATGAAATAAGAGATTTTACAGCTGAATTGTTATCCGAATGCTGTAAAGATGTGAAAACAGAGCCAGTACTTCAAGGTATAACTGGTGAAGTACTACCACCATCAAATATACTATCGGAGGAAGCTAGAGTCGATGTTGCCGCTCGAAGCTACTGGGTAAAAGGTCAAGTAGCGTACTTCGATGTCAAGGTGTTTAACCCAATTGCTAAAGTATACTTAACCCAGAAACTTGTTGACGCACATGGAGCAAATGAAAAACAAAAGAAAAGAAATTATGCTAAGAGAGTAAATCATGTTGATCAAAGTAGCTTTACACCACTGGTATTTACATGCTTTGGAGGTATGGCAAAAGAATGCACTACATTTTACAACAGACTTGCTGAAATGGTAGCCGAGAAGAGAAGCAGTGACATCAACATCGTCAAAAGTCAAAAGCTTTAGTTTACTTCGAAGTCAACTTCTGTGTATCAGAGGCTCTTGCAATTGGAGATCAATATTTGCAGAATCTGATGATCTAAATTTTATTGCAAGCGAATGCAGAATCAAGTGAATCACTTCATATCCTGGTCTACTTGTTGAAAGTTTTTTATTGTGATTGGGAAGAAAATTTTGTATATTGATGCAACGCAGTGAACGGTGGCCTGCGTAAAAATGAAATTAATATATTGAAAAAAAAAATACAAGAAAGAAACCTTGCAATGGCTTCCCAAGATGGCGGACGCTTTTTGCAACGGTAAATCTCGGAAATTAAACTTAACTAGCCGCCCAGGTTCAGCCTGCGTTGTGTCACCTCCCCCAAAGAGTTCACGAAATATGGAATTAAGGAATTGACAATAGAAAGTGTTATTATCTTGTAGAGCTCGAAATTATGAGCAAGAAAATGTATAGGATCATATGTCTATGACGCACCGTTACGGAGATATCGTTGATCAAAGATTTTGATGACGTCACACACCCGTCGCAAAAAAAAATTTGGCCTAAATTTTTTCGTCACCCCATAACCTGTATCGCGGACCCCAAAAAACGTCAGTTATCCCTATTGGTTACCGAGATAATTTTCCCTAAACGTCGCATTCGATTAGGGTCTCAATACAATGGTTTCACACTGACGCCGCACACAAGAAGAGAAATAATTTATGTGTGATCTTACATTGCTGACTCTCTTTCGCAGTTCACATCTACCATTTTGCGTGACTTACAAACAAACAAACAGACAGACGGAGAATCGGCTATTAATATATAGACTAGCCGCCAAGGCGGCGTCGCTCGCCGCCCATGTCCACCTTCAGCCTGCGTTTGGTTCACGAAAAATAAAATTAGGGATTTGGCAATAATAAGTGTGCCCATGTTGTAGAGCTCGGAAAACTGGTCAAAAAAATGTATGGGATCGTTTTGTTACGACCAACCGTTACATACAGAGATATCATTCTTCAAAGATTTTGATGACGTCACAGACCCCTCCCAAAAAAATTAGACCCAAATTTTTTGTCACCCCAACGCCTGTATCGCGGACCCGAAAAAACGTCAGTTATCCTAGAGGCAGATTCGAAATCAAATATCAAATATCAGTTTAAACAATGGTTCCAAAAAAACCCAAATTTCATGTGTTATTTATTTTTTAAAACAATCGTTGATCAGTACAACAATGCATTCAAAACGTAGAGAGAAAAAAACTTTTTATTGGCTTTTGTTTTAAAAACGTTACGCGCTCTAACATGGGTGCTATCAAACAGGGGGAAAATGGTTTCTCTTCTTAAAAAGTTCACACGGAGGAGAGAAAAAAGGCACGTGCTAAATGAATAAATAGAATAAAAAAACGTTCGATCAGAACGCTTAACAATTAAAAGAAGAAATTAATTTATTAAAAGAAAAGCAAAAAAAAAAAAAAACATTTTGTTTTGATATGATACTCTTTTTTTACCTATCGGTTTATAAACATTTTGATTGCTCAAAAAAAAAAGTTCACCCGTCTCAGACGACAGTCAGGCAAGAGTTAGTGGCAAACCGAACATATGCTGCCACGTTCTGCCACTGCTGCTTTTTGTCCAAAATATTTAATCAGTTAGTGACTTTGTATTTAGTTGATGTACTGTTTTCAAAGCCAAGTCAACGTGGAATATAAAACTAACAATAATGATAAAAACAAAACGTTATTCCTATTAGTTCATCAGCCAAAAAAAGTCACGTTCGATTGGGGTTGCAATGTATTTGCTTCGAACTCACGTCGCACACAAAAAAAGAAATAATTTCGCTCACAACTTAATCTATCATTTTGCGTGACAGACAAACAAACAGACGGAGAATCGGCTATTAATATATAGACTAGCCGCCAAGGCGGCGTCGCTCGCCGCCCATGTCCACTGTCCATGTATCACTGTATCAATAAACGTAAAATTTCCTTATAAACGGCTCGTACAACTTGTGTTCAACCAGAAGCAGATTCGAAGTCACAACCTCTGGTAAAACCGATCTTTTATCAGTGTAACAATACACTCAAAACGTAGAGAGAGAAAACTTCAACTTTTTATTAACTTTTGTTTTAAGAAAGTTACGCGCTCTAACATGGGTGCTATCAAACGTAAGGGGGAAATGGTTTCTCTTCTTAAAAAGTTCACACGGAGGAGAGAAAAAAGGCACGTGCTAAATGAATAAATAGAATAAAAAAACGTTCGATCAGAACGCTTAACAATTAAAAGAAGAAATTGATTTATTAAAAGAAAAGCAAAAAAAAAAACATTTTCTTTTGATATGATACTCTTTTTTTACCTATCGGTTTTTAAACATTTTGATTGCTCAAAAAAAAAGTTCACCCGTCTCAGACAGTCAGGCAAGAGTTAGTGGCAAACCGAACATATGCTGCCACGTTCTGCCACTGCTGCTTTTTGTCCAAAATGTTTAATCAGTTAGTTTCTTTGTATTTAGTTGATGTACTATTTTCAAAGCCAAGTCAACGTGGAATATAAAACTAACAATAATGATAAAAACAAAACGTTATTCCTATTAGTTCATCAGCCAAAAAAGTCACGTTCGATTGGGGTTGCAATGTATTTGCTTCGAACTCACGTCGCACACAAAAAAAGAAATAATTTCGCTCACAACTTAATCTACCATTTTGCGTGACAGACAAACAGACAGACAGACAGAGAATCGGCTATTAATATATAGACTAGCCGCCAAGGCGGCGTCGCTCGCCGCCCATATCCACCTGCTCTGTATCACTCTATCAATAAACGTCAAATTTCCTTATAAACGGCTCGTACAACTTGTGCTCAACCAGAAGCAGATTCGAAGTCACAACCTCTGGTAAAACCGATCTTTTATCAGTGTAACAATACACTCAAAACGTAGAGAGAGAAAACTTCAACTTTTTATTAGCTTTTGTTTTAAAAACGTTACGCGCTCTAACATGGGTGCTTTCAAACAGGGGGAAAATGGTTTCTCTTCTTAAAAAGTTCACACGGAGGAGAGAAAAAAGGCACGTGCTAAATGAATAAATAGAATAAAAAACGTTCGATCAGAACGCTTAACAATTAAAAGAAAAAATTAATTTATTAAAAGAAAAGCAAAAAAAAAAAAAACATTTTGTTTTGTTATGATACTCTTTTTTCACCTATCGGTTTTTAAACATTTTGATTGCTCAAAAAAAAAGTTCACCCGTCTCAGACAGTCAGGCAAGAGTTAGTGGCAAACCGAACATATGCTGCCACATTCTGCCACTGCTGCTTTTTGTCCAAAATGTTTAATCAGTTAGTTTCTTTGTATTTAGTTGATGTACTGCTTTCAAAGCCAAGTCAACGTGGCATATAAAACTAACAATAATGATAAAAACAAAACGTTATTCCTATTAGTTCATAAGCCAAAAAAAGTGACGTTCGATTGGGGTTGCAATGTATTTGCTTCGAACTCACGTCGCACACAAAAAAAGAAATAATTTCGCTCACAACTTGAGCTACCATTTTGCGTGACTTACAAACAGACGGAGAATCGGCTATTAATATATAGACTAGCCGCCAAGGCGGCGTCGCTCGCCGCCCATGTGCACCTGCTCTGTGTCACCCCGGAGACCCCAGTAAATCTCATATTTCTTGAAAAACGGCTCATACAGCCTGTGTTCAGCCAGAGGCAGATTCGAAATCAAATATCAAATATCAGTTTAAACAATGGTTCCAAAAAAACCCAAATTTCATGATGTGTTACTTATTTATTTTTTAAAACAATCGTTGATCAGTACAACAATACACTCAAAACGTAGAGAGAAAAAAACTTTTTATTAACTTTTGTTTTAAAAAAGTTACGCACTCTAACATGGGTGCTATCAAACATAAAAGGGGGAAATGGTTTCTCTTCTTAAAAAGTTCACACGGAGGAGAGAAAAAAGGCACGTGCTAAATGAATAAATGGAATAAAAAAACGTTCGATCAGAACGCTTAACAATTAAAAGAAGAAATTAATTTATTAAAAAAAAGCAAAAAAAAAAAAACATTTTGTTTTGATATGATACTCTTATTTTACCTAACAGTTTTTAAATATTTTGATTGCTCAAAAAAAAAGTTCACCCGTCTCAGACAGTCAGGCAAGAGTTAGTGGCAAACCGAACATATGCTGCCACGTTCTGCCACTGCTGCTTTTTGTCCAAAATGTTTAATCAGTTAGTTTCTTTGTATTTAGTTGATGTACTAAGTCAACGTGGAATATAAAACTAACAATAATGACAAAACGTTATTCCTATTAGTTCATCAGCCAAAAAAGTCACGTTCGATTGGGGTTGCAATGTATTTGCTTCGAACTCACGTCGCACACAAAAAAAGAAATAACTTCGCTCACAACTTAATCTACCATTTTGCGTGACAGACAAACAAACAGACAGACAGACAGAGAATCGGCTATTAATATATAGATTCGAAATGTTAGTGAATTCAATTTGTTTTTGAAGCAAGTTTAATTGCAAGCACTCAGAAACGATTGCTTCATTTGCTAATATGGAAAATTCAAGCGAAAATTTCAACGTTGATGAACCGCAGACAAAATCTGCATTACAACAACATACTTGCGTCAATTGTGGAGGAGTTGCTAAAAGTGCCGGTGGCTTAAAAAATCATCAACGCACTTGCTTAGGAAAGCTAAATGGGCCGAAAAATGCAGCGAATGTGGATAATATTGATGAGCTACTTCGAAAGATTCGTTATGCAACCATATTTGAAAACAATGTTAACGATGCTTACGAGAAAATGACTGTTTGGAAGCGTAACATTTTCAAACTACCGAAAGAACATCAAGGAAAAGAATTTATAAACGAAATGACCAAACAGTTAAATTTGTGGAACACTAAATCTCCACTCAGACATCTTAGCATTAAATGTTTAATGATAATGCCAAATCTGCTATTACAACAAACATCATACAAATCAAAGACTGCCAATAACAAAAAGGTTTTGGAAAGACGACTAACCCTCTGGAAGAACGGGAAAATCAGCGAATTAGTTGCAGAATGTCTTGTCATACAGAGCAGATTAAAGACACAGAAATTTGAAACTAAATCTGATAACTTGGCGAAATCATTCACCAATCTTATGATACAGGGGAAAATTAATGCAGCCATTCGGTTGTTATCAAAGTCAGGAAACAATGGAGTTTTACCGTTAACGAAGGAAACAATGCAAGAGCTTCATTTAAAACATCCAGACTCAAAATCAAAATATGAACAGTTATTACTAGAGGGACCCGAAAAGTATACGAATCCTGTAATATTCGATGACTTAGATAATGATGTGATCAAAAAAGCAGCTCTTCAAGTAAATGGTGCTTGCGGTATTTCATCTTTAGACGCCGCAGATTGGAAGAGAATTCTGGGGAGTAATTTGTATGGTAACTCTGCAATCGATCTGCGAAAATCAGTTGCTGAGCTGACAAAACAATTGTGCTCCACTGAAGTTGAGGATTTAGAATCTATCCAGCCTTTAATGGCGTGCAGATTGATTCCTTTGGACAAAGACCCAGGAGTACGACCAATCGGTATCGAGGAAGTGTTACGAAGAATAATCGGCAAAGCTGTAATGTCAACCTTACGAAATGATATAACTACAACATCTGGTAATTTACAGTTATGTGCAGGTCACAAATCTGGGTGTGAAATTGCTATTCACTCGGCAGTCGACTTATTCAATGATCAGAATAACCATGGTCTTTTCCAAATTGATGCGGCCAATGCGTTTAACTCCATCAACAGAAACGTGTTAGTACACAATATGAAGATTTTATGTCCAGAGTTTGCGACATATGTACGGAATTGCTTCCTCAAACCTGCGAGATTATTCGTTACGGGAGATCTCTTCTGCGGAAGGTACCACTCAGGGTGATCCCATCGCCATGGCGATGTATGCAGTTGGAATTCTACCACTGCTACTTTCAGATAACGAAATGCTTTGCGAAGAGACTGCCAAACGAATTGCTTACGCAGATGATTTCACTGGGATTGGTACAATACCACAACTACGAACTTGGTGGGACAACATATGCGAACTTGGCCCTTACGTTGGTTACTTTCCGAAACCTTCAAAAAGTGTCTTAATCGTAAAGGAAGGCCACATCAACGAAGCAAATATGTTATTCTCTGAGGCCAACATCGAGATAACAACACGAAGCAACAGACACCTTGAGGCGATAATTGGAAACGATGACTACCAAAACGAATATGTGAACAACAAAGTCACAGAATGGGTCAATGAAATCTATAACTTGACTGATATCGCTAAAACCCATCCACACGCAGCTTACTCTGCTTTTACCCATGGTCTGCAACACAAGTATACTTATGTAATGAGAACGATACCAAACATCTCAAATAACCTCCAACCTTTAGAAGATGCTATCAGAAACAGCCTACTCTCGGCTATATTAAACGGGTACATATGTAACGATATAGAGAGAAAATTGTTTTCTCTTCCAGCAAAGCTTGGTGGATTAGGAATTGCCATACCATCAGAAAGATATAAGATCGAGTATTCTAGCTCACGAAAAATTACTGAGGTGATGGTCAACAAAATTTGTGAACAGGACAACTCGTATGATCCAGATACTGCGCAGCGACAAAACACCATCGCAAATGAATTGAAAAGAGAGAACGTCGAGAGACAAGAAAGTCGCAACTCGAAGAAGTGAAGGCACAAATCACCTGCCCAATCAAACTGAAAACACTCGAAGCTACACTAGAAAATGGAGCGTCAAGCTGGTTGACTGCACTACCAATAAAAGAAAATGACTTCTTCTTACAAAAACAAGAATTCTGGGATGTCATTAATTTGCGATACGGCATTCCATTGAAGAATCTACCATCGCTTTGTGTATGTGATAAACCATTTACTATCGATCGTGCACTTTCTTGTCCCAAAGGCGGATTTATCGTAATCCGACACAACGAACTTTGAAATTTCACTGCCGAATTATTATCTGAGTGTTACCACGACGTACACCTGGAACCAATCTTGACACCTCTAACGGGAGAAACGCTTCCCGCTAGTACGATCAAATCCGAAGAAGCTCGGGTGGATGTAACAGCAAGAGGAGTTTGGGCTAAAGGTCAGATGGCTTTCTTTGACGTAAGGGTCTTCAATCCCACTGCCAAGTCTTACCAGAAAACCACGCTATCTGCTGCACACAGAGCCAACGAGCAAAAAAAGAAAAGATCATACAATAAACGTATTACATCAGTAGATCAAGCCTCATTCACCCCATTGGTGTTCATTTGTTTCGGAGGCATGAGCAAAGAATGTGGCGTTTTATTCAAAGGAATTGCCGAGCAAATTGCCGACAAACAAGATGTAAGCTATAGCGCGATTATGAATTGGCTCAGATTACGAATTAATTTTCACCTGATTCGTGCATGTGTTTTGTGCCTGCGGGGCTCCAGATCGCCATATTTCAAGTCAAATCATAGCAGCGAAATCGACATCGAATTACCGATCAACGAATCGAAGACAAAGGATTTGACTCTTTAAGATGAAACTCAATTCAAAGTGTGATGCACCAACTTGGAATTTGTAATTATATATATTACTCCGTTTTGTAAAAAAAAAAATTGAGACCTTAATCGAATGCGACGTTTAGGGAAAATTATCTCGATAACCAATAGGGATAACTGACGTTTTTTGGGGTCCGCGATACAGGCGATGGGGCAACAAAAAATTTGGGTCTCATTTTTGGGGGGAACGGATCTGTGACGTCATCAAAACTTTTGATCGACGATATCTTCGTAACGGCTGGTCGCAGCAAAACGATCCCATACATTTTTTTGATCGGTTTTTCGAGCTCTACAACATGGGCACACTTATCATTGCCAATTCTTTAATTTTATTTTTCGTGAACTCAACTCAGGCTGAACACGGGCGGCGAGCAACGCCGCCTTGGTGGCTAGTCTATTCTTATTTCCCTGGCTGTTGAGAAGAAATGAAAAGAAACAACATTATTTGTTTCGTAATATATTTTGCTTTCACTTTAACAAAGCCACATTTGAATAAATTTAACGTAAGCAACTAGTTTACATCTTTAAACAATAACTGTTAATTGATCGTTAAGAAATTAACGAGTTTTTCCAAACTTTGTTTTGATTTTCTCTTCTTCTTCTTTTTCATTTTCTACAAAAGATACATCTTCAGAATGACAAAAAGATAAGAATTCCATTGGTATAAAATTTATAAGAATAACTTGGATATTTAATTTAAAAGCTGCGGTAACATTTTTTGTTTCCAATTTTTTGAAAGACACTCTACATTTATACTTTCATGACTTTAGAGGATGAAATACAGTGTGTTTCATAATGTTGGAAACTGAAATTTTAAAGCTGTTTTTTTAAATGAAAAACCGAATTTCAAAATGATTTTTACATTGATGGAAAGCCACTTTCAAGTTCTTTCGGCTAGTATATTTTTGTGAGAAATGAAAAGTGGTTTTTAAAAAAATAAGGAAAATGTCTTGGAAAAATGTAATAAATACAAAACGACATAAATTGACAGATAATCTCTCGGATTTTTTTCATTCATAAAATGATTGACACCTCTTCTTGCAATAAGCGCTCCTTGTTTTGTGCGGAACAGCTAAGCGCCAGGATTCAATTATTGAATTGACATTATTACGATAAACTTTTATAAAGAGCGACAAACGCTTGCATAATACAGTAGAGTCTCCATAACTCGAACCTCTATTACTCGAATGTCTCCTTCTTTCGAACAAATTCGCTGGCACCTTGAAAATTTCCTAATAAACTCTCATAAAAAAACCTCTACAACTCGAATATTCCCTTCTTTCGAACGAATTTTCTTGTTCCTTGAAGGTTTTTGTCTCCATAACTCGAATTTTCCTGCAGCGTTATGCAAAATTTAGCAAAATTTGAAAGGTTTTACTCATGTTTTGAGTCTTTATCGTTTAAATGTTTAAACATTTACGTGTGGCGCAGGCCTTACATTATTCGAACGGATTATTCGAATGCTTGAGCCTTTCGAACGCCTATTCGAACATCTTTTTCGAAGGTCTTTTTTCGGAGTTGAAGCCTACACAAAAACATGGCGTCCAAAGCAGGATCAACTGTTTTCGAAAATCCGGAATTTCTCAAGAGGATGCCCAAGAAGCCATCAACGAAGATGACGATCCATTTAAAAGCCTAGCCAGTAATGAAGTAGAAGAGGACTCAATCCCAACCCTCGATGCTGAACTCTCGTACATAAAGCAAAAGTTCCCTGACCATATCGATTCTACCATATCAACTGAAGATTTCATTGATTTCGATATCGAAGTCAGTACATCCCATGGGCGTCTAACAACTGCTGACATCATCGCTGACATCACTGGAGCTGAAGACGAAGAATTAGAAGTGGATGATGAAGATGACAAGGACGAGGATAATCTCACACGACCAACAGCTGATCAAGTGCGTTCGGCAATTACAGTCCTCGAAGACTTGAGTCTATTTTCCAAATTTGGAGAGGATATGATCGTACACCTTAAGTATCTGAATCACAACATCAATAAAGATCATGATTTTATTTGTAAACAGAAAGTGATTACTGATTTCTTCTCTTAGTTGATTATGAAAAAAACACAAAAGTACATTATCTTTGACTTTAAACTAACCCAAAACCCCCCTATATGCAAGAATACATGATGCATTTACCGTTTTTATTCACCTGTTCCGCAAATAATAAGGGTATTTCGTAAAAACTTGTAAACCTCTACAACTTGACTGTCTCTATCTTTCGAACGATTTCCTTTTCCCCCTGGTTGTTCGAGTTATGGAGACTCTACTGTATGGGTGTATGCTTTCTCATGACTTGATTTTGCAATGTCACTAGAAAATTCTGTGCCAGATTTTTTGTGAATTTACCCACTTTTTGATTTCGACGGATGCATGACATCATTTTTGTCCCTTTTTACCCAATATCTAAGGAAGCAAATAATTACAGATAATGGTTAATACTTTTTTGAGCTATTTTTATGGTCTTTCGAAACATATGTTTGGAACTTTTTTTCATTTTTCACCTTGCCCAAAACTATGACGTCACGTCAACTAATTGAAAATGTATCATAAAATAACTGATCACAAACGGGTTGCCAGTTTGTTATTAAAATATCCCTGTCTAATTTCTTTCGCTTTTGTGTTTTATTTCACTAGAATTCTTTGCAGTTTCCGTTTCCACATGTAATTCCCCACTGCTGTTTCCCCGTTTCCCTCTCCTCTCCTCCAAACGACATAAATCTTTCATGGGGTAATATACGGAGTCTTCCCACAGTGTTTACCGACGGAATAAATATGGCTGCCGTAAACCGCTGGGAAAATACACCTGACTAAAGCCCTTGTTATTGGTAAATAACCTTTTAATTTATTCCAGTCTTGGTAAAACCGTTAAGTAGAATATAAAATATGAGAGTAAATCAAAAAATTTTGATGAAAATGAATAGATTGAAGAACGGTGGCAGAAATAATCTCCAAATTCTTAGACATTCATAATAATAAAATACACAGTACAAACGACGATATGACGACAATAATGAATAACAATAAAGATGATGATGAAACAGCGACGTGAATCAATTAATGTATTTAAATTCTTCATAATTCCTGATATACTCACTTACCACTTCATTTCACAACTATGAAAACTATGAATTATATTATACACAGTGATGTCAATTTTTAAAATGAAAATAATGCGTTTTAGGGGGAGGTTTTTTTTCACAAGAAAGAGGTTACTCAAAACTGGTAAGGTTACTCTAGTAGTATGGAGAGAGAAATCAGCTGGTATGTCTAGGTTAATACCGTTGCTATTATTTGATAATTCATAGGTGCTAAATGAAATATTTTAATAATGTGTATAATGCATAACTTTCAACCTGGTATTACAAATGGGCGGAAATTACTAATTCGATATATAAATAGTATCTTCGTGAGGTACCACCATGGTTGGCGGCGAGGGAAAAATTTTGAGAATTAGCACTTCTAGATCGCTGGAAAATGGCTTTTGAGAGCTACCATCTTCTTTGTTATCATGCGAACAATCACGAAACCTATGTCTATAATCTTCCGAACTTGTCTCCAGCACTTCTCTTTTCTTATGAAACAAGCACTGTTTGCCTTCTTTAAGTAGACCAACCTTAAAGCTGTGATGAACTTCTCTTCACACTGCACGTTCGTTCAGATCAAATGCGGCAGAAGAAAAGAAGCCATTGCATTGCGCATTGAATTTTTTAGAAAATTTGTTACAAACAACACATACGTGATCCTTATAGGTTATTTTCACTTCAGGTTCATTTCTCCTTTTCAAGGAACGAACAACTAAATCAAATGCAAACTTTCTTGCCCCAGTGCAATTCTCAAAGCTGATTGGCTAAAAAACGTGTGTAAGTTCAACATGTTGACACGTGTTTCGACACAACACCGAAAAAATACACTATGAGTCTTGACACATGTGATGAAACACATGCGTCAAAACTCATAGTGTATTTCCCGCTTAACGCAGTAAAATGTTCTGTAGCGGGAGGTCTCCACTCTGGGCAGGAGATCGGGAGGACTAGTGAAATAGCAGGAGACTTGGAACTTATGATAATGCAATTTTTCATCTCCCCCTCCCTCTTTTTTTCATTTATATACTCAACCTAGTTTTTTGCTATTAGGCTTTTATTAGTGGATAATGGACTACTGAAAACGCAATGTGAATATAGATGCCAAACTCGATTTTATAAGAACACGAGCCTCTGATCTGGCCAAAAAATAAAAACAAAATAAGAACAACTTGGAGGCTCAATTAATGTTTCAAAAATTATGAACAGCCTAAGCCTGAAATTTCTTATAAAATAAGAACAATTCATGATAAGAACAACACACATCATGATGTGAATTCTCTCACTGGCTAATGGTTTAGAAGTTGTTGTTTTTTTTTCACCTTGCATACTCTTGGGTCATTTACCAAACAACAACCATGCTTTTAAACAGTTGTTTTTTAAAAGGATTTATTTTAATTTTACTGGAAGTTCCATAAATAAGAACAAAATTAGGCTGAAATGTAAATTAATTAATTAAAGCTAAGAACAAAATAAGAACAATTCAGGCTGAAAAAGGCTAAAAAATAAGAATAGCCAGCCTCAGGTCAGATTTTACTGGTTCTTATATAAAAAAAGCATCATGTATATGTATATATCAAGGCTAATTAGAAGCTTCTCATGAATATAGGCATTGATACTTATGGGAGCTCCATGTGAGTTTTTTATTTTACCTGTCGTGCCTAAACGCACTTTTCCCTGGCAGCAACTTAGGAGATACAATTACTCATGTCCCTGTTTACATTTATATCTGATTTTCTGAACCACCCTAAGCTACTAATCTCTTTTTGTAGTATTAGAAAAAGGTCACAATGGCTAATCATCCACTACATAACCATCCTTTACATTTAACTGACCCAATCACAGTTTATGGAGAGTTTCAAGGGCAGTGGGGATGTGATAATTGTGGAATATCTTATGATAGGACTCACAAACCACATCATTGTGCAATATGTTCATATGACCTGTGTGAAACATGCTTTAAAGCCAAAAAACACCCAAGACACAGTCATGATCTTTATCTTTCAAAAATGGCCAATATTTATCCACAACACTATGGAGATTGGAAATGTGATGCTTGTCACTCCTTGAAAGGCCCACCACTTGAACCCATGGCTTACCACTGCTATATTGATAATTTTGACCTGTGTAAAGATTGTTTTAAAGGCAGACAATTCCCTATTCATCGCCATCCCTTGGTTCCTGCAGATGCTGTACAAGTTTATAGCAACTCACCTGGCCTTTGGATCTGTGATATTTGCAAACGTCATGGTACTGATATTGGAACGTATGTAAAATTTCCATGCTTTATAAGTGAGTTTTTTTATGAGGAAGGATCATCTCAGGTAATTTTTCATTGTCAAGAAAACAAGGCAAGTTATCCTCAAAATAATAAAAGATGTTATTTTCTTCACAATTTGAAAGTAAAAAAAAATGCCCTGTAAAGAGGGCAAAAAATATTTGTATTTATTTATATCAAAAATGCATTGGCAATACAATCATCCTTCTCTTCACTTTAGACAATTCTCCTTGCATTGTTCTGAATGTGAGTTTGATTGTTGTAACCGATGTTTGAAAGATGTAAATATTGATCAACATCCTCATCCTTTGAAAATAACAGATTCATATTTTGCGTATCCTGATTTTAATGGTTGTTGGCGTTGTGATTTATGCAATCGTGATTATAATCCACAACTTATGGGAAGTGATAGCGCCAAGCCTTTTCATTGCTTCACTTGCGAATTTGATGCATGTCCAAATTGTGTTGTCAGTCAATCAGTTAATGGTATGTAAGTTGTTGTGTGATGTAATAAAACTCGACAATCTACTTTGGTCATGAAAGCTAGAAATTATATTGAAGTAAAAACAATTTCAGAGGAGAGAAATGGTCATGTATAAGTGTTATTGTTCGTGGCTGTTAGGCACCATAAAGACAAATTGCCCTTTTGAATTATATTTTGCAGGTTTTCTTAACTGGAAAAATAGTTGCAAAGTGTTGCTGGAACATTTCATGTAAAGTCATGTTTCTCTATAACTTTTTAGATCTTCCTTACAGACTTCAAGGGGACCATATTGGTAAGTATCACCCTTGGATAAATATTTCAATGATATTTTGATAGTATTTTTTATAAGAATTTGTTTGTTATATAGGGATTGATGAAGCTGGTCCACCTCCGTCTGCTCATAATCTACGAGCTCATTTGACACCTAACCGAAAACATGAACCGCCAATAGGTAATCAAATCATTCATTCTTTCATCATGATCATTCTTTTTTTCTTCATTAACTTTCAACAGGTGTGCTCATTCAATCCCTTTTAAAGTACTATTTTTGTTGTTCTGCCTATTGTAACTAACTATAAATACTTTTCCCAAACATGCGTGTGACTCTCCATGCAGATTTTTGTTGATTTTTAATTTGGACACTGGATGTGTTTCATGGCTAAGCAGTCTGCAACAAGGCTAACCAATTGTTTGCACTTATTATTATAATGTTTCTTTAATCAGTTTTTGACAAGGAAATTGGTATAAAATTAAAAAATGATACGAAACTATGTAAAACCTTTGAAATCAACAGTTAAAGATCTGTTTTTTCAGTAACACTCTTCTATTAGAAATTTACTTCTCTGATTTAGAATTGATGGAAGATGAAGATGTATCAATGGAAAATCTTGATGATTCACAAAGGTGTATCGTTTGTTTGTCCAAACGAAGAAGTGCTACAATTGTTCATGGAAGCACTGGCCACGTTTGTTGTTGCTTGTCATGTGCATATACTCTCCAAAGAAGAGGGGATAAATGTCCAATGTGCCGTGCTGATATAGATCGTGTCATCAAACATTATAACTCCTAATAATTGTTGTTTTTTTTTCATTATTATGCTGCTAAGTTTTCGATTAATTCGAATGGAGCACCAACAGGTAGCTTGTGAAGCAAAACATCCAATCTGAGAAGAGCTTCTTGTTAGGTGCTGTAATAACAAAATTGATTTTCGCAATGTGAAATCTCATGCAAAATTGATTTTGTTATTGCAAGAATATTATTGTAATCATAATGTAAATAGGTTTCGGGACACTTTCTTTTTACAGTCGGCTGGGATGAAATTGACCAAGTAGATCACTTCAGTATTGTATAATTCTATGTCAGTAAAGTATTATATAATTCAAAATTTTTCTATTTTCCAAAACATTGTTAACTTATAATAATTTTTCGGTCATCTATCATTTTACTGCATTAACGTCAGAACAGTCCTGTGTTCACCAAAAAAAAAAACATCTTGCAAAAGCTTGTAAATGCTCATAACTTTTTATTATGTTTTCATTATGTAATTAGATACTTGATTTTATTGGGTGAAATAGGTTCTGTTGTTTTCAGTTTTTGTGTTTGTATTCTTCATTATTATATGTAACCTTGTAAAACTTGCCATACCAGTAAAAGTCTTTGTGAAAAATAAAAATCAATATTTGTTGTATTCATATTTGTATATATTTTGATGTTTATTGTCAGTTCTCATGGAACTGTTAACTGTCCTTCATGCAGGAAGCAGATTGATTTTCAACTGCTTAGCAAGACAATCTAACTCCCAGGCTGAGTGTAATGTCGACCAATTCACATTGTATCGAATGACTAGACCACCACTAAGTAAGATTAATGTAAAAAAACATGATTCATTCATAATCTATAAAGCAATAAATACAAAATTTTAAAAATTGTAATATATTTTGTTGAAAATTACGAAGCTTTACCTGAAGATGTTACTTATGTGACGAAAAGCTTCGTAATTTTCTACAAAATATATTACACTTTTTAAGATTTTGTGTTTATTGCTTTATACCTGTTAATGTTCTTTGACTTTTTTTAGCTACTAAATAGAATATGGCTAATCATCCACTGCACCCTCATCCTTTGCATTTATCTGATCCTCTTTCACTGTATGCAGAGTATCAAGGTGAATGGAAATGTGACAATTGTGAAATCACATATAATAGAACTTACAAGCCATATCACTGTGAAAACTGTTCATATGACCTTTGTGAGACATGTTTCCAAGCCAAGCAGCATCCAAGACATAAGCATAACTTGTATTTAACGAATATGAATATCATATATCCTCAATATGGTGGAGAATGGAAATGTGATGCTTGTCAAGGTTCAAAAGGACCACCTCTTGAACCAATGGCCTATCATTGTTTCCAAGATGGTTTTGATCTTTGTAAAGATTGTTTTCAAGGAAGAACATTTTCCATCCATCAACACCCTTTACTTCCAGTAGATGCATCCATAGTTTATAGAAATAATTCCACAGGAAAATGGAATTGCGACGGTTGTACAGATAATAAAACTGGAACGTATGTTTATGTGGATTTTTAAACACGTTCTTACGTTTTCCAATGTTTCTTTGAATCTTTTTATTTGGAGAAAATTTTGTTAATTCAAAAAATAGAAAAATGTGATAAGATTTCACAAACTTTCACAAATTGGCCCACTAGTTCAGTGAAGCTTAACTGAACATTGTAAATTTTCCTAAGCAGAACATCAACAAGCAACAAGTAAACAATTTTGTAGCAAGTAAAATGTTTCTCTTTCAATAGCTCCTTCAAATGAAGTCTTCATGATAATGTTTCAACATTGCTTACTTCTGTCTGCACTTTTAAGAGAAAATAAGTCCTAATAATCCAGCCATCATTGATTAAATTTGTGTTAAGTAATGATAGTGTCTGATGTAAATCTACAAATCTTCATGTAACTTCTGCCTTTGTTAACACCTGTTTGTTAAGAAATATATACGATTTTCTTTCCCTGCTTCTTTTATAGCTACCACCCATGGCATTGTTTTCAGTGTGAATTTGACTTTTGTAATCAGTGTTTGAAAGAAGTGAAAATTACTCGTCATTCACATCCTCTGAAGTTAACAGACTCTCACATCTTGTATTCTGGCTTTGATGGTTGCTGGCAATGTGATTTATGCAGTCAAAATTTTAACCCCAAAGTTGATCATCAAATACCTTTTCATTGCCACAAGTGTCAGTTTGATGCTTGTCGCAAGTGTGTTAATAAAGGTATGTGCCACATTTTTCGAAAATGTATTACTTAAAAAAAATTTGAATTCAATATTTTAGTGGTTTCAATAATTTTTCATTACATTATTTTTAGAAAATAAACTTGAAGGCGGTAAGTTCTTTTGGTTCGTTAGCTGAGTCGGTTAACACCGTGTAAGTATGTAAAAGAGATTTTGAATAGCCTTTGTGTGTGATAAACTCAAATGTCTTTTCCCTCAGATATGCCTTGTGAATGGAAACATATAAACAGTGGATCCAATACAAAGGGTCCAACCCTCAATACGGGACATCATCCACCTGAAGGTTAGTTTTATTGCAAAAAGTAATTTAAGCAATGACAATATCATGGGTGTTGTTTATTTAATTAATTGAAAGTTGCCATTCAGTGCAACCTACAATTAACTCAGATTATTGTGGTGCTATTATGTTTTTAGAGAAATGATGTTTGTATCCCAAAAATTCAGAAATGTGGAAATAGATCATGACAAAGTTTTGACTGAAGTGGGACATTGTCACCAAGATAAGCTATGATAAGTTTACCAAATCTTCAACATAATGTCCCTGCTTGATAATGCCACAACCCAGAAACCATAAACATTGCAAAATATAGTAAAAATCTTTTCTGGGTGTGGAAAGCTTATGGTAATCTGATCATTCATGAATTTCCAGGAGATAGGAGATTAGGTTAGGTCATTCTACGATGTTGTAAATTTTATAAATATATTTTTATTATTTTGAAAATTTAATTATCTTTTTCTGCTTTTAATGAAAGAATGTATCTATTACTTTATTGTTTGATTTTTGTTATGTTATGATGTGATTTTTTCACTTCTTCCTTTCTCTTTTACAAAGAAATCTCATGTCTTGGAAGTTATTACCGTGTAGGAGATTCCTGAGAATTTCTTATATGTATTTTATTGATTTTGCAAATTTCAATATACATGTATTTTTCATCTTTTTGCAATGATGTTTCTTTAGACGGTTATTTAGAAGTAAATTAAGAGTATTGATTTTTTTTGCACTTGGTTTTATTTACTATAGTGGTTATACAGTGGATTTATCTCTTCATTGCGTTCTAGTTCATAAATTAAAAATTGTCTTAGTATTTCAAATTTAAATTATAATATGAGGTATCATTGTATTAGTTGAATACCTTAGATTATAGTTGCACCATCTTCTTGCAAGCGTGTTAAAATTAAGATTTGCAAGGATCATAGAATCATAAAACTAAAACGATTTTATGCAAAAGAAAGTCAAAAAGTATTGTTGATCAAACTTTCTCCAACGAACTTTCTAAATGTTTGTTACCTGCTTCAACTTCTTGGGTTTGTTTTAACGAACCTTAAAACATCATAAACTGGTAGTATTAGTAATAGAAAATATATAGGATTTTTTATCAATATTTATTAACGATAATTTATTTTATAATAACTAAAAAAAAAGTGGTACATATTTTCACAATGTTGTTTAATTTCATGCCCAAACTACCAGAAAAGTATTTTTGATCCAAAGAATTATGTTTTTGCTGTCTTGATTTCTTGATATTTCAGAGGGTCCCATAGTACTTGTTTATATCTATGGTTTTGAGGTGGTATGTTCTAATACTTGTTTCACAAATTCTTTCGTTAGGAATATGTATTATTTCAGACTTTTGAATCATAATGCTTTCAGTGTAGCAAGAAACATTTTTCGATGTGCTTCTAATTTGGTCATTGGTGATGTGAGTTGTTTTGGTTTGTTGGTTGTTCGAAATACAAGGTTCACTACTCGAATAAAACCTATTGACCCACTTGATGTTCCAAATGGCGATAAAATATTTATTGACACAGTCAAATCTAATGGATCTCAGATGGAAGAAGATCTTTTCAATATCAAGCATGACAAAGAAAAGTCTATATTATATGTTTCTGAAGTCTATCCAGCTCATAGCAATGATCTTGAAGATGTGATTTTAGATATCTGTATACCTCACCAATATGATATTGATGTAGTTTCTCAGTCCGTTGATATAATAGAGACTGAAGGTCAAAATTTGAAGGTACTTTGCAATGGTGACTGTACGCTGGGAAAAATCAAATCAGCAAATACCCAAATCAAATCACATGGTCATATTGAATGCAAAAGTTTTTTAGGTGACGGTTTTATAAGTGGTGGGTTGTCATTAAGCATGAGAAAGTTACAAAGTAAACAACTTGTTATGAAGTCAAATGGAGATGTAAATATAGCAGCTGTTTATTCAGGAGGTAGTTTCAAATGTCAAAGCACAGATGGTTCTGTTCACATCAATAGTCTCCATGGCGATTCACATATCCAAGGCAACGAGATATGTATTGCGTCAATGAGTGGTGACTTAAATGCAGAAACGAAGTCAGGAGATATCAATGTTCTTTTCGATCATACAAATGAATCTTCCCTATCAACAGTTGATGGTGATATCAACATCAGTGTTACTGATTCTGTGTCTGCATTCATAGAAGCGGAAGGGACGTCCATTGATGTTCCTGAAGATCTGTTGTTTGATGGGGTAAAGTACAACTCGTGCAATGGAAAGGATTATTTTGAAGGAAAGTTAGGTGACGCTCAATCGTCAATAATGCTTGTTTCTGAACAGGGTAATATCACTCTGTCAAAAGAATCTTTATCCTCCATATTCAATTTGGAAAGTTAGAAAGGAAGATCAACAAAGAACAATTTATTATTTAAAAAACAGGATGTGTTTGATGTAATATTTATGTAATTGCTGTTTTATTAGATGGATTAATTTTTTGGTAGTTAGATTATACAGTTGAACCTGCGTCAGGAAATGTTGTCAACAAGCTACCTTCCAAAATCTTCCAGAATTTCCCCATATTTTTTTCACCAAAACATTCACTGTAATGAGATAGCCATCTGTATACAATCAGTATTTGCTTATTGACCATATTATACAGTTTGGACTGTAACATGTATATTTACATGACTGTACCATACCAGATGTTATTGTATAAAAATTATTGTTTATAGAATGATATTAAACTTTATTTCAGGTTTTTGTTCGTCTCCACATGCTGATGTTTTCTTACTGTACGTTTTTGATAATAAGAGAGTTTTTAAGAAAAAAATGTTGAAGTTCATTTCAGCAGCAAGAAGGTGTTTTCTTTCTTAAATGACATTTGTTTGGGTTTTTTTACATGAATTTCTTCTTGTTTTCTTTGTTTCCAATCCATTTAGAATTTTTGACTACATGCATGTCTGAAGATGTCATTATTCAAGCATGAGGTGTTGATTTCTCTCAATGAGTTGAAGATTGGTAGACAGCGTTTTCGATATATTCATGTACCTGCTTCATCTATTCAAATGGCATCCAGTAGAGAAGTTGAAAGTGATTTTTCGAATAACCCTGTTGTGTTATTTTTCGGTGCAGATGTTTTGAGCCATACATCGGTATCAACAAAGAATATGGCTCGGCAACATCTCAAGATGTCAAGAGATAATCATTGCTGTCGAGTTACACTTCCACATCGTTTATTGGGTGTGGCTGGCCGCACAAACATTGCATGGTTTTATGATATTCATGGGTTGTTGCAAAGTGTGTTTGAGTTTTATGAAATCAAGGATCAGAAGTATATTCTTAATTACTTCTTCAAAATGTGGTACAATGCACCAATACAAGAGTTGCCTTCAGAACTTCACCTGAGTTCAACTGACTTACTCAAAACAGATTTAGTGTTAACCGTGTTGACGGATAAAGTTGAAAACTGCCAACTCTGTCAACAGAATGCCAGTTCAAGGGAGCTAACGAAACAGGATCAAGCTGTCCAGTGCCAACCCATACAGAAGTACCTTGTACATTCAAGCAGTCAGACACAATTTGAAGAACTCACAGAAATGGAAACCATACCAACAAACAGACCACAGTCGAATTCCAATGTAACTAATGAAAATATCAGTCTTAGTCAAAATGCGTTTGATGGATATCCAGGAATTGACTCATTTCAAGAAGATTCATTGTCTTTTATAAAAACATTACAATTGTTTTTGCAACGTTTCTTTCTACAGGCATCAAAGGACATAAAGTTTTATAAAGTTTTTTCATTACTGGAGTGTGTGTTATATGTCATACAAGAAGAACTGACTGACATCGAAAATCAAAACACTGGTGTCTTTCCATTACACATTCTTGTTGATTATGCCAATACAAGAAAAGCATTTGCTAAAAATAATTGCGCCGAAAACTCGATTAAACTCCAATGTCAAGAGTATTCGCTACATCTTATAAGTAAATGGTTGGCTTATCAGTTTCATAACTTTCACACAGTTATCTCAACTCGTGTTGAAGCTTTCAAGCACCAGCAAATAGAGCAGAATATTTCGATTTTAAATCCAACAGAGGTTATAACACAACATGAACTTTTCCCATCGTGCATGATTGACTTTTTATCAGCATGGATGGGAGGATATGAAACCATTGATGAAAAAGATTTTTTCTGCTCTAGATTAGTCCTCCTGTTGGAGTTATTAAACGATTCATTGTTATCAGGAATGGGACATGTTGTCTATGCAAAACTCAAGTGTAACAACTCCTTGTAATATAGATTAAACGATTCAATTAGTAACTGGTGTCTTCAGTACCATAGATCATTACATTTTCGTTTTAATTTTCTCTCTGGCATTTGTACCTTCGGTCTTGATTTTATGTTCTAGGAATGTAATAGATGGTTATCTTTTCTTTAAACAAAATATTTTTATTCAACCTCTTGTATGTCATGTTCTCTGGTCCTGTGTTGTTTCAACGTGTTTGTGTTTGTTTTTAAATTGCTGTGGAAAAATCATCAAAATCAAAAGATTGCATCAGCATTTAGCTTGGTGTTTGAAAAAAAAATGTGAAAAGGTGTCTTAGAACAGCAGATATTTTTTAATAAGATATGAATGGTTATATAATGTTGTTTTTTGTAGGGCTGGGTTTTCTGTTTCAGGTTTAACTTTATATGAATTCTAGCAAATGCAAAAAGAATTGACTTAAGATATTAGTGGCCTCAAAGGCATGAGCCAGCAGCTTCATGCAGGTGAAATGAAAGATACAAGTAATGAAGAGGTGAGCTAATCATGATCCAACATTTGACCATAATAACTGAAATTTAATTCAAAGGATAAATTTCGATTTCAGGCTGTTGTTATTTTGGTCATGAATGTTTGCTTTGCTATATTACAAGATCTGTTTTGAAATTGTTATACTTGAGCTTATGTTTTAGGAACCACTGACACAGTATATGAATGAGCTGATTGACATTTGTACGCAAGGAGTGTGTTTTGAGATACACCGATCAATTAAACTTGGATATTGGGATCTTGAAAATATTGACAATGAGTATGTGTCGTCAATTCTTTAACTTCAAGTGTTTGCTCCCAATCTGGTGATTAAGATTTTCTGATTTATTCATTTATTTATTTATTTAAGTCATTGATATTTACACAGGGCTTTGTAGTGTTTTTTGTTCTGGTTGCGTTTTTATGTTGTCTCACTTTTGTTATAATGGCACCACTTTACAGCAGTAATGTACGAACATGTGATAATTCTGGTGATTCAATTTTAGGTCACAAAAGGAATTTGGTAAGATATTGTTTTAAAGCCTAGATTTACCTAACGACAAGCAACTTTGACTGGTGTGCATGCATGAAATACATCTGTTGTAAGACCTACCACATGTCGAATATTATGAAAATTCCAATGAAACCAAACAAAGTCTTATGTATGTATTTTATAGTGAAATTGTGTAAATGGTTCTCACAATAGAATTAGTCGATCAAGTTGGTCTGGATGTATTTGGGCAACTTCCAGTAAAGAAGCAACAAGATTGTACTTGCCCTAATTGTTCGCGATCACTGGCTGCAAACCGGTTCGCACCACATCTTGAAAAGTGCATGGGAATGGGTCGGAATAGTAGTCGGATCGCCAATCGAAGGTTGGATGTTTTATTACATTTACTTAGCGGCAGCTTTTAACTGATTTGGGCACATATCAGGAATGCATACCATAGATTTTAAGATTTGTTGTGGTTTTAGTTCATTAGATTTCTGCGAAAGCAAGAAAGCTATTACAACCGGCTTTCGTTTTTTTCTTACTGTCCAAACCTAGCGGTGCATTTACATGAAACCAAAGCACCGTGCATTGCATGTCAGCAAAAGATTTACAAAAGTTTCTTTGATCAATATTAAATGGATTTTAAAGAAGATGCACATATTTTAAGGTGAAAACAGAAAATATATAAAAGAAGCTTATATTTATCTTGGACTGTGATCATTCTTTTTCAACTAAAAAGAAGTTCTCAACGGTTTGTAAACAGAAGAGTCAAAAGAGCTATATATATTTATATCTATACTGACGTGCATGGCTTCCGTGGCACAGTCGGTTAGTACAGCAACTACTAACCCAAGGGTCGGTGGTTCTACCCCGCGTTGATCAAATTTTTAAATGTCATAAAATATTTCGATTTCGATACATTACAACCGGCTTTTCACCTCCATTTTTTTCTTACTGTTTAAAGCTAGCAGTTTATAGATTACAGAGACATATATGTAGTTCTGTGGCGCAGTTACTTGGCTGCTAACCGAAAAGTCGGTGGTTCGAGCCCACTTTGATCGTGTAACATTTTTTGTCGAATTTCATAATTGTCATAAAATTTTTCATTTTTCATGCTTCAACAGATTCTGCAGAAATCTTTCTGCCCATGCGGGCATCTTGTTTCATATTAATATAGGCACGGAATTTTTGTGATGAAATCATACAAAACTAAACCAGCTTCCATCATGGTGTTTCAGTATTGAAATGGAAGTACTGAATGTACCTTATACACCTGGTAGAACTCCATCAAACTCTGTAGGTTTGTTTACATCTAATATTGTTTGTGTTGTCATGGATACAGGTTACAGACGACAGGTCGCATTGAGGAATATGATGTTGATAATGATGTCGACTATGACTGGAGTTATGAATATGAAAAGAAAAGTAAATTTTCTGATAATAGATATGTTTCTCTGTTATTCATATATTCATAGTAAGCAGTTTGCTTTAATTTCTTTAATTTTCTTGTTATTAGGTCGTAAGGGTAGGCGAGACAAAGATAAGGTTAGCCTCTTTGATCCCTAATTCCACGATTTTACAGCCTTGTCTGGACTTCATGGTGATTTCTGTTGCGTGAGGGTGGCCATTTTCAGATTGTATGCTTCATGTAATCTTTTAGTTAACAAATTCACCGAAGCGTCCTAAAGTTCGAAAAGGTACTTGAATCTAGCCTAGAATTTTGTTTGGGTCTCATTAATTTTTTTCTGTGTTTTTTTTTTCAAAATTATTTTCCCTCAGAGTGGTTTTTAAGGAAAACTTACTCCATGATCCGATGTAAGTTCTTGAACAGATATTTCCTGATGTATGGGATAACTTCATTGTGATTATCATGCATATATAGTCAAACACTGCTATACCAATAAATGATTTTATGGAAAAAGAAAAATCATTTCTGAGCAGGTTTTTGGATGCTATTTGAAGTGAGTGCTCATTAAAAAACTCCTGTAATCCCTGTCCTTTTAATAGGCGACAACGCTATAAGCATCTCTTCCCTTGTTACTAATGGCAGCGGATCCAGACCAGGAACCCCATGCTCGACCGCCAGTGGTGATATAGCAACGATAAAGGTAACTACAAATAATCTATCGATGTGCAGTGGTTGATCTGAAGAAAACGATGAAAGAGAAGGTTATTGTTCAACTGGGATTGTGTATTAAAGTTGTTGTGTTTTTTCTTCACGTGTAGACTGGCCCTACATTGCAAGCTCTTGAAGCGCTAAGTCAAGGTAAAAAAATCCAAACAAAGCTTGAAACTTAGATTGACCTATATGTTAATTTACATGTTTTTTTAAATTTTATTTTAGAAGAGAAATTCGCGTTGTTAACACAGGTATTTATTCGGTTGCAGGGGGTAGTGTTAAAGTCGTCATCATCATCGTCATCGTCGTTGTTGTTGTTGTTGTTGTTGTTGCTTTTGCGTTTTGCACATATACACTTCTATTTTTCTACATTGAAGCATGTTGCTGGAAATTTTCGAAAAGCTTGAAATATATTTTAACACGTTCATATGAGGATCAGGTTGTGCTTCGAGTGTCACTAACTCTCGTATAAACTCAGTCTGAAGGATCAAATATCTATTTGTTTGTTTTTATTGTAGACATGCGGAGCGATTTCTGAACACACAGGAAAAATGTGTACCAGGTAAGATTCCATTTGTGTGGAGGCTTTTGACGAGATTTAAATCATTCTCGTTATATTGACAGATACATCAGTTCAACATGTTATGATGACATTGACATTGATAGTGATGATGCAACAATTTGAGCAGTAATGCAAAAATCAAGCAGTAACGTTGAAAAGAATAGAAAAACTAACAACAAAAATCATACAGTAACGTTATTAAAAACCGAATAACGTTATATAACTATATTTTCACTCATATACTCTACATTAGATCTTGTTACAGAAGTTCTTTCGGAAGCCTTTCAGATTATTTAGATTGTATTCATTCTGTTTGTTACTTTGTATAGAACAGGTCGATGCGTCCAACACACTGACGAACAAAGGAGGAGTGTTCGAGAATTACTTTTAGGTGAGTGCGTCCACAAGAAATCGAATACATCCATGCGCCCAGACTGTCAACTAAGAGTCTGAACTTAATTTACACGAAAGTAAACAAGCTGTAGAAGTGACAATATACTCCGTTTCTTAGGTTCTTAGTGATAAATCTTCCTATTTTTCGGCTTCTGAAGATAGGAAACTTCCATATCCAAAAATGTTGAAATGAGTTTTCTGATCCCTACCTTTCATCACTATATTTTTCGTGTGTTGTTTACAGGGGACAATGATGACGTTCCTTGGCCGCCAAGCATGCGTCCTGAAGGGTAACTATAATTTCCACGCCTGTTCAATCATGTTAAGCATTTCTTTTCGTAAATTGATGATTGTATGTAGTTGATGCATTTGTGTCCAGAATAGTATAGTACAGTCCAGAATAGTATACGCTTGTTTTCTGTATAAGCATCACCTTGATAGAATTTAATGACGTTTGAAGTTTGAAGAGCAGCTAAGAAGAAATTTCAAACATCCTGCTTTTTTAAGCTTAGAGTTTCTATATCGCATTTGCATATGGATAAGGTTTTTGTCTGTAAAAGTAAAAGTAGTTTCGACGACTGCAAAGTACTCCTCAGTTATCAGTCGAGGTTTGAATTAATATCAAGTTAAGCAACAACGAGGTTTAGTCAAAATTCTCTGATGCACGTAAAAAAGAACATGGGGATAGTAAGTAGCCTGGGGGGTATTTTCGACCTTTGTGTGCATCCCTAACCGATACTTACTTCTGAGCAGAAGTTTCGACTTATAGTAGATTACTTACTATTGACATTGTACTAACTTAACCTAACGCTAGTGTGCAGTGCATTCAACAGTGTTTTTGTTTTCTAGTTCATCGTTAGATCAAGATGACATTCATGTTGGTACGCAATATTTTTTTCCATTTGTTGTTTCGTTACATCGTGTTTCGTTACATCGATGTTTTGTTACATTTCATTACGTAATGGTTGATTTCAGCATGATCTCAGAATTTTTCTGCATTGTTCATTTCAACTTTGTATTCTATCACTGTCGAAGTCAACATATTTACTACAGGAATTTTATAACAAACTGTTTTCGTATGGAGTAATTGTTTAATCAAGACAGTATACACGGTTTTTTTTATAAGCAACCAAGGTCAGTAGTAATGTTGCTTTAAAAATGTCCATTTTTTAGTAGTAATGTTGCTTAATTTGTTGCTAAGCATTAATTGAAAAAGTATGTATTTCCAGTCTTGAAATCGTTTGTGTAAGTTCAGTATCTAAGTAAATAGTGCAGGACATAGTACTGCAACCTAGTGTAACCATCTAGTGTAACAATTTTAAGAAATGTGCTGTAGCTATGCCAGTGCTGCATCATTTCAAAATTTCATGTTGCTAATTTATCTAACATTCTTGTAGTACTGTTGCTTAACTTTTTGAGAAAATTTACTAGTGTTGCTTATAAACGTGTTGCTTATAAAAAAAAAACGTGTATAATCAAAATAGTTGTAATGTCTTGCACAAAAACAGAATGTCCAAATCGGTATTTGTATCGGATCTTTATATCGGATTAGACAATTAGATGTTTATTCTCTCATTTTAATTTCAGACGTGGATGGATATGAGGATATGGTTGATCTTAGAGAATTAGCCACGTTAGTGAAATACCTTCCGCCAGCTTTTCTTAAAAAGTCTTCACATGGTCACGGTTACTATGGTTACAGGGTGCACGAAACTTTACGAAATCCCATTAACTAGTTTTACTGTAACATGGTGTAAATACTGTTTTAGTTTACCATGGGAACAAGAATCGAATGTTTCAACTGGATCTGACACGATGAGCGGACCTCCAATACGTAAGTAAATATTGTTGCAATGTTTGTGACGTCAATTTAATGTGATCGTAACAACGTAACATTATATTTTAGCGCCTTCACCTGTCGTTACCAAAAAGAAAAAAGGTAGAAAAAACCGGTCTCGATAAACGCTGAAAACGATTCAAAAAATTCTTCATCGTGATCCCTCCACCACCTGTGTTTTACAAGCTCTCCGTTTGATGAGAGATGATATTTTAGGTGTTTTCTGTAAGTATGTTTGGTGTTTTAAGGAAACCTTGTTTTCTATAGTCCTTTTTTACTTGCGCAATTTTATTTCAGAATATAGAATTTATAATATTTTCCAGTTAGTTGTATATATGAATTTTTTCATGGAAAATAAAAATTCTTTCATTCATAAAGCTAAGTTTGGTTTTGTACAATGAGCGAACGATTTATCTGAAATGTTTCGTTTCAAACTTCTTCACAAACCCATAGTGCAGCTGTATTCGATTGTATATTTTCTAAAAAACATGGCCAAATGTTACCATGGTGATCGAGTTACACAGTATTGAGAAACCAAGATTACACGTTCTTACAATACTTTTATAAAGTACATTTTTTTCTCTTTTGACTAAATAATATTTCCGTTATTATACAAATTACAAATTCTAATTTTCGTGTGGTATTTTAAAAATATCAAGTACTGTTTCGCTAAAGAGTATAATGCGTGATCTCCCGTGGCAACAGGATTTCAACAGCTTTCCATATTCTTTGTCAGTTCACAAATACCGAAGTAAAATTAGCAGGTCTTTCTCAAGTCTTCGTTCTCTATCATGACGTTCTACAGTTGTGCAAGAAAGGAGTTTCATACAAATCTAGATTTTACTAAAATTTCATATAAAAGCTTGTGTATAAATTACTGGGTATTATTGCAAAGTGTAGAAAAGTTTCCAGCGTATGAATCTAAACAAAGTGATGGCAACGGAATTTTGAATTTATCAGGTTTACAAAAATCAAGACCAGATAATTTTTCATTGTCCAGCATCGTGTTTTTCAGTTTTGTTACAGTATCTTGTGTGTATGCGCCTTCTACGCACAGGGTTTTTAAGTTTTTAGCGCCCTGTACAAACTGCATCAGGCCGTCATACAATGCGGCGTCCGCATCTGCGTGGTAATAATTTATACCGAGTGCTTCGATTTTCGGACAACAGGTAGACACGAGTTTCAATGCATCGCTGGTTTTGAGAATTTCATGACCAGCGAAACTCAACCACTTCAAGTTGGGCAAGTGTGGAAGAAGCTGCTTGAATAGATGGTAATCGATGGGAGTTAAACTCACGTCAAGTGATGTCAGTAGTTTACAGTTGGACAACATCTTTGTCATGTTCGAAATGTTCACTGGATGTCTTCGTCGTATTTCGAGTGTTTTTAGCTTGAGAGGTAAATGCATGATTTCAGATACTAATTGGTCTGTGACAGCACATCGTAGATATTCTAGCTTAGTGGCCAACTCAGTAACAACCTTAGCAACAGCTTCATCCTCAATATAGTAGCAGTGCGACAAATCGATTTCTGTGATTTGTGTTTTTGCCCAGTCTGCTTTCGCGATTTCTTCGTTACGTATACTTGTTCGTCTAAGTATTAAAGTCTTGAGTTTTCTGCACCGTCTTACTAGATGGTGTATACTACTTCCGTTCACGTTTAAGCATTGATTCACATTGAATGAAACCAGCTGTCTACAGTAGTTTGAGATATCCAGAATAGCGTGATCGTTCATCCACATACAGTCATGACATTCCAGTATAGAGAGGTTGGGTAATCTAGCAACAAATGGTTGGTTTTGGATTTTTGTTAGCTGTCCAAAGCTTGTTGACAGACCTGATAATGTAAGTAAAAATTGAATTTCGCAATACGTGAAAAAACAAGGCTGTTTTACATCAGTCACTGATGATCACACTTACCTAATGTTTCGATCTTTTCACCAATATTGGTCAAACTGTATGCTAAGAAAGAGAAATCTCCTTTCGACTTGCGTACGTCAATATGACGCAAATTCCTTGGAATCAGATAATTTAGAACGTCACCACACTGACTGCTATTAACCATACATCCGTTCAACTTTAGCGACGACAGCTGATTGGCTTGTTCCAGAAATGTCTTAAGGACGTCAGTGGTAACAACGTTATTAACTATTTCCAGGTATTGCAAATTTTGTATGGGCACGTAATCGATTAAGCAGTCCAGTATTTTCTGATCATCCAGCTTAAATGGAGATAAATTGGAAACTCGCCACAACTCGCTGTCGGCGAGTAAAACATACCATCTTTTACAAACAATTCTTAGTCGCCATATGTCAAGCTTGGAATGACAGAGCTTGAATATTCGAAGCAAAATGCAGTCTGGAAATTCGTTCAGTTGGCCAGATTCATTGATAACCATCACAGACAATTTTTTATCGCGTTGAGGTCGAACACTGGAATCTTCTTATCGTTTCTTGAAAAAAAGATGGTAATGTGATAGTTGAACAGATCGAATCACATGCGACGTTTTGATTTGTTATTTTCTCGCAGTTGTATTTTCAATCAAGATCGTCTTTTAACAGTTCATGAAAATAAAAACATTACTAGAGATTAAGTTAATGAGAAAAACAGAGTTGTGTTGTTGTTGCTAGCGAAGTTGCTAGCGATTTTCTCAATGATCTCCAACCGTGATTTTAGATCAGCTTGTATATAATACCTTCGTTACAGGAAGTTAAAGAGCCACCTTATTAACAAGTCGTTATGCAAAACAATTAAAGCGAATATTGTGGTAATACGGAGTGTCACTTCGTCGTGTTGCAGTGACACGAAATTTCGTGAGATCATGCAGGGAGATTACAAAGAAACATTTTCTCAAATAAACAAGAAAAAAAGTAAGAGTGAAATGGAAAACCAAACCATGATACTACTATGCAATACTTATTCGCAATACTATTTTGGTTGAAAATAAACTCCTCGCAAGGTATTGAAACTTCTCAAAAAGAAGATTCTGTTTATTTTACAAACAAGTACTAGTTACCAGGAACACATATCTTACCAAAAACAAATGTTTTCTATGTACATACTGAACCTAGTCTCAGCATACTTCTTTAACTTATAAACGAAATTACAAAGAAGCCATTGCAGTGTGACGACCGCTATGTCCCCGCCGCTGCTGATCACCCTCGAACAATCGTTTACTCGTGATAGATACTACTCTTAACAAGAAATCAATGTTAAGATGATGCGATAGATTAATATTTATGTGTAATATTTATTATGTTTCATTTTAAAGGGGTCGTTTCTGTTACCTTAAAGCCTAGTGTCCACCAACGCGCTAAAACATTAACGCAAATGATCAACGCCAAAAAAAAGATTCGCTCGTAGATGGACAACTTAACGCAAATAACTAACGCAAAAAGAAAAATTAGGCGCGCGCAAATTTTTAACGCCAAAATATTCAGAAGTCAAAGAAATGCCGATGATCTTTAGCATGTGGTGCTATTTAATAACAAAAAATCTATTGTGATAGGGGAATGAGCTTAAGATATTTTTAAAACTCATGGCAATGTGAGATAAAATAATGCTTTTGAGCCAAAAACGATAAAAATAAAACATGGGAAGAAAAAAAGTAATTAAAAGTAAAATAATTGAAATAGTCCTCCCTATTCGAAATTCTCATTGTTGCATCATACACTTCTTGGTCGTAAATATCCTGTACCCAGAAAGCCCTCTTTTTTATGAGCATTTGTTCTTCGACGACGTCTTTTTCTTAGCAACATTACTGGCAAAATATCAAGTACGTCTTCCTCTTCACAATTCATTTCTGCTATTTTTCTCTATACTTGATCGTTTCGAAACTTTTTAATAAAATTCAATGGACACGTTTGCGTTTAGTATTTGCGCCAGACATTCTGGCGCCGACGATAAATTTTATATCTAATTATTTGCGTTTATCTTAGCCGCTTTGGTGAAGCTTTGGTGGATACTCAGCTTTAGAGTTTATGTAAGAGAAACAATCCAATTTTTAAATTTATATCGACTGGAAAGTTACCAAGTTACTATAAAATCTCTCCTCCCCGCATATAAGCCCACCTTGTTTAAAAGCCAATGGGCTTATACCCGGGTATAGGCCCACTGTGCCTTTATCCGGGAGACTTTTTCAATTAATATTTTAAGCTGAGTGTCCACCAAAGCTTCACCAAAGCGCCTATGATAAACGCAAATAATTAGATATTAAATTTATCGCCGGCGCCAGAATGTCTGGCGCATAAACTAAACGCAAACGTGTCCATTGAATTTTATTAAAAAGTTTTGAAACGATCAAGTATAGAGAAACATAGCAGCAGAAATGAATTGTGAAGAGGAAGATGTACTTGATATTTTGCTAGTAACATTGCTAAGAAAAGACGTCGTCGAAGAACAAATGCTCATAAAAAGAAAGCTTTCTGGGTGGAGGATATTTACAAGGACCAAGAACTGTATATGATGCAACAAGTCTTGTAAATAAAATGAGAGTTTCGAAAACTTCAATTATTTCACTTTTAATTACTTTTTTTTCTTCCCATGTTTTTATCGTTTTTGGCTCAACAGCATTATTCTATCTAACATTTCCTTGATTTATGAAATTGTCTTAAACGCATTTTTCTTACACAATAGATTTTTTGTTATTAAATAGCACCACATGCTAAAGATCATCGGCATTTCTTTGACTTCTGAATATTTTTTCGTTATAACCAAAATTTTGGCGTTAAAAATTTGCGCACGCCTAATTTTTATGCGTTAGTTATTTGCGTTAAGGTGTCCATCTACGCGCGAATCTTTTTTTTGGCGTTGATCATTTGCGTTAATGTTTTAGTGCGTTGGTGGACACTAGGCTTTAGGGGTAAAAAGTAAAGAGAGATGCATTTATTCCAACAACTTTTTCTCTTTTACAGATATCTTTAATTATTATTTTCCACTTTTTTTAGATACTAAGTTTCTTGTCCTTTAATGACATATCTACATGGTACCTCTAAACCATTACCTCTTTCGGTTTGTCTTTTTCAACAGACAATAGCTCTTATTTAAAAAATGATTTGTCTCGTTCATTTACCCAACCTTATGACTGTTTTGAGTATAAAAAAATATAGGCCCATGGGTTTTAATACGGGAGCGTTTTTCCAATTAAAAGTTCAAAAATCGGCAAAAATTCAGGTAAAAGTCCATGGCCTTATATGCGGGGGAATAGGGTACATAGGAGAAAACGCGTCTCCGTTGTCAGCACGACTTCGAAACATGATTTCTCACGTTGAGCAAAGAACGTACAATGATGTAATTATCTTCACAATGGTGTCATAATCGGTAAACACTCTTCCTAAGCAAATTCCACATAGAAAACAAAACAAGAACTATATGGCGCAAAACAGTTGTAGCGTTATAAAAATAACTCGCAATACGAATAAAATTAGATACAAACTCCACCCATCCAAAATTTTCTTGATCCATTTTTTTGAACATTTTGAAAAATCATTAGAAAAATCCTAAGATTACAATTGTTCCTTAAGACAACAATTACAATCATTTCGATTCATCTACTACACCAAGGATATTTTAATACGTTTTTGGTTTTCCTGCTACCCTTAGAAAACTAAAGAGAATCTTTAAAGCCGGTTTTCCACTAGGCGTATCAGAACGCACTGAGCTATTGTTTATAAGACAATGGCCGCTGAATAATCCGCTACCGGCGTTCTTATTAATTTCCACTTGTAAAGATGAGTTGAAAAAGAAAGTCTAAAAGTAAATACAGAAAAAGTAAAAATAAACACTAGCATTATTGTTATCAATTCATTTCAAGGTGGTTATTCGTATAAAAACCATAGTAAAACCACAGTTTATAAACTGTGTAAAAACCAGCTAACAGAATAGAAATAAAAACAAGTAAAAAAAAGTTTTAACAATAAACAATAGGTGCCTCGCTTAGCGCGTTCTGAAGCGCCTAGTGGAAAACGTAAAAAGGTCAATTAGTTTTCGCGGCAAATGGAGCAATGGGAAGAGAATGCTCGAAGTTTTACAGAAGATTGTCGGAAATGATCGCCGAAAAACGAAAAGATCAATCGTCGAAAATTGCGAGCAATGTTCGAACAATAATTTCATTCTCGTTACTGAGATCAACAGTACGCTGCATACGCGGATCAAGAGGTCGAGCACCGTCTCTCCAGACGAATATCTTTAAAAAAAATCTAGCTTTTCATTTAGCGTGCCGGAAATGCCTCCGGAATTATAATTGTATTTAAATATTGTATAATGTATATAACTATATAAATAATATATTGTTTGTAATAAAAAAAAAAAAGAATAAAAATAAAAAAAATTCTATGTTCAAAAAAAGGTCAATTGATGACGACATCGATTGTTTATGATAGTGTTCACTGGTTGTTTTCTAATCAGTCACTGACTTTGTCCAAATCTTCCGATTTGGGGGTCAGTGAGGGCAAGGATTGTCTTTTCAGAGCATCTTAAGAAGCGACGCCGATTTTATAAGAATCCGTTGAAGAACCATTGTATGGATCCCAATTTGATGATTAAAAAATGAATCTAAACGAATCTATGCTGAGAAGCCGAAACATTGACAACTTTAATTAAGATCAGAAACATATTGAAGCTTAGTTTCTCAAAAAAACCGTGTATTAATTCTGTGTATACGTTCACAATAACCTCTTGGAATAGATTACGCAAATGTGACACCATTTTCCCAACCATACCTAGCTGCCAGAGAATATCAAAGCGAAAGTTAATTTCTAAAATATAAATAGTGTTCATAAACATACAAACCATTTTCTCAGAACAGAGAAGTTCGTTTTAAAACACTTCCACTTGTTAGTATGATGACTCCAAAACCTATTTTTCGTTCACACACCAGACTCATAAAATTTTAAAATGTTCCCATTTACAGAATTCTTTTCAAAAAAAAACATTAATTATAGTGTGCTGTCGAATTTTTTTTATCAATATTTTAAAGCTTTCGACCGCAGCTTTCCTTAATTCAAGACGATTGTATAATTTTTGAGAAATTGTTACTATGGAAACACACGGTTGATTGCAATTGTCATGAATATGTCCGAACCATACAAACGGAATATATTATATTCATACCAGCTGTTATAAAAATATATTTTTGTATCATGTGCGAAAAGTTTAAGGTCTGATTTGAGTAGTGTATTCTTTATTTGTACTTGGAGAAAGGTTGACTAAAAAACGCTCTGTCTCCTACTTTCACTTGTTATCTGTCTTCTTACAGAAACTTTCGCTTTATCAATTCCTTAAAAAACGAAATATGGTTCCTTCAGGTTCGAATGGAAACAAAGGAATACAGCTCGAGATGATTGCAGGTTTGTTTGAAACACACATGAAGAGAAAAAGTTACAAACGCATTTTCCAAATATCAAGCAAGCATCGGTCAGCCATTTGCAACCAGCAAGTACTACATTCTTTATTTATGGGCGTGGAGATCAATGAAGTGCCAACATATGTTTGAAGCGGACTTTAATCACAGACACAAATCACTTCCGCCATAATCTGACGTCATGGTGTCGACCATCCAAATAAGTTGCACATGTATTTAACAAAAAATGACATTTATTAGACTCTTATTTTCAATGTCATTTTTTTCGATTGTTTTGTTTGAATCGAATCTATTGTTTTCGCGCACGCTTTCCTTGCATGCGATATGATTAAGGGGCTGATTACATGATCCCGCTTAGCCGGGATGAAATTTCATCCCGCCTTGCCGAGATGAATTTCAACTCGATGCTACATGCAAAATTTTCATCCCGTTTAGGCGGGACGGGACAAAGCTAACCCTTTGTGTTTTGAATTTTTGACAAACTACGCATGCTCAAACCTCAAACTTGTCCCGGTTGACCGGGACGAAGCGATTACATGGGAAAATTTCATCCCGCCTAACCGAGATCCCGGCTCTTGATAGCCGAGATCTCGAATAGGCGCGAGATGAAAATTTTATCATGTAATCGCGATGGGAAATTTATGAAGATTTGACCAGGAAGGCAAGACCTCGGCAAGGCGGGATGAAATTTCATCCCGGCTAACCGGGATCATGTAATCAGCCCCTAAGATGTAAAGGTAAATGAAAACAACATTTTGAACAAAACTAATAAAGATGCAAGAAGCAACTGAAAATTCCATTAAAATTCCCAAACTACAAGGATAGGAATGAGAAAGCGAGGAGATACCAAGTTCATTTCATCTATTTTAGCCAGCACTTCGCCCATGCACTTCTTTGTTTTCGTTTCCTAAGTTCGACTCTCTGTTTTGACAAAATAGAAACAACGGCAGCAACTGCTGTTTCATCCTCAGGGTCCATGTTTGTAATTTTCAATGATAGTGTATTCGCGCCAAAATTTTTAATTTTCAATGTCATTGGAATGTAACAATGGAAAATTATCATTGAAAAATGATAGTGTATTTCAGTCTTTAACAACACCATGAATATTTGATAGTCTGTCATAGTGACAGACGACGTTGTAATAGTGACAGACGACGTTGTGCTGTAAATGTCAAAACTGTAAATGTGGGTTCGGGTTAACAAGCAAAATATAGCATATTGTCAGATATCAACGTATCTCGGTTTATCTCAGAACAAAAAAAAAATAATAATAAAAAACGGAGGTAGTAGGGAAATAAAGATATCGTTAAACTATTAACTTAAAATTTATATTTTTGAAAATTGTCTTAAATTTCACATAAAGATAAAGCTCGCTTGTTAACTATAAAGAACCGACCATTGACATTAACATACTAAAATAAAATTTTCATTTTATTTTCAGGCCATACATACAATGTTCTTCTTTCTTCATAAGAAAACTCTTCAAGTGTTTTATTTGCTGACAAATTTTTTCAATCCTTCCGTGCTCATACTTTTTGGTCTTTCAATGGGCAATCCGAAAGCTCGATCCCAAATAAGGGAAGACAACACTCCCAAAGCACGTGACACACCAAACAAGACGGTGTAGAAATTCATTTCCTTCATTCCATAGTACTGAAAAGAAAAAAACAACAAATGTATCAAGAGAAAGTGGGAAGTTTGTAACCGTAGAGAATGTTATTAAACCAAAGTAATATAAATACGAGAGTGTGACCACAGTACCTAATTAAGGCGCTAACTACTAGTGGTATGTTGCTATATCTTACGATAGCTTTCATCACCTCCAAAGAGGTATAACATGAGATAATATGAGATATTTTAGTTGATTTTTTAAAGTTGCTAAGGTATTCCAAAAGATAGCGTCCCATCAAATGTTTATGACATTTATTACAAACGTTTACGTTTTAAAAGAAATGAGAAAGTGTTAATTTTTAATACAAAAAAAGTTTAATCATTAACGAAGAAAATCAAAACGTAAACATTCGATGAACGTAGCAGTATAGAATTTATGAAATAAACGGACATACGCTGTCCTTAAATTTTTACCTGCAGTTTGCCACAGCTTCATTTTTTGAAATTCTCACTGTCAGTTGCGGTAACGTGAAATTAAAAAAAAAAATAGAAAAACTAGTGAGTGCGTCCCTACCTGCAATAACACTCCTGAATGTGCATCGACGTTAGGCCATGGGTTTGCCACTTTACCGAGAGCAAGAAGCTCATCCGGTACAACTTCGTATACCTTTCCGACAACTTTAAACAGTGGATCATCCGGTAAGTGCTTTAAAGCGAATTCACGCTGGCATGTATAACGTGGGTCGGTTTTTCGCAACACTGCATGGCCATAACCAGGAACGACCTAGAAGTTAATCGAGTCAACATACTCGCAACGCAGAACGTTTTGGCTATTATCAACAACTCAGTAATCTTATTATCAAATTTCATCAAATACCTTAGGCCGACTTTTTTTTGCGTCGCCTTATTTTAAAGATTTTAGCGAATGAGCGTATTTTCGCTAAATTAAAGTTGCGGAAAATTTAAATTTAGCAAAACTTTTTTTTTACCTTCTGACAATTCTCCGTAATTAAGGGGTCATTCGCTAAAATTAGGTTGCGTTAAACCCGTGTTCATCAATTTTTTGCAAAATTTTACTGACGCAAAAAAAGTCGTCCTAAGGTAAGTCCACTAGTACTCATATTTATAAACTCATATAAAAACAAAGTAGATATCTTACAGATGTTTTCAATGTTTCACGAATGTAGTCTCGCATTTGCTCAGTGGTGACGTCATAACCAACATCTTTGACCAATTTTTCTAGCCATATCAAGACCTCCTAAGATTTTTTAAAAATGAAAGAATAGTAGAAGTGACTGATTGATAATACTATGTTAAGCAATGAGCAGCAGAGAAGGTTTAGCTTAAAAAGTCAACATTTCATGATAACTGATTATTCCCGTGGTCTTCTAGTTTGTAATGCACAGTGGGGGGGGGGGGGGGGGGGGGGGGGGGGGGGGGGGGGAAATGGTGAAATGATGTCTATATCTACCCACCTGATTGGCTAATCCATGAAGAGGTCCAGCCAATCCACACATTCCGGCTGAAAAGGACAAATAAGGATCAGAGAGCGCACTGCCAACTAAATGTGTTGTATGTGCGCTCACATTGCCGCCTTCGTGATCACTGTGAATAGTTAGGTATAAACGCATTAGTTCGGTAAAATCATGGCTATCGTAACCAAGCATGTCGGTAAGATTGGCACTTATATCTTTCTCCGCGTTAATCGGCGATACTTTGCCGTCACGGTACAAGTTGCGATAGATACATGCAGCAACTACGGGTAATTTGGCAATGAGGTCCATGGAATCTTCGTATGCATACTAAAACCAAGCATTAGATTTTATTATACTCAAAAACACTTTTAAATGTCTGCTATATATATCACATCACAAACACCAGCGAATCAGAATCTTACCATCCAATAGTCTGTTTTTGGCACTCCATCTCCATAGGCTTTGGCAAATTTACTGTCTTTGTTTAAAGCAGCGATTGCAGCGCAAAACTGAGTCATTGGGTGGACATCTTCAGGAAAATTATTTAACATCATGACTACATGCTGTGGAAGTTCTGCTCGAGCAGCCCATTCTTTTGAAATCGCACCAACCTTGCAAGAAACATTTGAAGAATGTTTATTAGTTTTCCAACGAAAATTCTTTGGTTTTGATATTCTTTCCAACATTAAACTTTTTTTTACCTGTTCTTTGGTAGGGATTTCACCAGTACACAACAACCAAAAGATTCCTTCTGGAAGCGGCTCTGCTCCTCCTTCAGCAGCAGGTAGTAACTGAGACAGAATAAATGTAATATCGTATAAAACACATCACATAGAGTAGACGAACATCAAAAATAAATCAACCAATAAAATACCTGCTGGCATTCAGGAATAGTGTATCCTCGGAATCTTATACCCTAAAAAAAGGAATTCCAAACTTAAAAAATATCTGCATAAGTTTCTAGAAAAACTCAAATACAAATTCAAGTGGTATTACTGAGACAAAAGAAGCCCCCACAGACAATCAAACACTCACTTCTTCTGGATCTAGGACAGATGTTTCAGTAACCAAACCCTTGATTCCTCTCATGCCACCATACGCCTACAATTACAATGTAAAAAAGCATTCCTTGTATAAAAATAGTTACCTTAGAAATCAAAGAATTTATCTATTAACAAGTAAGGGTCAATTTTGCCAATTTCATTGTGATTTGATAGGCAAACCTTTTACATTTAAGCAAATTCAACAATCTTTTTGAAATGGAGAATATTATAATGCAGATGAAATTTATATATTACCATTCCCACGGTAACATCTCCAATTTTCGTATTTCCATGTTCCTTACGAAACTCTGCAACCTCGTTCCTTTTGTCAGGGATCAACTGTTCTAAACGACTTTTCTAAATGAAATCATAATAGACATTTTTGATTAAACTGATTTTTAATGGCTTTCTGTTGAAACAATATTTGGAAAGTGATAAGTATTAAGATGTTTTTACCAAGTCTGTTTGTGCTTGTGAGGATTGACACCTGGCTGCAGTGAGTCGTAGTACTTGAGGGACCTGTAGAGTAGTTGAAAAAATATTACAACGCACAGTCAGATTAAAGATGGTTGGCTAACATGGTAAAATTTAAATTGAGTCCAGATTCCCAACATTTTTTGAAAATGGCAGTATGCCACTTTGTTCTTTCAGCACATGCAGAAGGTTTAGTTGCAGTCCACTCTCGAAATGATGTAGTTTACTTCTCGAAATGATGTAGTTTACTTCTCGAAATGATGTAGTTTTCTTCTCGAAATGATGTAGTTTACTTCTTGAATGTTGAATAAAAAGGTTAACAAACTTGTACATTGTTCACTATTTATCTTCAGCATTGTGTTGATTTCGAAGAGAACTTTTGCCTCTACTGTTCAAAAGCTTCTTTTTATGAAACTTGTACCATTACATTCGATTAATCTTGTCAATCATAATGAATTAGCTTGGCAACATGTCAACATCAATACAACATAGTCAGAATAACTTTACAGATGAAAAAAGGGACAATCATCATTTTTCCTTCATTTAACAGCAGGCGTACATAAAGGACAGACCTAGACCATAAATAAGTGCACTTAGCAACTAAGACTTAAATTTCTTACCAATCATTTAATTAAAGCGTATGAGCAAGGAAGAATTGAAAATTTATGAAGATCCATATTCATAACATAAGAACTTCCAATTAAATTATTTTTTATTTCAATGCTTTCGAAATTTTTCATATGGATTTTGCTTTTATGTCAACTTTTCATGTCACCGACTCATAGAGTTTGACTATAGATACCAACTTATGTTTTCATTGTATCATATATATAACCCTTCATAACTGCAGGTACAAGATAACAATATAAAAAGGAAGGAAAATTCAAATTTTTAAAACATTTTTTTTCAAAAAAAAACCAACATATACATACATACATTCAAAATAAACTACTCTTTAAAAACTTGCTCAACTTATCATAGAAGTGTTCATGCTCAATTGACAATGAAGGATAACTTAGGTATATTAAGTGATTTTTTGCTGCTGCTGGGAGAACAACCACCATTGCTAATTTTGAAATTTCCTTCCTTATAAGAATTCATTTTTTCACCAAATGAAAGAATATGAAAACATAAGGGTATGAAAACATAAGTGGTACCAGTAGGACTGGTTTGCATGTTATTGAATGAAATCAAAACGCATCTTAGTTTCCAGCTCCCTATGCAATGACAGTGATATGGAACTGTAGACACTACTTTGCGAATGGTTTCTACATCAAGTCAAAATAGAGTAAATTCTGTATAAACAGATTTAATTTTTGCTAATAAAATCGAATTCTAGTTTTCTGAATGAAGATGATACTGTTTGATAAAATTGCCATCGTAAAAAAATTGAAGATTAAAAACAAAACAAGTTAAAATATTAGCAGAAGCTTTTCGGTTAATAAAACAAATTTATATGTACAGCATTGAAAATGGTTTATTAACTGAAAAGCTTCTGCTAAAATTTTAACATGTTTTGTTTTTAATCTTCGAAGGAAGATGATAACAAATTTTTAAATTTTTTGATATTCATTATGCTGATGACCTGTTACCCATTTTTCTTTGTCAAAGATGTTATCCATTGGAAATAGAGAACCATATCATAGTATCTGAATAATTTAAGTTAAATATGCAGCCTACATACGAGGTACTAAAAGTACAAAATGTTTTGTATGATTATAATGAATATTTTCAACATGAATCATTAGAATTTACTAATTACAAAAAATCACATTTGCTCAATAACACCTTCAGTGAGTCCAGAGGTTATAAAAATTCCTTACTGCAGACTGAAAAAGGGAAATTATTCTCCATATGAGGTGAGAAAGAAGCTTAAAACTGTTATGGAGTGTGGCAAACAATAGATGTTAGAAAACAAGTAACACAAACCAATTGAGTACACAACTAAGGTTATCATTATCATTGTTGTTACAACATAGTTAAATGCAAGACAAACAGGAGCGCTAGTAACCAACACCAATTTAGGTGTGATGTAGTTGTAGAATAAACATTATGGACAAAATAACGTAAGTATTACAATTGTTATGCTGACTTCTATAGCTAAATCCACCTGAAATTATTCAATAATTTAACAATTTTGTACTTGTATTTTATATAGTTTTGTTGCATATAGTTTCAAGGAAGACATTGAAGTTATAACTAGTGTGTCCTTCAGACATGTCCCATTTTTGATTGTCTTTTTCAATGCTTATTTACTGGAATACAAACTGTTCAAGGATAGCATGGACTACGAATAGTGTCCAGATAGTTCAAAAAAAGAAATACAAATATTCCCAGATCCACAATCCAAATTTCACTACTCATACATTAATGTCTTGTAACTGAAGATTGTTGGATTGATGGCACCTTCCTTCAATGTTCTCTTCAGTGAAACAGCTCCCTATAACAGACACTTGACACCACAGCACTACTAACCCAACTGTGAAAACTTCTAAAAGATACCTTTTCCATCCCCACAAGTTGTCCATCTTATAGAGGTTTCACAAACGCTCTTGCAAATACGGCTGTTTCCTTATCAATCCAAATGATTGATGAAAGCCATGTTGTCACAGTAAAGAACATTATTTTAATAACAAAAGTATTAGAAATTATAAAATTATCAGACATTTCATAGTACACCTTAATAAAAATAAAAAATGATTTGACGTTAATACTCCTTTTAATGTTTAATTAATTGTAATTTTTAAAATTCATTCATTGTCTGCATGCATGCTAAAAATTGCACAGTTGATCTAATTCCCTTTATATACACTAATAATAAAATATTATTAAATAGTTTTTAGTGGAAACAATTAAATCTAAGAATGTCTTTTTGATTTTACTACTTACAAACACACTTGAAAATTTTTTTAAACTGCTATGCTTACAAGACGAAGAATAACATGAAGATACAGTGGTTGTTTCTATTGGCCTCTTGTTGAGTGATTGGCAGTTGACTCACACTGCTCTTTTATTTAAATGCAGAATAAAACATGTATAACACTCTGGCTGTCAATAAACTCCCTTAATTAAGAGATCAAAGCCTAATCACCTAAACAAGAGAATGAAGTTTACATAATGTATACTACTAGAAAAGCCATTTCAGCAGTTCAAATGGTTATCCTCATAAAATCAATGTGCTAAAGCTCACAAACTTTTCTTCACAGATTCTACTCAATTTGATCTTGACATTCACTAATTAAATTAATTATATATATAAATTAATTAAATTTCATGGTCAAGTTCTTTTTATGTAAGATGAAGAAGCATTTTTTGACGATTTGTATAGTAGCAACAACCGATGTCAGTTTGTTTTCATTACCATGGCATTGTATCCCCAATTGAACGTGATGTTTTTGAGAAAATATCTCGAGAACCAATAAGGATTGATGTTTTTGAAAATCCACAGCATTGGTGATGGGGTGACAAACAAATTTGGGTCAAAAGTTATTTGAGAACAGGACCATGTGACATCATTCAACGGTTGGTCATAGCAAAACAATTCACATACATTTTGTTGATAAGTTTTTTACGGTCTACAAACTAAGGCAACCTTTTCAGACATCATTTTCAAAATTGAAACCATAAAAATTAAAAGGATGTGTTTGTAATACTGAGTTCGCACACACTAAGGAAAACTGTATCAAATAATTCCATTGGGATAGTTTCATTCCTGTCACTGCAACTTGTTATTACAATGCTCTTCCATCATCTTGTTTTCTAGAAGGTTATGATCTTTTCACTTTTAAGAAGAGCATCAATTGTTTCTTTCTGTCTTCTATTTTGTTGTTTTGTTTTGTTTTTAAGTTCAACCCTCCCAAGCCCAAGTTTTCTCATAGCAGGGGGTGTCCCATCATGGATGAAGGTACTTTTTTAGTAAAAAAAATAAGAGCAAACAAGAAAAGCAACCAGTAAAAGTGAAACCAGTAAAAGTGAACGGCCAGTATTTTTGCATACAAATTTTCCACTTTCAAGAAATCAGTTCATAGAATAAACGTAAAAATGTACCGCTAGAATTGAATCTCCGTCTAGGAAAATTAACATTTGAAATATTGTTTAAACATAAGAAAGATACCTTAACAATTTGCCTTGATACGCGAGATAAATGTCTTGGCATTTTTGGATCAGTTTACGCTAACTGTTGTTGTACGATAGTATTTTGGGGATCTATATTGGTGCCCCAATTGGAACGAAAGATTGAAGATTGTTACGTGCAAACAAGCGTAGCCAATAACACCCTCCACCGTATTAATCGTCCAAATTACTGATATAAATCAAAGATAAAAAAAGCAGACCAGTTACTTAAATATCTGCATAGCTTTCACGGATCATAATTACTTGTAACATAATTATTCAAAACGAAAACAGAGTGAAATGAAAATTTGCTTCAATATTCTCACTGTTATTAGCAGGTAAATTTGCTTTCATTGTTGTTAAAGGCTTATGGTTTGTGACTTGTAATTTTTCACACACTGGACATTGCAGTTTCATATAAATGGTAGGCGAAAAGCGGGAAATTCAAAACAAAAAAAATTGCTATCCTACTAAGTCAACCAGTTCTGGGATATAATACCTTATTACACACATAACTAATTAAGACGGTCAAATTTAAGCCGCACTTTAATTAAGCCGCAAGGTACTTAAGTTGTGAAAAAATGTATTTTTTTGTATAAAAATAGTTGATAGATAAACAAAAACGGATATTCATTTTGCACAATGAAAGCATTCTCTTGCTCATGAAAAATTAGATGTATGGATCAAATAAAGAATGTCCACCAGCGCGTGCTTTTTTCAATGACTGATAGCTGATTGAAATCCAGAAATGATTATATCTTTTTGCTATCTTCTGTCTGTTATTCTTCTTTCTGTTGTTAATTTTTAAGCCGCATTATTATTAGGCCACGCTAAAAATTAAGCTGCATTTAATTAAAAGACTATTTCTTTGTTGTGCGGCTTAATTAAGTACACAGTTTAATTTCGTGTACTACGACAGTAGATAACTTGCAAATGCCAGTTTTTTTGTTTTGACCTGGTGTGGTGTGATAAAAGACAGATTTTGAAAAAAATGAATACTCAGTGTTATTCACAATTTCAACTAATGACTGAAATTAACACACTCATTAATTTTTATAATGTGGATGATGTCAACTGCACACAGTACAGTACAGATAATATTGTAGGATACTTGCATACTGGGTGTTCATGTTGTCATTGGACTTGCGTTAACATTTTATTGTATTTTAATATTTTCTTTTGTTTCCTTAGAAACCACATTCTTAACTAATAATAGAATAAGAAAGACATCTTGTTTATGTGGTTTCTTATACTCAGTATTTGAGAATTGTCTGGGTATTTTATATCTGTCGTGTCCACAATGCCTGCTATTGCATGTCCAATAAATGGATGTGCTTATGTCACTGCTGACGTTGATCCTGCCATTGCGGCTGCTTTATTGACTGTTCATAACAATGTACATGTGAACGTTCCACAACAAGCTGTCCCAAAACAGAAGGCACCAAAAATTCAACGTCCGACTATTATGAAGGGATCTACTGAGGAACATTGGAATTCCTTCATTGCCAGATGGCGTATGTTTAAACAAGGAACTGCCCTTGCTGCCACTGAGATTTGTCAACAATTGTTCAGTTGTTGTGATGATGAACTGGGCAATGATCTACTTCGCCAAAATAGTGACATTTTAAATTCAACAGAGCAAGTACTTATGGACACTATCAAGAAACTTGCTGTTACCCCAGTTGCTGTAAGTGTTCGTCGTTCTGATCTTCTTGCACTTCGACAAGCTGATGGAGAGAATATCAGATCTTTTCATGCCAGGATCAAAGGAAAAGCTGCCACTTGCGCATACACGATTACCTGTTCCAGCACCACATGTACACAGATAGTAGACTTTACAGAAATAATTATAAAGGACGTTTTGATCTCAGGACTATCTGATGAGGAGATTAAAATGGAGGTGTTTGGATGGCACGATCTTGATCAAAAATCTATTGACGACACAGTGCAATTTATCGAAGCAAAAGAAATGGCTCGGAGTGCCCTTACAAGAACATTCACCGCAGCTCCTATTTCCACTTACAAGAAAGGATCCAAACCCTCTAAACCGCAAAACAGTTCAACTGAGAGTTCCACAAAAAAGCCTTGTAAGGAATGTTCGACCCCTATCGAAAAGTCTGTATGGAGTCGACGTCAAAAGAGAATGGTTGATAGACATTTTTGTTCATTTTGCTGGAATAAGCAGATCAGAAAGAAGCCACAGAATAATGAGATTAACACTGTCAAGGAGAGTCTTGAACATTCATCAATCACAATCGGAAGTATAGAAACCGTTTCTTTGAGTCATATGATATTTGACACCGAGAGTGGATGGAAGAAAGCCAAATCCTTAAAACACCCTACCCTCTCTTTAACTATTGATGTTGATGAGAAAGACTACATCGTACTGAATCGTAAACCTCCATCAATCCAATCATCTACAATCGATGCTGTTACTGACACTGGCGCCATGTCTTGCCTTTGGGGACTTGATGGTTTCCTTCGAGCTGGTTTTACAATGAATGATCTCATACCAGTTAGACAAACTTTGGATGCAGCTAACAAAGAGGTGATTCCTATCTCAGGTGCAATTCTCCTCCGACTTTCTGGATTTAGCCCCACCGGTCAACAATATGATGCAGCCGTTATGACTTATATCAGTCCATCTGCTGACAAATTCTACCTATCCGAAGACGCACTGATTCAACTTCAAGTTATTTCACCAACATTTCCTCAAGTTGGAGCCGCCTTACATCAGTCTTCAATAAAGGGTCAACCGTCTCACAACTGTGAATGCCCAAAACGTGTGCAATCACCACAACGTCCTGATGAACTACCATTTGAATGCATTCCTGCTAACAACGATAAAATGCGTGAATGGTTGATGAAATACTTCTCTGCGTCTACATTTAATCAATGTACCCATCAGGAATTACCTGGAATGTCTGGACCAGAGATCAGCCTACATGTTGATGATTCCGCTGTACCATATACTGCCAACACTCCGGCTCCCGTACCACTTCATTGGCAGGACACTGTGAAAGAACAATTAGATAATGATGTCGCTATGGGTGTCCTGGAGAAAGTACCTATTGGGGAACCGTCAAGATGGTGTCATCGAATGGTAATTACTCCAAAATCTGATGGCTCACCACGCAGAACAGTGGATTTATCTCCACTCAATAGCTTTTGTCTTCGCGAGACCCATCACGTTCAACCACCTTTCATGCAAGCAAAGAAAGTGCCTTCTAATTGCTGGAAAACTGTAACTGATGCATGGAATGGCTTCCATTCCGTTCCCATATGTGAGATTGATCGACATTATACCACGTTTATTACGCCTTGGGGGCGATATCGTTATCGTGTTGCACCACAGGGCTTCCTTGCTAGTGGAGATGCATACTCTAGAAGATTCGATGAGATTATAAAGGACATCGAAAGGAAAACTAAATGTGTCGATGACACACTAATGTGGGATGATGATCTTGCTCAACATTGGTGGCGAGTGATAGACTTTTTAATCCTTCTTGGAAACCATGGCATTATCCTTAACCAGAGCAAATTTCAGTTTTGCCAGCGCACTGTCAACTTTGCAGGATTTCAAATCTCGGAGCAGTCAATCAAGCCATCACCAAAGTTCATCAATGCTATTTCAGATTTCCCGACGCCAACAAAGTTGACGGACGTAAGATCGTGGTTTGGTTTAGTGAATCAAGTTTCGCATTACGATAAACTGTCGAATGTCATGGAACCTTTTAAACGTCTGCTCAGTCCAAAGGTTAAATTTGAATGGACTCCCGAGCTTAACACTGCATTCCAAAAGTCCAAAACTTTTGTTGTTGAATCAATTCGTAAGGGAGTGGAAATTTTTGATCCACATAGATATACGTGTTTACGTCCTGACTGGTCCAAGACAGGAATTGGATTTTTTCTGTCACAAAAGCATTGTGATTGTCTTCAGTTATCTCCTGATTGTTGTATTGGAGGTTGGAAGATTACCCTCGCAGGATCACGCTTCTTGAGACCTGCGGAAACAAGATACGCACCAGTGGAAGGTGAAGCGTTGGCTATTGCTTGGTCGTTAGAGCAAACCAGATATTTTACACAAGGTTGCGACCGTTTGATCATAGTTACCGACCACAAACCCCTTCTTAAGCTTTTCGGAGATAGAACTCTAGACGAAATTGCAAATCCTCGCCTATTCCGGCTCAAGCAGAGAACATTGTTATGGCGCTTTACAATCATACATGCTCCAGGCAACAGTAACTTCTTTTCCGATGCGACGTCCAGAAATCCGGTGCAATCATGTGACGATCGCGAACAATCTGATATCATGGAAGACGAATTACTGAAAATATCAACCAACAATCTACACGAATTTAGAGCTCTGACGTGGAATATTGTGAGGAAGGCGACAACAAATGACTCTAATTCCCAAGAACTGATCTACCACATCAATTCAAGTTTTCCTTCGACTCAAGCTGAAATGCCTGCTAATATATCGTTATTTTGGAAAGCACGAGAAAGCCTTCACGTTATTGACGGTGTAATTATGATGGGCAGCCGAATAGTTATTCCGAAACCGCTTCAAGCTGAAGTTCTTCAATCGCTCCACGCTGCACATCAAGGAATCACAGCAATGAAAGACCGTGCAAGATGTTCCGTCTACTGGCCAAATATCACTAAAGATATTGAAACAATGCGCGAGAGCTGTTTCCAATGCAACCGTTGTGCACCATCCCAGGCCAAATTGCCACCTGTTGAACCCCATATCCCTTCTACGCCATTCGAAGCAATTGCGTGTGATTATTTCTTCTACAAGGGACATTATTATTTTATTTCCGCTGACCGGCTATCAGGCTGGACTGAACAGTCACAAATTAAGTCTAGCGATGGTAGTTCCGGCTCCAAAGGTTTATGTTCAGCCCTTCGTCAACTCTTTATGACATTTGGTGTGCCCATCGAATTATCCAGTGATGGTGGTCCTGAGTTTAAAGCGGCTGAAACGAAAGCGTTCTTTGAAAAATGGGGCATCCGACATCGCATTTCGTCAAGCTATCTGCCATCATCAAATGGGCGTGCCGAACTTGCAGTAAAGGCCATCAAGAGGCTGCTAATCGACAACATTGATTCTCAAGGCTGTCTTGATACCGATAGAATGGTCCGTGCATTGTTAATCAAGCGCAACACACCGGACCCTGACTGTAGCCTCTCACCATCAGAAGTTTTATTCGGTCATAAACTTCGAGATACTTTGCCATTTATCAAAAAGGACACTGTATTATTTGAGAATAACCAAATTTCACGTCAATGGAGAGAGGCATGGCAGTCAAAGGAAGATTCTTTAAAAGCTCGATACGTGAAAACCCTTGAAAGATTAGCTGAACATTCTCGACAACTTCAGCCTCTCCATGTATCTGACCAAGTTTTGATTCAAAACCAATCAGGCCCTTACCCTACAAGATGGGACAAAAGCGGTGTTATCGTTGAGGTTGGAGACCATGACCAATATTATGTGAAAGTTGCTGGTACTGGACGTATCACTTTGAGAAACCGTCGATTCCTGCGGAAGTACCAACCTCACCTTCTTCATGGCCCGAAACCTTCTATTCCTGCACGTCCGTCTAGTTACAAAGAGATTCCACAGCCGAACCGAATTGTTACTTCAACAACCGCCGTACCCTCTTCACCAATTGTTCATTCTTCATCTCGCAAAGCGGATGTCCAGCCTACCTTGATCGATTGGGATGTGCCGAATTCATATGTTTCCAACATACCCGTTACCAACTCAGCTGACAAAGGTACTCCAACTATTGATAAGCCTACCGTTTCTGCGACTGATGAGCCACTCACTCCTAAATTCGAATTGAGACGTTCGGCCAGGATTCGTACAGCGAAGAAAATTTACGAACCAGAAACTGGACAATATATTTGATTGAGTACGGTGGATAATATGTTTATGTTGGTTGGTTATGGTGGACTTCTTTTGTTGCTTATGTTGTTGTTTTTGTTGGCCGATTACGGTGTTATCGACTGGTAATCTGGGGAGGAGATGTAGGATACTTGCATACTGGGTGTTCATGTTGTCATTGGACTTGCGTTAACATTTTATTGTATTTTAATATTTTCTTTTGTTTCCTTAGAAACCACATTCTTAACTAATAATAGAATAAGAAAGACATCTTGTTTAAATATGAAAAGCAAGAACTTCGTTCAGAGACCAATTTCTTATTATTGTTCCAACTGCTGACATCAGTAGACTGCAACCCTACATAAATCATAATAATAGTTCATTATTTTTAATATGATAGTATTATAGATAGCTTTCAAACAATGACATTTGCATCGTTTTTGAAAAGAAACGATACATGAGCGAGGGGAAAGTGTTATACAAACTTTTTTTGTCATTCTTAAATTACATAATTAAAAACAAAAATGGTCTGTAGTATCCCAGGCAAAAACTTTTTGTTTTCAATTTCAAAGATGATGCACCTCTCCCCTGCCCAAAAACAGTGTTACAGAGAATGCCAACGTTGAAAAATAAAATGTGTGTGAGGTTTATAAGCAGCAGTTTTGGTTGGCATACCGGAGAACTTTTTGAAATTTTGTACAATAAAATGCACTCAAATTTTATTGATGGAAGCAGTATGAAAAGTAGCAAATTTGAAGATTTGAAGAAAACACTTGAATATTCCACAAAATTTTTATTTCAGATAAGGAATTTCAAAAAAAAATTTAGAGAGTGTGATAACCAAAATGTGTGTGTCACACACTTAAAGCGTTTGAGATCATTTGATCTTTTCATGATTATACCTAATTTGGTCAATATAAAGCAAAATACAAATTTTATACTTAATTAAGATGGTTTAAGAAAAAGTGTTATTAGAGAGTTAATTAAGTATTATTTAGACATGTTGTGATTACAAATTGCACATTACAATTTATACTTTTTTAACCAGTGTTATACTGACACAAACTGTTGAACTGTTGAAACGAACTTGGTGCTTTTTAATATTTAACATTAATTTTTAACTAAATTCAAAAACCTTTTTGAAACTCCCTAAAATAACTAAAATATTGATTGTTGTGATCTTAAAAAAACTGATTGTGACTAAAGGATCCAAAAAAATATAAGTTTCATTTTTCATAAAATGAACTTAGGCCTTCTTGAAAGTTTGAATCTCTGCCTATCTATTGATGGTCACTTTGTTTCTCTGCTTGTCTTTCAGTATATAAACAAGAATGATGGTAATGAAACTTTGCTGGAACAAAGAATAAAAATGGAAGAGTCAAGCATTGGTTTGTTGATCACAAACCAGGAAAACGCTGGTATAAACCATAACTATGAAATCAAAAGAAGGCGAAAAATACAATATCGAAAGACTAAAGTAAGTAGAATGGTAGCATAAAACTCCGAGATTTTATGCTTTGATATTTGACATTTATAAAAAATCCTCTATGTTTTCGTCTTTATTATTTAAAGTTTGGTGGTATTTTTTCACAATGTTAAAATGTTGGTTAAACTGTATAACAGGGATCAAATTAAGCGATTTGAGATTGCGAATTATGAATTGCGTTATCATTGTTTTACATTATCCAAATCAAAAATAGCACTTTCTTATTTCACAAAGCATTGATACACCATACCAATCAATAAAAATAGCCAGGCTTGAATGCTCTAACATATGGTTGTGTGCATTTGCAGATTTGCAGCTTTGGCACTTGGATTTTTTCCCAAACCATTTTATAAAAAGTTAATTCAATCTCCATATACTGATTGTTATAGGGTCGACTTACTCAGAAGACTTCAGGTGTTTTGAATAAAAGCATTTGCAAGAAGAATGTCCAATTGAATGAAAGTTCCTGTGAGTATTGAGAATTGAGAATTCTTCTAAGAGAAACACTGAGTTTTTGCATTTACATGCTTTCAAGAAAACTCTTTATGATTGTTCGCATCTTATTCATACCTGGAATTAAATGCAGGATTGATAACAATATTGTTTCAGAGATAAGAACATGTTCATGTAATAAATATTTGTTGAGTTCATTGAAATATATATCTTAAGGAATAAAGTCCTAAAATGTCCTAAATAAATATTTTCTATTTCTATTTTTTCAGCAAACAGATGATTTTCACATTCTGTTTCACTTTTAAAAGTAGTTCTCCATACTTTTATAAATTAGCTAACTCTTTTACATTTTTGATTTGAGTGCCAAAAATCAAAGTGTCCCAAAAATTTGGACCTTTGTCCTAAAGTTAAGTGGGAAATTCGGGTCAATTTTCCTGATTTATCCTAGAAAAAAAACAGCCTTAATTGTCCTAAAATGTCCTAAAAAGTCCTAAATTTTCATTCAAGCTTTTGAGTGGCAGCCCTGAAATAGCCACTGTACAATATTCAGTTATTGAAAAGTTAGTTTTAAATAAATGGAACAATAAAACAAAAGAGAATTCCATTGCCATCTCTTATTTCTGATTCAGAAAATGTTTTTTTAAAGGAGAATTAACATCAAAAAACAACTTTGGCTGAAATAAAACATTTTTTTACAAATGAAATGACTTTATTCAAATTTGTCAAAAATTATTATTTCACTCTAAATAAGCTCCACAGCTAACCATTCAAAGTATCTTTGGATGGAGGTAGTGTTAGTTGCAGTGAAAGGTCATCCAGTGCAGACAAACTGAACAAAGGCTTTGAAAGCAGTTCTGATTCAGTTTTCACTGAATACGATGGCCTATACATTAATGATCTGAATATACTTAAGCAGAAATTAAGGCTTTTCTGAAAGAAGAGTTCAAGGACAACACAGACATTGAGAATAACAATGACGATAATTTGAATTCATAAAATAATACTTACACCTTTATGCAGGCCCTCCCTAAGATGTAGCAGAATTAGCAAATCATTTCAGAAAACACCTAGTTTCATTTGTGGGAGGATTTATTAGTCACTTGGTATTTAATATGTGTGATTCACATTGAATTTGTTTGTTGTACGAGTAGGCCTTTGAGCCGCATGTTGCTACACAAAGACATGTGTTCTATTTTATTCAAAAAGGAGTTGGTATAGTAGAAACATTTTTTTACTTCTTATGTTAGAATGTTATGTTACGTTGATACGCCTGTTGTCTTAAACATAATACATGAACCCACAAATGGCTATCTTCTCATGTTTCTGTTAAACTACTAGTCAAAGAAACAAGTAAATGGTTAATCAGTTTCAATCATTCACATGCATCATGATCATAAATGTTCAATCACTAAATTACTTTATCACCTTGTACGTACGTGACGTCACAGTTTCAAGAAGAAAATTGATGCTATGGAGCTGAAATTTGAAATACAAGTTCTTCTTTATCAGTATTGTCGAACTATCCTTTAGTTAAAGAATCTATGTAACTGAAAGTGAAAGTGAAAGTGAAATTCTTGTAATAAAAACATTAACAATAATGTTGTCATATCACAATGATGTATTTGAGTGTAATGATTGTTATTACTGTCTTTATACAAAGACAAGATGCATGTGATCTTTCTATTAAAGAATGGAGTGTTTATGCTAGCTTCCTGACTATGGCAAACTTCTTGTTTCCAGTTTATCTTTGTTGATCATTCCTTATGCAGGCTTTGTCTTAAAAAAATATCAACCAGATAGAAGTAACAATCTTTACGTTTAGTGACATAATGTGTGCAAAGTGCACAGAAAAATTTTGCCAGAAACACTCTGGTGACATAGACTTACACAAGAGATCTTCAAAAATTCTATGAATGCTCTTGTGCAAAGAAAAGACAGTCTATTGAAAGGTAGTATAGTTGGAAATACAGTATGTTTATTAAACACTGATCGTCTACAATGAACAAAAAAGTTTTAAGTTTAGCAAGAAGTTGAGAAGTATTAACAAACATCTGGGTAGCACTATCATTATAAGCATTTGATATGTAATTGATCAATGTTGTCCTGTGACTTACTGAATGCAAATTTCTACGCTTAAATCTTTTTCTGTTGATTTCTATTTTTCTATTCAGGCTCTCCCTATAATCTTCGTTTTCATATTTCCTTGTAGTTTTCTCTTGCCCTTAAAATGATCTCCTCTCTTTCTTTAGTCATTACCATAGATTAGCATTATATTTTCAAGTGATTGAGGCAATGCAGTTTCTTCAAAGAACACACATTTTTTAAATGACTGACTGAATGATGCAGTGACGTATCCAGAGTTTTTTGGGGCATACCGGTACATACATTGGAGTGCAGTGGCCCACAAAGGCGCCACCATGGTTGGCGCCAAGATGAAAAGTTTGGAAATCTGTACCTCCAGATGCTCTAAAAATGCACTCTCCAGACATACAATGACATTAAAAATTAGCGTATGACATGTCATATTTTTTGTTTTTAATCCTTGTTACAAGAAAACATCAATATTTCTCCCACGCAAGTTCGAACCCTGGATCACAATGCACACACATGCGCCGGTGAACAATTTCTGCCAATGTTTTTAAATCTGATGCGCATGTGCTACAAAGTTTACAGCGTCAAAAATTCTGTGTTATTGTTTCATTCGTTTATATTTTTCAGGTTAAGGCTGTTGAAATTTCTTTCCACCTCAGGTGATATGCGACTGAACAAAAGTGTATTCAAAAAGCTACTAAAATCCAAACAAGAGACTTTTCAATTCAATTTGAATGACCAGGTGTTATCACAACGCGGGAAATGATATTTTAAGAAGTCATCCGGTTTCTATATTTTACTTACTGAAAATTATGGCGGAATTTATAATGAACACTCACATCAGGAAGTGTTTCAAGAGGAAGGGAGGAATGCAATAGTAAATATTTTTATTCGCCAGAAAAATTAGTTAAACATTCTTCTTTGGAATATAAGTACTGTACCCCATTACATCCTTCGCATAGAAACTATGCATTATTACTAATTTTTGTTCTTGCATCTACTGAAAAGAGTAAACAAAATTTATTTTTTACACGCGTGGAAGATGGGGCACGAAGTATTGAGCGAAAAACAAAAGTTGATACGTCAATCCAACAGCAAAATGGGACGTAGGGTTGACTGCTTTATAGAGGTTTTTGGGAGTAAATCATAGCATAAAACGACCTATATGTGAAGGTTTGTAAGAAATAAGATTAAATAACCGTTAAAAAATTGTTTTTAATATTCAAAGTTTAAAATTCCCGCAATTTCTTTTTTTGGGCGCGAGAGTTTGGGCGCCAATACCGGTCTACTGGTATCAAATCCTCCCTGGATACGTCCCTGTGATGTGCAATCACCCTCACACACCCCTGAACGTGCTTATCTCTTATAAAACAGTTTTCGAGATGACGGCATTTCATGAAATATATGCTTTTTTTTTTTTCGTGCTTCCATAAAGTATCGCAATGCCATGGGTTTTCCAGATAGGTGACCATGTACTGTATTATATTATTTATCCCTTAAACAAACTGCAGCCTTGCTCTTGATTAGAAATTGACACATGATAATCATTTGCATCTTAAGTCAGGCCTGTTTGACAGTTCTCTATTGTAGCTTTCCTAGTTGTTTCAGGTTTCTCTGCACCCAATAAACTGCAATTGCAATAGCATGACAGTTTATGTTAATGTTTTAGTTCAAGATTCACACTATAGTGAAAAACCTTAAAAAGTGGGATCTGACATATCATTCATTATAATCATCTACTTGCAAGTTTATAATCATTCCATCTTTTCATTGCTTAATTTTCACTTATTTTCCTAGGTCAACAAAATCACCTTGTGGCAGTACGAGATGTAAATTCTTTTCTTGCTAAAAATCGTGAACTTGCAAGAGCTTTAGGTAATTCTATTTGTCTGTTCAAGTATAAAATTTTATTTCATGTTTCTGATACCATGTGTATGACAAGATGTCTGACAGGTATCGATTCAACTCGGTCAAATATCAATTTCTATCAGGTATTGTCCAGCACCTATCTGCAGCCTTGACTCATAACAAACAGGGTGTCCACAGGGGCTGGAAAAGCTGGAAAAGCTGGAAAAAAGGTATTTTTTACAAGTTAGGCTAGAAAAGCTGGAAAATAATATACTTTCAGCAAAAAATTGCTTGTGGACACCCTGAAAGAAAATTACTTTAAGCACTTATTTTCTAGGTTATTATAGCTTTCCGAATTCTTGTAACGTTTCTTATAAGACCAGAATAATCAATTAGCTAATTAGCCCTGTTTATCCAGGTCAGCACTTGACAACATATTTTTGATGTTTCTGGAGCCTTCATTTTCTAACCAAAGTTGGTAAATGCAAAATGGAAAGGTGAAAAAGAACAATGAAAATTAATCATAGTATTCGTTCATTCATTTTATTTTGCTGTCTTGCTGTTTACAAGTGATTAATATAAAACAAAATTTCTAAAGACTTTTTCTTTACATGGACTTTTGTTGTCCAGTAAATTTACCAGAAAATATCAAATTTGAGAGAAATCTGTTAATTGGGACTTAACAAAATGCTTTGAAAATAAAACCATTTTGTCCGTCATTATCGATGACATCCTTTTAACAAGTAGAAATTGAATAAAATAAAACTATTGCAATACTATTAACCAAAGAACACAATCGACTGATTCAATACTGATTCAATTTATAATCAGCAATTATGACTTCAAGGAAACTTCTAAGGAAATGCTCAAAAGAATTCTGAAAATTTATCAGATTTGCTTTGACGCATTAATTTTCTCTTAGCTAATGTTTAAACAGTCTTGATGATAGTTGAGACAAAACCTTTGACTTGCTATTTTTTGAAATTTTCAGAAGAATCTCGATCCCAGGCAAAGGAATTTGAAAAGGCCAAACTAGGCTTTCAATCGGAATGTATTGGGATGAGAGAAAAACTGAATGTTTATCAGAACGCTATCTTAAAATGCAGTTGTAATAAGGTATGTATTTTTGTGTTTTTTTGGATGTATTTTTAATATGATAATAATTTCCATTTTGTTATCTGCACTAATTTATTTATTTTGACTCCATGGCCTTCCTTAAGCTATTCCAAAGCACCATTATTTCGGGTGAAGCATAAGACAATCAATATCTCTTCTCAAAAATATTTATAAATTATTTTGTTGTCAGTAAGATAGAAGTACTGTTTCAGAATTATACTTATGCAGAATGAAAACTAATAGAATGGAACTAATCTGAAACATGTAAGCATCATATTGAATGTTTTAGTTCAAAAATTTTCTTCCTCTGTTTCTTTGCTGCTGTTCCAATGCATGAGAGTGTATCTTCAACTCAGGTTTTGCAAGATTCTTGAATTCTATGCAAACAAAAAGTAAAAATTGATCATAACAAAGATTTAATTCACTTCTAAATGAACTATCTGGAAATAACTTACCACAAAAATTGATTTTCCTGTTAGTATTCAGTTTTGAGAAGTTGAGCATTTCTTCCAGCTCTATGTTTGTCATCACTTCGTCATCCATATGTGACAACACATATTTGAGTTCACCAGATAAAATATAACCTTTATTTTCCACATCAAACGTCCGAAAAGCTTCCAGTAAGTCGTTATCACTCCATGCTATTTGATCACCATTCAAAAGCATTAAATTGACAAACTCACGAAAATCAATTTTACCATTACCTAAATGGTAAATAATGTTTAGAATACACCTTATTTCCTTTTTTTTTCTTATTATTGTTCAAAATTGTAATAATGATTGCTTGACAAGACATCATAAGAACAAACAATACCATCGTAATCCACTTCATTGATCAATCTGCATAATTCTTTCTCAGTTGGATTCAAGCCTAGTGATCTTAGAACATGTGCTAGTTCTTTTGTTGTGATGAAGCCATTATTATCTCGATCAAATGCCATAAAAGCATCCCTGAACTCTATAACAGAACGATTGCAAATGGTACATTTCACTTTCTTTTTCTTTTTTGCATTGTCTCACCTAAAGTGGTCCCATTCAAAAAAAATAATTTTTAGTCTAAATTCAGTTTTATTCTACTTTAATTTTTTCCATAACATTTTATAGTATTATTACTCCACTTTTCAAATTTAAGTTGTTTTAAGTATAAAGAAATATTTTTTGATTTACTGTCAAAAGGTGTTGTTGATTAGAGAAACACAAATGAATCTTTTATATCTTTATCCTCTTTACTGTCTTCAGGGTAGGCTGTATTCACACTATTTGCATGATGTTCAACTCTTATTTATAATACTAAAATGACTGATGTGCACTGCACAGTTATAAAATTCTGAGATCTTTTGACATTCCTATCAACAATGTTGAACATGTTCGACTTCTTGAGAGTAACCATAGTAACCACAAGAAGTGACGTTTTCAAACAAAGTTGATTGAGGTTAGCATGGTAAGTTTGTTGCAGCATTTTGTTTGTCTGACCAACACCATTCATTGCAATTGCGATATTCTTAGCACAGGTAAAGTCTAATATGATGTCAATAATTACAATTGTTTTTTGTTTTTTTTATTTCAACTTTGTATTGAAACTCAAGCAAATGAAATTCAACATTCCAAAATCTATCATTATACCTCCAATCTGTTCTTCTGTGAGTTTCTCCTGAAATAAAGAGTAGCATTGTTTAGTAAGACAATCATGTCAGATTATTTGTAAAGTTTTCTAAACAATCCACAGGAAAGGTAAGAAAAGCTTTTCACCATCACATATGCATCCGTGAACATCATCTTGCAGTTTTTTGTTATAAAGTATGTAGGAGGGCAGGGTTCATCCATATTTATAATATCAGATGTTTTTTCATCTTGTTCGGGTAACCACGAAGAATATTTGTAAGCCATGTTGATTATATTCTAAGCTGGTCTATATTAAAACATATTAGTCACTCAAAAAGAAAGTGAACCAAAACTTTTCTCATCATCAAATCTCTTTTATGTAAACAAATTCTGTTCAGATTTCTTTGTGTCTGTCTGTTTCATCCAAGGGAAGCCTTGAGTTTTGACAAAACCTCTTTCTCTTTCGTTACTCAGTTGGATTGGTTGTTAGAATAACAGGTTCCACTATTTCAAACTATGTGGTCGTGCTTGTGTGTGTTGTTAAATATTTTTTTTTTCAATAAAATCAAACTTACTAAATCATACCGATCATACAGTGGATACTGCTGACTCATCAGTTCTGTACGACTAACCATGCTTCTTGTGAGAAAATATTTTTTCCTTTCTTAACCGAATAAGCCCTGTTCTCTGAATTCATTTTTATATTTTCAAGATGCAAAATATATTCCAATTTTCTGCTTCAATAGCATTGAAAAGAAGCACAAAAGAAACTATAGAGATAACAGAATTGTTTTTACTTAGTGGTAACAGTTTCTTTCACTCATTATTTCATTAACAGCAATTTACCTACAATACTTTGTATTAATTCTGTGATTCTAACCTATTCAATGAATTACCGCTCTACCCAGTCAGATATGTAATTCTAGTTAATGTGTGATTCACAATCTGTAGGTGTATAGCTTATATATGCTTGAAATCATTGCAAATTCTTTTTATGTGTTTTAAGGGCTATAGTTCCATTCATTTTTCATTGACTATGAAGTTGAGCTGGGTTAGATGAACCGTTAAAAACATGTACATTTTCATTGTAAAAGAATGCATGGCTTACTGTGAGCTAGAGATGGCCATAAACTGAATATCATTTGTCAACAAAAATTACTGATGTAAATAATTTAAAAAGGCTTTTCCAAAAGAAATATACTTCGTCTATTATCAACGGTGGTAAAAAAAACCTAATGAATGGAAGTCTAAAAGGTTTGATTGTTTTTCTTACATTAATCAATGATTAATTAATCGGGGAAGAATTCAAACCGGTTACATGATAAAGTTTAGCCTATTTCACTTCTCCAAGCCGTAGAAATAGTATTACTACGATATGTTTTGTGATTATTGTTTTGGAGTTTCAGGCTAGTTCAGGTCCAATAAGGCTGCAAAGATTCTCCTTACATTCTGATGTTTTCAATAAATTATTTCAGTCACCTGATCATCTTTTCCTTTTTATATCATTTCAGCTAACAAAAGGTTGAAAATCTTCTCTCCTTCACAGGTGTCTTTTATAAACTTAACCAGAACACTCCTGCATTCGACTTGCTTCTCTTGCTGAGCACAACATTCATGGCGAGAGGATGGCATGTCTGATATTGTGAACCTTTAAGCTTGTCATGGAAATATTGTACCATAGTAACCCGGGTAAAATTTTTTACCAAGTTTAACTTCGAAAACGATGTGTCAAATACCGCATTCCTCCCGTGACGAAAATTTTAATTACGGATTCGCGACTTAAAAGTGTACCCATGTTGTAGAGCTCGAAAAACTGATCAAAAAATGTATGGGATCGTTTCGCTATGACCAACCGTTAAAGAGATATCCTCGATCAATGACGTCATAGCCGCAGTACCAAAACAAATTTAGGCCCAATTGTTGCGTCACCCCATCACCCGTATCGCGGACCCCAAAAAACGTCAGTTATCCCTATTGGTTCTCGAGATATTTCCCCAAAAACGTCACGTTCGATTGGGGATGCAATGCAATGATTCCCCCGTGATAGCAAAAAATAACTGACGTCACGCCATGTGTTTTTTATATTTTGTGTGAAATTATGTGGCGAATCCAAATGGTGCCTCTGCGTGGTTTTACGCGCAACTAAGAAGAACTTGACCATAAATTTAAACTAAATATGTCACTCTAAAATAAAAGTGGGATGCACATTCGCTATTATATATTGTACCATAATGGTGTGTGTGACGTCATGACCAAATCAACCAATAGATGACTGTCTTTAAAAGTCGTGTTATCATAAAATTTTAGGTGTGACTTTCATGCTTAAAACTGACTAGAATTTGTTTTTCGTTCACAATAACTTTCACGTATGTAGTATGAACATAAACTAATAATTGTAATTTTAAAACATAGCCGAGAGGAGATTTTAAAACTCAGTCTATGTTGAGATGTCCTTTAAAGCCGTGACAAGCCTACTAATTTCGTTAACACCTTTTGCATACCCTTTAAACCTTTCATCAGTGCAGTGTTTTCATGTAGGGCGATGACGTCAACTACACTCCTGATGTGGAAATGCTGGTCAATATGGAGGACACAATGAAACAAAGCATGTCATATTTACAAGACTATATGACGACACTATCCATGCAGTTTATTCAAAAACAAGATCGTGTTGGTTCCAATGACCAGACTGTGATCGATATAAGACCGATGTTTAACCACGAATCGACGATGGTGAGTGTATCCACGCAAACGGAAATTATTCAGTTAAAGAACGTTCGAGTTCAATGCGAACCGATCGCAACAAGGAACAAAAAACTTCAAGTACGGCTCGAGAAAAACGAAACGATTTCGTCACAGTCATCTACCAGCCAGCAAACAGCGGATGAAGTAGAGAACAGTAAAGAATTTGATGACAAAGGGATTCAATGTTCGTTACGACCTCCATCTGTATGCCATCAAAGTGTTCAATGCACTTTGATTACCACTTCGTCACCAGTCTTCCAACAAGATGTTGGTGGTGTGCAGCAAGCAGTAAAGAAAACTCGAAAACCGTTGGCAGTTCTAAAAACCGAAAATTATCATGGAACACAATCAGCCACTGTGGTGAAAAGCTTATGTTCTGACTTTTCTTATTCCATTATTTTTGGTAATTGTTTTGTGTGCTGGATCACCTGAAAATTGAAAGGAATTCACTTCTCCTATTTTAGCCTTTATCGATCTTAAAGAAAAAGAAGAAAATGTCGAACGATGACAACAAAAGCTTTCCTGCAGCACCATTCCTTCCTTTTCAAATATTTGAAGATAAGCAAAATAAAGAAAATGACAACCATTTTGTTTTAATGAAGAGTCAGTGTATTCAATGTTTCACTTATAACTTCTTATTTCATTTTATTTTGTTAATGGACTCCTAAACTGTCGATCCGTTTTCCTTTCAATTTCTCTGTCGCTTCATTTTTTTGTTCTGTTCTTTGTGAACTCCCACTTTCAGCCATATTTAACAACATCTGTACTTACTAGATCATCGGCAACCGTTAAAAAAAGTGACCATCCTAAGCCCGGCTACTGTGCATACGTTCGATAAAACTTTAGAAGAAGAGGAGGAGGAGAGTCGCTTGCGTCGGAGGAAAAAGTATCCAGATTATAAAGAACCTCTGTTGAATCGGTCTGTATTTTATTTTGATTGCAGAGAACCTCTGTTGAATCGGTCTGTATGTATATATATATATATATATATCGGTTAAGCTTCATATGTTTCAATGTCAGACAAAGTATTTCTTCTTTTTTGCTATGACGACTTCCACGTTAGTTTTGTGTTTTTGAACGACTGACAACGAAATCATCGCCATTGAAGCTTGTTTTCCACCAGTGAGATATCTCTTATCGCGTAATTTTTACGAGATGGCTCAAGTGAGATGGACCAACCAAAGATTCACCAAGTGAGTTTTTGTGAGATAGCATGCCAATACAAATTTCAGTAGTTCTCACGTATGGAAAAGAGTCAGATCACGATTTCCAATCCTAATTCTTATGTCCAGTATTTCGAAAATGATTACCCGATTTTTAAAAGATTGATTCTTTTCATACTGGGTAAAAAGAACTTTTAAAAAAGCTTACAAAAATATTCACCTTCATATCAAGTTCTGCTTCCAACCGTTTGCCACGCGATCTTTTTCTCGGTATGTTTGATCCCCTTTGTCGTAAAGACAAATGAATTTTTTCACAACTTCACTAAGACTTTCGTCTTTCATGTGGTCGGAATTATTTACTCGACCCATGTTTTATTTCTACTTCAAGGCTGAACTTCACTTGTGCGATTTCTTTGAAGTATTAATTTTGTGAGAGGAGCTTCGATAAAATACCAAAACTTCACAAAAATTGTGAGATGGAATACAAAACGTTATCGCGTAATTAATTCCCACCAACTATCGCGTGAAAAATTACGCGATAAGCACATATCTCGCTTTAGTCTAAGAATCGAAAAACGTTGTTACCTTCATCTTATTAAGCTATATTCATCATTATATTCGTTTGTTTCTAGGAAATTAACGAAGTTGGACCCAACTGTGGACACCAAGTTTTACGCATCTCCTTATCAAAGAGGTATTTTTCTCAATGTTTTAACTACTAAGGCCACACTTCGGGCGTGTCTGAAATGCTAAGCGGTCGTAGTGTGGACAAAAAATATCCTAAAAACTCAAGAAACTACAAAATTACAGGCTAGTGGAGTTGATCACGTGATTACTGTGGTGATTATTCCAAAGTAGTATTCCATCTTTGGGAAACATTTTCATCTTTTACCTCATCAAATATTCCATGCAACTGACTTCCTCTCGAGGTTTATACGTGAACAAAACACTCCAGCCAGCCTGCTACTCGAGTATGCTAAAACAACTACCTATACTCGTCTAAACGACTACCTATACTCGTTTAAGCGACTAACTATACTCGTTTAAACGACTACCTATACTCGTTTAAGCGACTACCTATACTCGTTTAAACGACTACCTATACTCGTTTATATACGCTCATTTACTTTTTTCCTCGTAGGAAAAAAGTCGCGTAAAAGAAAGACTAAACGGGTATGATCTAGTTTTTTTGTCTTCATAATTAATACATAGATTTACGTTAATTCGAGCCTTACTTAAAGCCTGGTTTTCACTGGGCGTCTTTATGCAACTTAATGTGATGTTATTTCTACGTTGTCAAGAAACTCTTTTTAACGGCCTGTATGATTTTCCATGCTTCTGTCATCCACGCCATCTAATAATCTGTTTTATTATTGACTACAGGCTAATCTTTGCGCCCTGTTTTATGTGTTATCTGCCAATCTGTTTGTTTGACTGCCGCCTCGCTGTTGAAATTTAATATTCTACTTCCCTCAAAAAAAAACCGCGACTTTGTATGTTTAAAAAAAGCTTTCGAATATCAGATGAAATATTTTCGTATATTTTCCGTCCTTTTTTTTTTTCCTTTAGAACAAAAACAAGGCAAACATTACACTAGAGGAAATTATAAGCATTGTGGAGGAGAGTTTTCTCTCCATGAGAAAATAATAAATTGTCCAGTAACGTCACCAACGTTTCCGATCTGATTTCTGGTTTGAGGTTAGCTATTCCTCATTTTTTCAACACTGTGTTACGGCTTATTCGATGAGCACATGATCATCTTAAGATCTCTGAAGTAAAATACATAGAAACGAGGTGAGAGTTGATAATTAACTCGGTGTTTAAACAGAAATTCAGGAAGAGTTGTGATTTAAAGGTTAGTGAAATAATTGACGTCATCTTTGTCTCAGTCGTAGCTTCACTAGGACCATAAACGTTTGATGCGCGCGAGATGATCATGATTTACATAGAGAAAACCTTATCGATAGTCTTCGCTAATCATACACTATTCTGTCTGAATTCTATTGTTAGAAATTAATATCTCATATCCCTCAATGTGAAAATTCTCCAAAAATCGCGTTTTGATGGGAAAGCGTTTAGTGTAAAAGATACGTTAATCACTCACTCTTTTAAAGCTTGGTTTATATTATGACAATATTTTGCCGATTTGGAAATCAAAGCTAATGTTTTAGTTTGAAATGCTTCAGCAACTACAAGGTAGTTATGGCAACTAAGAAGGAGGAAGGGCCAAGTATTTGCCGTGTTTATGAATCTTTAAAATTTTGTTTTTTATGTTAAAAATTGTTAATAGGGGTATTTTTTTGTATTTGAATGAGAATAATTTATGATAATTTATTTCAGTTTGTACAAATTATTTGCGGAAAGATTTTGTGGAAAACAAGAAGGGAACATCTCTTTTCGTCAAATCAGTGTTATCTTTTATTATTATAAACATGCATTCGTTTTATTATGAAATAAATAAGAAATATAGAGCTCGAGAAAAACGGCAGAAATCCCCAATTCCAGTCTATCATTTCTTTCGGTATGATTTTCATGTATCATCCCCCATAAAAATTTGGAATTACTGACATAATTGATACAGTAGGTAATTGATTACAAAATCATTGATTACAAAATTATTAAGTGGCAAAAAAAAAAACATTCTGTCACATTCGAGAATTTTATTGGTTTCTGACTATTGAGCAGCCGAGATGTAAGAAGAAGCTATCAGAAAGTTTTAATAAATTACAACTGACACTACAGGAATCAAGGAAGAAAGGTATCTTCAAAAGCGTAAGATTATATATCCGAATTCTTGTCGCTTATTCAAAACAAGTTTGGCTAGACTGTTGAACGTAATTCATAAGTCGACTGTGTTTCTTATGTTTGATCAATTTGCTTTGCGTCGAGGCTTGAAGCTTGTTGACGCGGCTCCCCCCGTGAGTCAACACTAGCATGCGTTGACTTCCTTTCGATTGGACGAGTGTCTCTTGCACGAACGGCGAGTAATGGCATTCTGATTTCGAGGCTGGTCGAGGTGTGATGGTCCAAGACGACGAATCTTCTAAAATATGAAATAGCATGTTATTATACATTTTCCTCAATCAATCCTCAATTTCTCAATCTTTGCAACCTCGACCCCAGCACTCCTTTTTATGTCTCATACAAAAATAGAGAGAAACCTTTTTGATCGAGGTGGTTGCAAACCTAATCTAAATCACTTACTTTCTTGTATGAGTTTTTCTTCAGCCAATACTCGCCAAGTTTTACTCGGTGACAATGTTCGGGGTGTTGCCAACTCGTTCACGTTTGGTAAATTTGTGATGGTTGCGCTTCGCACCTTTAAAGCCTTAGTTACATTATTTCTATGTTCAACAATGTGATCAACCAGTTGTTCTCGGAATGAACGCCAATTATTTTGCCTGATAAAAATTTCGTACAGTTCTTCATCGGAAGGGTATGCAAATGTTTTACTTTTAATCGTCATTAAGGCGTGTTCGTCTAAGCTCATCTTGAGTGCAGTTTTCGCGATACGTATTACATCACAACCTGTACTCAACAAAATGAATTTTCGTTCACAATCTATTTGATCATCCTCTGGCAGTAAATACTTTGCTCCCTATGGAAGAAAAATCACTTACGCTAAGGTTCCGGCATTCTTATTTTGTCTACATCAAGTAAACCCTGTAAATCCTGTATTAGTTTTTCAAGAGTGGTGTTGCAGCATAAGCAGTGACTGACTTAGAGAGAAAGTGTTAATTAGGTGAACTGTGTATAGATTACAGGGTGTGAAGTGAAAATTAGTCTCTCAGATAGGAAGCGTGGAGAGTCGTGGTGTTGTGTTAGTGCAGGGAGTGTGGTGCAATATAAAAGTATAGTGGGGTGCATTGTCCTGTTCTTGTGTCCTTGTCAGTGGTGATTTGTTTCAGTGTGACGCACAAGGAGATGTGTCGTTTATTAGTAAATTAGAAACTATAATGTCAAATTAAAAATTATGTAGTGTTAGTGAATTAGAAGCTAGAAATGTGCAATAAAATGAGAGAAGTCTTTCATAGTATGTACAAGGATGTGTGAAAAAAACGCGTGTATGAGTTTGCCAAGACAAAGGCAGGATTGTAGGTCCTTCATCAGGAGCTGACACCTACATTTGCACAATGTCAGTTCTACTTTACGCTAAGGTTCCGACATTCTTATTTTGTCTACATCAAGTAAACCCTGTAAATCCTGTATATAACAAACCCTGAAAAGTATCGTTATATCGAGAGAGCTCATCAGTTGTCATCAGTTCGAAAATATGACAATGCGACACAATACAAACATAATGAAAGCAGCCTATAGAAAACTCACTTACGAACACATGACCACTTGTTAAAGTATCTATTCGTATAAATGCACCCAAGCCTAGATTTTTTGTGGCGCATTTCTTTCGCACTGTCTCCGCAACATACCAATGCAAATTCTTATTCAAATTACTTATCACTGTCGGCATGACGCGTTGTAATTTCTTAAAGCCGCCGATGAATATGTCGGGTGACGAGATTGACTGTCGCCGACTTCGTCTATCAACAGTCTTATTTGAATTTTCCGACACAAGCGACACATTCGATCTGCCGCCATGGCTGAATTGAACTTTTGAATTCTTATCAAATGACGCGTCAGACATTTCCGGTGATATCTTGCTGGATGTCGACTTTGCATTTGGCGAGCTGTTATACACAGGTAAACTTGCTTGCGGAGTACAACTTCTCGATGTATTTTTAGAAGACCAGTAACCACTTGAACTGCCCATAGAAACAGATCCAAACTTTGATCTTTGACTTAAATAATCTTGTGTTGTAAGATCGAGAAGACGTAGAACGTCACACGTGCCCTGATGGTACAGAAGAATTCAAAAGGGTTTTATAATGATGTGACCGAGATACATTACCATAGCAACTGATCACTGTGACGTGCAAAAAAATAAAAATGAAAGGAAGCTTGATATACCTTGGTGATGATATAAATATATTCTGATTGGGTGGAATCAGCTTCAATTACACGATCACTTAAATACTCAATATTGCGACCACCCTCTGCAATATCCTTCATCGTTTCTTCGTCTAACATCTTGAAGATTTCCAATGATCTGAAAAAAAGATGGTTCCGGACAAATTTAAGGATCGGTTCTTGTTAGGATTTTGTTGTGATTGGATATCAAACCTTAGTGAACTTACTTGATGAATTTGTATCGAAACAACATTTCATCTTGAGCGCACTTATTGATACCTGACGTGTAAAAATCATCTTTGTCTATGACGAAAAACTCGGTGCTTTCCAAACACACCACAGTCGCTGTTCGTGTTGATCGTCTTACTAAAGCTAACTCCTAACATCACAAAAATACAATTCTTTAAGATCGTTGTATCATCTATGTCTTCATGAAATGTGGTATTGAATTGAAGAAACCAACTTATTAGCAACAAAAAATCTAACAGTAGTTTTTGACAAGTACTGACGTAGTACTAGGTAGTATTTGAAATGTTTACCATTATTATTTCTTGTTATTACCCTACTTTCTTCCTTAATAATCGATCATCGAAGAAATGGTTTGTTACTCTACAAATTCTCTTGTTGCAAATTGAAACTTCAACTTACTCCAAAGGAATCACCCCTTTTGAGCACATTGGCTGGTCGTTCTTCATTTTCGAATGCTTTATCTTCATCAACTCCGACGACCACACCCACCGATCCACTGAAGATAACATAAAAGCCGATTCCAACATGACCTTTACGAACTATCACACGACGCCGACCAAACCTTCATACAGAACGAGAACAAAATAGACTTCAAACATAACCTCCAAACAGCAACTTCATTCCTAGTGCTCCTTGTTGTCTTTGTGAAAAGTATTAATAAACCCTGGAAGCCAGGTTGAATTAAAAGTGTTCTTGAGATCCTTAAGATTGTGGGTCATTCCAGCCAAATTCAACAAATCAGTGTCAAGACAAAAATTTTAAAATTGTTGAAATTTTGGCCACTTATTCTTCTCCATTTGAATAACTAATCCTGAAAATTTCAACACTCTAATGTGTGTGGTTCGGATTTTATGGCTATTTTAGTTTTTTTTTTCCAGGAGATTGGTCAGTAAATTGCATTTTGGAGCACTTTCGACATCTCAGCGGAGCGTTCTAGAAGTCTCAAAAACCACTAGTTTTATGGTAGTGTATGCACCTTTGGGTGTACTTTCAGAATATCCAAGACGGAAATTTGTAATTTTTCATGAAATGATTTTTCAGGGGGTCAAAAATGAAAAAAAACATAATTGTCAATGTCGAAAGTGCTCCAAAATGCAATTTACTGACCAATCTCCTGGAAAAAAAAACTAAAATAGCCATAAAATCCGAACCACACACATTAGAGTGTTGAAATTTTCAGGATTAGTTATTCAAATGGAGAAGAATAAGTGGCCAAAATTTCAACAATTTTAAAATTTTTGTCTTGACACTGATTTTTTGAATTTGGCTGGAATGACCCTTGTTAAAGTTTTTTCTATAAACATGTTTTTTAGCTCAAGGCGTATGGAAAGAGGAAGAACAGAACAGATGGAAAAAGGATAACATCGCACATGAAGAAAGGATGGATTTTGCAGTCTAAGTTGTTGAAATCCTACCTCTCATATCGAACAATTCTTGCGAGCAAGTTCAACATCTTTCCTGAATACTTTCGAAAATCTTTTAGTTGCCTCATCAAGCTCACCACGTTTTGAATTTGCGTTGCACTCCTAGCATCTGGTTGCCGTGCGCATGTTTCACGCGCCCATTTCGGAAAAGAACACTAGACAGAAGAATACAGAGAGCATTGACCTTGCTGCTTTATAGTATCAGGTCATACTCTACCTTTCATTCTGTACAAGCATTCCATTATACTGAGAGAATTCCCCCATTACCTGGTAGGAAAACGTCATCAAAAACTATTTCATGATGGCGTGGAAAGTTGTCTGTACTAAACCAGATTCATAAAATCTCTCTCAAGAATTAAGAATTTATAAGAAGACGAGAGATGGGCTTCAACTTAAAATCTACACAAACACCGCTTATCGCCCTCTTAATCCAGAAGACTTTTCAATGATAAAATATTTCCATGACTTACCTGGTATTTGGTGATGTAGTCCTGAGCGTTAAACAACAAATCCTTCTGCTCTGCGTTATCTACCACACTATCCTTAAGCTGCATGGCACCTGTGCACAAGCTGCCGTGGCCACCCTTTTCTCTTGCGAATTCGCTCAGTCTTCGGAAGACTTTAGTTAACAAACATACCTAACAGTGATAAATAAATATGTTCACAATGATATCGAGTTCGTGAGCGAATTCGTCCCAACCAAATTTATGCTCATCGAATCCCACTAACACAGGAATTGAATTTTGATAAAAACAAAACTTTACTGACAAGAGGATACTTACCCTTTGTGAGACATTCTTGAAACGCATAAAATTTTTCTTCTAAAGAAAACCAAAAGAAGATACTGTAATCCTTGCAAAAGTGTCTCCGAAAACTGCCTTTTTTTTTACTTTTTATGAAACAAACCTTTCTGATTTCGCTATCCTCACTACTTCTTGTTTGGTTTGAAAACTGGTTGATTTGATAAACTGGTTTTGTTTGATTCGTGGTTAAACGCCCTTTTCTGTTGTTTTTTTTCCTCCAGAGATTTGCAGCCAGGATCAGTGCACTATCGGGCACAGCTTCGTTTCGTTGCAGTCGATCAAGTAAACCTCTTTGAATGGGACTTGCTTGAAATGCATTGCAGACCATGGACGCGAGGTATTTATCTCTGTAATTCAACGATTGACTCTTTTCTTTCTCTTTCATGGAAAGTTTGTTCATTTTGTTTCGAGTATAAACAACGACCATTCACTAATGTAGTAATGAATGAAAATGAGTTTTGTTTTTCTAAAAGGCGTGAAAACGGACAAGAGAAAGTACATCTATATTCCCAATGCAATGTCTTCTTCAAGTTTCTTCGTCGAGAAGTTATTACAAGCCTCCTAAAATATTTAGAGCTCTCGCGTTAGTACAATAAATGAAGTTGTTTGAATAGTCATTTCTAAAGGCCAAGAAAACTTTCCAACATTTCCTTCAAGATAGTGAAAGTTATATGACGGATATGTTGGATTGGTTTGCTCCACGATATTCTTGAAAATCTCCAGAAAAGTTGCAATGAGAAAGAGACGAAAATCTTCTTCATGGAACATTTGCTCATCGTACCATTCGTAAAAACTAAAATATCCCCTAAAATATCATTATTATTTTGTGACATCATATTATAAAAATGAGGTGTTATGGAGAGTATAAAGCGCTAATACGCTATTATTGATCTCAACACTCAATCATTAATTCGTTTCGTTATCCTGCCAGCATCTCTATGGACGACTACTACTCCATACACAGCAGCAGCCAACACTTATCATCATTCCTCTTTTTATGGCAAAGAAATACCTCTGTCTTTCTTCAGATCATAATGTATTTATCGTTCTCTCTTTGTATTCTTAATGATTTCGAACTTATCAATGGAAACTAGCCTATTGATTCTTAATAAAGATCTATTTACATGTACGTACAAAATAGACTTTTTCATTCTAGTAAGTGGTGCGGATTTTGTAAATGTAAAAGAATTCCTCTGTTGCTATGCTACCATGTTGTATAATTCAATCTTGTTTTTGTAATTAAAAAGACTAACTGGCAAAAGAATCTCAGTATTATATATGATTGAATTCAAACGTAATATTGGGAGCCTCAGCAGATCGTGGAACTTATAGTTTTTATGCAATTCTTTTAATCATTGGAAACGTAACCACCTACAGGAAAAAGAAAAACTTAAATCGCACATGCTTTTTTATTATGAGCTCGAATATGAAGACCTATTAGTTTCTGCAGATGAGGGCCTTTTTGAAAATTTGATTATCGCACTACCTTGAAAAAAAAATGTCGGAAAATAAAAGTTTCTAAAGATGATTTAGTTTGTTGTTTTATCAGAAAATCAACAAGCAAGCCAGTGCTGACATTTTTTAAAGCATATTTTTATGATTTTTATTTAGCTATTCCGGTTATTAAGATTTCGGACGGAAAATTCAAATGTCTCATAACCGGCGTTTATCATGGTTTAACGGATGTCAAACACCTCTATATAAATGGTGTATTCTGATGAAGAGAAGCTGTTAAAATGACCTATACTACTCGTAATAGAATTGATATATCAATTATTCTTTTATGCATAAAATGAAGTTTTAGATTTTTCCGAGACAACAACTTTTGAATTATTTTACCAGAATGTATAGCTCGACATTCAAAAATCCATATATTTATTTATTTATTTATTTATTTATTTATTTACGAATGTTTACCCAGGATAGCCTCTTCCAGTTCCTTAAGGTACTGTTATCAATGAAGGTCCTGCGAAGGAGGTCCTAGAGCATTTTAAGCCCCCATTTGGGCTACGGAAGCTGTAATGACAGGAACCGCTCAACTAGACAACCACCTTAGACATCATTCATCGAAGTAACCATTAGAGAAAAAGAACCCATCATTTATTCTGCCGACTTTGCGCGAGATTCCTCTTAAAGATCGATTTTTTTCACCACGGATTTTGCTTCCGTCCGACAATAAAAAAATGGATCCATTGTGACGCATATTCTATAAAAACAAAGCTTACAATCGAACTTTCATTCGAATATCACGCGTGTGTTATCGCAATGTGACCAGCAAGATGAGATCCAGAGCGCTTATTTCGGACATCAGAGCTTCTCACTTTTTACCTCGTGTTGTTATTTTAAAGATGAAGAAAATAAATTACAACAAAAAAAGTCGTCATAGTAACTGAAAACTCGATCACAACTTACATCAATGAAACAACTCCCTGAAAAAAGTCGTCAAAATGCTCGAAGATTTCACAGGAAAAGTATCGTTGTTTGATCGTCTGGAGTGATGGGGTGAGTGCACAATTCCTTTCACGTTTTATTTTCAAAGTATTATCTGGTAGCCTTTTTTCTGAGAAAGAAGTTTTACAACGAAAGACACCATGACAAAGGGTCCATGGGCGGTGCAGGTGGAACCGAAAACCGAAAGGTCAAGTCCGATAAGATTGTTGTCTACACCCCGAGTGATTTTCCCAACGCTCCCATGAAATTCGCCCCGTCCATAACAACCATTTATCTGCCCCAAGAAGATGAGATCGAAAGACCTGAAGATATCGACTACACTCCTAATCAAGGACACATTGAAAATTCATAAACTGGAACGACGTGTAAACCAAAGGCAGGAGTGCTCAATCAAAATTTTCAAAACCGCTGCAGATGAAGAGCCATTTGATTTCTGGCCACAAAGAGTCACATGAGGACGAAAACAAATGTGCAGACTGTAACATTGATTATTGTGAAGATGGCACTGAATGGCTAGAATGCTCTGCATGCAAACAGTGGTTCCAGAGACATGCTTTTATGTTTAAAACATTTTTATAGATTTTCTTGACTTTTTTGTCGGACGGAAACAACAAATTTTCTTTGTCCATTTCACGGGATCAGAGCTTTAAACTTGAAAGTTTTGAAAGTAGATAGTCACTTTGTATAACACTATTCATGACGAACGTGACTTGGTCAGAATCAGGTATGAAATCTAAAAATTTGAAATGGTAAACTTTATCGATTCCGTCCGACATTTAAATAAAACTCCAATTATTTTTTCCCCTGTAATAGGTATTGCCTTTAGTCAAACGAACTAGACCTATAACCGACTCATTAACGTATGAAGCATCGATTTTTCCGTCCGACATTTAATTAATAGAAAAATAGACCCATGAAAACAACTCTTTTCAGGATAACTCTATTGTCAACATGTTTTTTCTCCTGCTCGTGATTCTAGAGTATTTCTTATATATACTGGCTATTAAGCCTAGAAAATATTCTGATAAATAAAATTCTTACAACAGGGAAGAGCTTTTGCTTTGTTTTTAAAAATAATACAGGGATCAGTACAGAAGAGAACAGGGAAGAGTACAACAGGGAAGAGTAAAAGGCAACAAACCCTGGGTTTCATTTCATGGTATTTAAAAAAACAGCATAAGATGAACGTTCCTCATTTGAATTTCGTGGAAACCATACAAGTGTATCTCTCTACCTGTCAATACCTTTTACATGTAATTTTGACATTTTAGTTGCGTGTGATCTACCATAATTTAGGAATGATTTCTTGTGAATATACACATTTGATTGTTATTACCGACTCCAGGATAAAAACTTCTGGATATTCCGGGCCAAATGGGATTGACTTTGTCTATTTTTCCAGAAGAAACCGTACAGATAGGTATAATAATCTGTGTCGCTCCGACATCAAATACCTGCTGCTCATATTTTCGGGGGAAGGGGGGGGCGGGTCGTCTCAACCGTACGAAAAGAACTGACTTTTGAGCAAAAATGGGCCGGAACACTGTATTCAAGCATGCGCTATAAATTGCACATGCGTAACTTTCCTCGATTACTCCGAAAATAAGTTATATTATAAATTTTCATCACACATGATCACATCATAAGAGTGAGCTGAAATTTCCTCGTGTGGTCTCGATCATTTCCAGTCTGGTAAACTGAGGATTTTCTTTTGAATGGTAACGCAACAGCACTGGAACTGCTGTGTATAATATTCTTCTTCCTTACCATACGCGACCTTCGTACAAATCAACCCAAACAAAAGCGTCTAAATGTATCTAAATGCGTCACGGCTGTTTCGATAGCTTGGTTTTGCAAAACTCAGACTGAGCATGCGCGATTTTCCTAACAAAAGTATACTGTCTTCTTTGCCATTTCTGCTCCCATCTGTGGGGATTTTAAGGGTCAAAATCTTACACATCGCCAATTAAGAAAAACAAAATAAAGCCACCATGATGGAGTTTAATAAATATATTTTCCAAATAATAAGTTATAGTAGTCAGATTGCAATGACAAACCCGAGCATTTTCAAATTTGAGAAAGCAATTAAAAATCCTGGTAAACGACTGTTTCACTTCTGTGCAGCTTTTCTCAAACATCCGAAGTTTTGCCAGAGCAACAAGAATAGTACAGATTACAACATTATATTAATCGACTTTTTCAACTTTCCGTTACACATTGCAAATATTTTTTTAAAGAAAGTTAAATTGGCCATTTTTACCTGTCAACACCAGAACTCTTCACGATCGTGCTTCAGAAAAACTTATGACACGCGTCTAAAATGAAATGGATACTAGAAACAAAAATTTGCACATTTATATTGAGTCAGTACTGGGTATCTTTTTGAATATTCAATTGTTTCACTACCACTATTAAAGAACGAAGGCTAATAGCTTTAAAAACTTATCAAATTTTTGTGCAAGTACTTTTGGTAGTTTACCCACTTGTTGATGATAAAAGAACTTTACTCGTATGAAGTACAGAGGAGAAAATTTCAAGCACATCAATCCAATTTGAAACATCGCTTGAAATGATGATTTTGTTGTTGGTAATGTCTCGTGCCTCTTTTATATTTAAGGCGGACTCAAATCAATTTGGTGATTCTAATTAAATAGAGCGGGTTGGATTTTGAAAATATTTAAAAAAACCTCCTATTTAGTGCGGGTAGTTCTAATTTAACGTGGACTTTTATCCGAAATTGATATTTTTTTTAAAGGAAACAATGAACTCATTACTCAATAGGAGCAATACTAATTTACACATACAATACACATTTTTGTGGAACATATGTGTCACTAATGCAGATTTAGCCCTAAAAATACTCCTGACAACTATATTCTTAAGTGATTCTTAATATACAAGACAGTTTCTTTAAATCAATTTTGTGATTCAAATTAAACTAGAAGCCATTGGGCTTGAACAATTTCCGCATCAGCCCTTGATAAAATTGCTTGAGGCTAATTTTCAAGATATCTGAATGACTTGTACACTGACTAATAATTTGATACAGTCTGGAATTCATCAAATTACTTCATTCTTTAATTTATTTAACTTAATCTTGACAGCTTTGCAATTCACTATGATGTTTCGAGGCTAGAAAAACAGTTCACCATGATGTTTATTCATGAAAATTGAAGATTTTTTGAAATTTGGTCCAAATTTGGCCCAAATTGTCCAATTTTAGTCAAATCTGACAAGATGACTGTCAAATTCGAAATCAGCACCTTTCAAACGTAATCCATGCAAAATTTCATGAAATTTGAAGAACTTTCTAAATTTGGTCCAAATTTGGCCCAAATTGTCCAATTTTAGTCAAATCTGACAAAATGACTGTCAAATTCGAAATCAGCACCTTTCAAATATGTGTTCTGTACAAAATTTTGTGAAATTTGAAGAACTTTCTAAATTTGGTCCAAATTTGGCCCAAATTGTCCAATTTTAGTCAATTCTGACAAAATGACTGTGAAATTTGAAATCAGCACCTTTCAAATATAATCCATGGAAAATTTTATGAAATTTGAAGAACTTTCGAAATTTGGTCCATATTTGGCCTAAATTGTCCAATTTTAGTCAAGTCTGACAAAATGACTGTCAAATTCGAAATCAGCACCTTGTCTGGTCTTTCTTAAGGCCGTTTTACACTTCCTAATAATTTTTCCGCAGACAAGAAAGGCAAAGACCAGAATTAAAAATCTGATTGGTTTATTTATTTGTTTTATTTTTTGTTCGGAGCAAACAAAAAAACACTTGTTTTATGTTTTACTAATCGTTTCACGGACGCTTGATAGAGAAAGAACGCGATTGGTTAAATCATTTTTTTTCCTCAGAATTCTTCTTCTTATCAGTTTAATTACAAAATTTTAAATATTTATAATTTCTTTATGAATTTTCTTTTTGATCACCAACGAATACATCATTTTTACATGACTTAGTCATAAATAAACAATTTCTAAAGTGGTAAAGTTTTTTGATAAATAATATTAACGCTCGTTTTCATGATGTTCATTGTTTATTCTTTACGCTCTAAAGGGATTCTCGACCCTTTCGTAAACAGATTAGACGTTTTTATAGCCTCACTTATTCCAGGAAGGAATCCACAGGAAAAGAGAAAAGCACTGGTAATAACAAAAACTTCCGATGAAAGTGATAGCGAGGTAGTTCAAAACAAAATGAAGAAGACAGTCATAATAGAAGAAACGCCTGAAGCCAATGCAGTAACCAAAACAGATTTTTATACTGATCAGAGTATGACATTGAAATTGAAAAATAAAATTATACTACAACCCTTTTAATTAGGATTTTTTTCCGACAGCAAAATTGTGCCGTTGTGGTATGATGATTTTGTTGGACATATGTTTTTCACGTCGGCAAAACTGTTTTTATTAAATATACCTTTCTTCTCGTTTTCCTAGAGACACCTAGAACTTAGAGTAATTGGCGCACTTCCGCACGCTTTTCGATAATCCTTATCGAAAATTAAGTAAGTTATGAAATTTTAGAAAAGGACCAAAATTTTAGTCGGACAATATTATTAGTCGGACAAAAGTGACTAAAATATTTGGAGGTGACTAAAATTTTGTCCGACTAATATTTTCGTCCGACTAAAATTTTGTCCGACTAAGTTTTGTCCGATAAGGTAGGTGAATGCGAACGAAGAAATTGTATGTGTAAGATTAGTGGAAGTGTATTTTTCAACATCTTGCAACAAAACATCTTAATGTATACTTCCACTTTATAAGTTGCTTGAATCTTCAACTCTTACCCTGCTGAAGGGCAAATGTTTACGTAACGTCTGCGCCATCTTTATGTAACCCTGACGAATAACCTTTTGTGTGTATGCGTAAACAAACGGATTTGTCACTTGTACCAAGCCTCCTAGATGCTGTGCAGTTTGTGTAAGGTCACTGCTTTTCAGAAACATGGTGATAATGGAGGTGATAGCAGATGGAGCAAGCAAAAATAAAGTAATGATATTCAACTTGAAAATATCTGATATTTGTTGGTGTAACGTTTGTCGTGACGTCACATCAAAGCCATTTTCACGAGCATTCTGCCTCATTCGTGTAGCTTTGATGAAGATAGCGACATATATGGTAACAACAAAAAAGACACTTGTACAAAGATTTCCAAATACTTTAGAAGCTGTTCCAAAGTCTTCATAAGTATCATATTTTTCTAACGGGACAATAATTCCAAATGCAGTAGCAGGCAACAACCAACAGGCTAAAATCAGCAATAGTATGATGTTTCGTTTGATAAAAACCTCATATCGCAAGGGATACCGGATAAACACATATAAATCCATTGTTAAGACAACAGTTGTAAGCAACGATGAAAGATATATTGATGTTGTTACAAACAGAAATTTTGGAGAATAAAATCTCCAGAAAATTGAAAAGAACGCCGTAGCAACATCACAGCAACAAAGATTTACCAATAGAATGTTTCGGTTGGACACGTCGCTTTTCAGAAGTATTATGATACTGACAGGTGAAATAACTAACGTAGTGAATAGATACATGGCGAAAAACCAGATTTGCAAAGTAGACATATCGTGACAGGTTGAAGTTATAACCAGTTGTAACTCCAAAGTTGTAACCGATAGCTTAGGTTGAGAATGTTTTATCAATATGAGAAACCCCATTTGCGCATTTAAATAAGTCGCTAATTTTGCCAAAGAAAAAAACAAAGAAAAAACAAAAAAAACAATAAAAATCAAGAACGTGAGAAAAGTAGATTGCAAGCAGTGTTTCCGATTGAGCTGTTCCTTGAAAACTAGCCCGAAACATATTTTCATCCATTCTATTTTTAATCTTGTTTCTTGTATAATTGATAATAAATAATTAATAATATTATTAATAACGATAATATTAACCAATTAAATGTACCACTTAAAAAATGGACAAAAAATGATGAACAAAAACTCTATAAGAAATGTTTATTCGAAATATTTCGAAATGAAAAAAAAATTGGGACAAAATCAAAGCCCAAAATATTTTCTCTACATAAAACATCACACCTTACATCTACGACGACTCTCTACATACGATTAACGCATTTATTCACACTAAAACTTAAACTTTCACGATCTTGCAGCTTTTGTGATATTGGAACTGCTACATATTTGGACTAACTCCTTAAAATCAATACAAGAACCATATCTCCTTGAAATCAATACAGGAACCATATAATGAAAAATGGTACAAGCAACCAGGGTCAAGTAGTAGTGGTTCAAGCAACCCAGGGTCAAGTGTTGCTTAATTTGTTGCTAAGCACTAATTGGATATACATACATGCCGTAAATGGCCGATTAAGCGCCCTGGGCGCTTATAACTTTTTTTGACTTTTACGGTGGGCGCTTATACGGACGGGGCGCTTAATTGAGTCCTGGGTGGTTAACAAAAGATCACTAAAACCACTAATACAGTTTATCTTTTCACTGAATGCTGACAAAAGAACTGCTTGTATCCTACTCGAGCAACTTCAAAAAAAAGCTCGATAAATACTCTCACCTTGAGATGAAATATAACGATGTTTCTCTCAATATTTTATGTTTTTGCCGAATAAGCGCCCAGTTTTAGTTTTGGACTTGGCCGCTTAATCGAAACCTGGGCACTTATTACAATTTTTTCCTCTTATCCTGGGCGCTTAATCGGACCGGGCACTTAATTGAGTCCTGGGCGCTTAATCGGTCATTTACGATATGTCCCGCCTTGTAAAAATTTGAGTATGTTTTAGTTTAATTAAAGTATCCAAGTACAAATCTAGGACAACAAAATCAATACATAGAGCTTACAACCTAGTACTACAACCTGTGTAACAACCTAATGTTACAATTTTATATGAAACATGCTGTAGCTATGCTAGTGCTGCATCATTTCGAAATTCAACGGATACAAAAACACAAAATACAATTTTTCCATCCTCCCGCAAGGCACTAAAGTGATATCGCCAGGAAGATGAAATAAAAAAAAATAAATAAATAAATAATAAATAAATAAATAAATACATGAATAATATACTGGTAACAACACGTTTGAAAGTGAAAAAAAAAGAGATGCATCTAACGTGCCAAAAGAGAGTTCCACCAAACCTGTTGGAATCTAATACGAACTTTATGGTAGAGCTTAAAATCTCAAAATTTAATTTACATGTAAGACACGGATCACCAAGATCCGACATAAATAATGAGGATTTGCGGTACAGGCATTATGCCAAGATTGTGAAGTCTGTTGAAAAGAAGAAGCCGTTCATTATAGAAATTGGAGCAATGCAATAGGTAGTGCTCAGTGGTTTCAATAGCATTAGTAGCTAAGTGACTGAAACCAACTCCCATCCGTGTAAGCAATGTGAGACCAAGGTTATTTGGTAGATTTATAAGACGGTGTAGCTTTTGGTCTCAAAAATTCAAGAATAGCATGTTTGAAACAATAAATAGATGCAAGTTCTCTTATATGACTATTCAGGCTGTTCCACTGCGACACACGAAAAGAAAAAAAGAATTGAGGTACCGTTGTGTACGACCTTCCAATAGAAAAGTTTACTTAGGTTGAGTAAAGCTGAATTCTGAGCTGGCAGATGCTTAAATAAATTATTGTGGTGCAAGACCGTTTAAGATTTTATAGAAGCAAAATAGCCTCGTGCTGTAACGCCTGTCAGCTAAACTTTCAAGACCGAGAGCAGCCAATAATAGCTACCCTTGTCTCCCGAATACACGTCAAATTGTGCCTTTTCTTTCAATCATCATAGCCTTTTCATTAACATCATAGAATTTAATCAAATAATCATGCAGGAATATTTTGTGCAGCTTTTTTGTCCATATTTCGAAGATTTTTACAAGGACCGCTTCCAATTGTTTGTCCATAACTTTTTTTCTACTCGGCCAATTCAAAAGAATGATACACCAAAATATACTTAACAGATTCCTCTAATCAGAAATGAAAACAACATTCGCAAAAATGCGACTATATTTCCCCAAAGTTGCGAAATTTTTGTAAATTATTGTGTGCCTTGATAACCACGAGGAAAATGTATGATTACCATCAACCTGATAAAAATGTTGTCCTTACTAATCAGGGTAGAATTGAATTTAATACCACAAAAAACTTATTTTTACCTATGTTCATGGTCAAATGATAAGGTTTGTTTAAGTGTATGCGTTCGGGATACAAACGGATAAGACTCAATAAAAAAACAAGGATTGGTCAAATAAAGGGACAGAGGGAATGCACCCTAAACTTAGATGATAGTCTACAATGACCGAACAAGCCCAGTCAATGACAACTGCGCTTGACTCAGACCTGTCTTCTGTCTTATACTAAATAAATCTTCAGCCTGGCTATTGATAATGAATTTTCACTTTTGCACTGAAATGACAGCTTCAATGGTCTGTTGTTCCAAGCATTTAATAACGATCATCATAACATTGTTGTTATCAACAAAAACGAAACATCATCGATATCAATTTTTTTCTGTTTTTTACACGTTCATTCAAAAGTTTTTACAAAACTTTTAAGACAACACTGAACTAAAACGATTCATTTCCATCATTTAACATTTCGTCTATCAAATCATTTTAAAAGCTAGCAGAAATAAAAAGTGAAAATCTTCCACTGCCCATATCTGCACTGACTGAAAAAAAAATGGTGTACTACTTCACTGTAGACTAGCCTCCATTCTTATCTACTTTGGCTAGGCGAAAATTCAATACTGAACCGCGACTATAAAAGTAAACGGAGAAGAAGAAGAAGGAGAAGAAGGAAACTGCCGGTTTATATTTCGCCCTATGGGGAAATATATATCTAAAGATATTTCTTGTGAAACACCGGTACTTTTTTTTACTCACCCGGTATAATAAGAAATACAGACCTCAATCGCCAATAATAATATTAAGGAACTCGAGGACTGGGTTCGGAGTTGTCCTAAGAAACTCCCAAACTCTCCGAAAGTAGTTTAGAGGAAAGCGAAAATATTTCTTTACTTGTTATCACTCAATTTAACTGCTCAAAGTTTACCTAAGACCAAAGACAACACAAACTTCTGCACACCCAACCAAATCCCAAACGCAAAAATCCTCTAACAAACGCCCACCCTATTTAATTTTTCGAGTTTAGTTGGGGGGTGTTTAATAGAAGGAAAATTTTAAGAATTTTAATTTTGTGTTGTTTTTTTTTTCTGAAACTACAACTTTACAAAACATCAACAAAATCGTCTTCATCTGAGAATGGAATAGAATGACGGTTATGCTTCTGGTCCTTGTGGGACGTTTATTAAGAATCGGCCGTGATGTTTTGGTTCGAGGAAGAGAATGAAATGTTATTTTGCTTTGCTTCGCTTATGGTTCTTATGTTTGGTTCTTATGGTTCGAATTAGAATATTGAAATGCTACAGATAGCTAGCTCTGCTACTTCAAATTCAAATGGTTCGAATGTTAGATTGCAAATTCGAATGTTTTCAATGTTTGGAAAAAATCATAAACGATATCTCAACGCAGAGATATTAACCTCACAGTTAATTCCAGATTCTACATAGAATAAAATTTGGAAGTCTTGTTCGAGGTCACCACGTTTATAAAGCTAAATAAATGGACATCTGTTATGATGAACGTAAACGTTATCTGCTAAACCAGACTCGAGAGATGAAGCTAGAGAGTATGGTAAATTTTCAATCAGGATTTATAAAAGAAAAGAAAATGGAGAAAGCGATTTGGTTGGACATGTCTCTTTGGAGTTATCGAGTTTGATGTACATTTCTTAAATGCGGATCCGGCAAATTTCATAAAGGTTATTGTCATTGGTTTAGCTGTTCCTACAAAATTTGACTGTTATACCTCTTGTAAACGGACTTCTTCGGTATTGGAAGAGCAGTTGAACAAGAGAAAAGGAAAGTACAAGACTCTGGGGAAGTTCATCACAAAACTAAAAATAATTTACCTAAAGTTTCCATTCATTGTATGAGCAATAATATAGCCAAAGCAAAGCAGAAAAAAGACGCAAATATTTTGAAATGATTGAAATGATTTGTTTCTCTTTTGTTCTTACCTCTGTAGCATCTTTAGAATATGCTTTAATGTTTTTTCAATAAACGCCACTTTTAGGGCGGCGCTGAGGGGTGTTAAGTAGAGAGGGGGAGCGTTTATTTACTTTTTCGAATTTTAGAGGAGGCGTTAATTGGACGGGAGCGTTAAAAAGAAGGGGGCGAGTTATTAGAGGATTGACAGTATTCTTCAACTTCACTTCATTTGCTTGACATGTTTTCACACACGAGAGTCGGCTAATTAAAGGACATAACATTGAACAAGGGTTCGCTTGATGAATTGCCTTTACCGGGGGAAGAGACTGTGCCCTGAATAGAGTGTAAAAAGTGAATTTATTATTAGAACTTCCTGTTTTGAAATAGATTTTGTTCTCATCTGTGCGTGTCGTCCGTGTCATCTGTGTCATCTGTGCGTGTCGTCCGAGAGCTGCCTGATACTTGTTTTTTTATAAAAGGTAAATTTCAGTTACTGAATCAGGTAACTTAGTGTATTAGTGGGTTTATATTTAGTATAGTGTAGTGGAAAAAGTACGTAGAAATTTAAATTGTACGTGGAATACATAGAAATATTTTTCTATGGTTTTGCCACTATTGGTCGCATTCACTTCATAAACACATTATTAGCAAAAAAACATTTTAGCCACTTATGACAGTTTTAACCAGGGATGTGTGTTTTAACTGATTTAACTCAGTTTGCTCACTTGTGATATGGTGGAAAGTTTCTAATAGCCTTGTTGGGGTTTATTTAGGAGCAACTCTACCAACTTGTATGTAAATCCCCCTGTAAATGTAGTTTCCGTTTGGTTAGTGCATAGTTAATAGAAAAATATCATTAACTATGGTTAGTGTGAACATGGCCGAACCCTCATAACGAATAATTTCAATGATGATCTTTATAAAGAAGATCTAACATAAGTAAGGAATGAACAACAAGAAACTGCATGCTTAAAGAATTTAAGACGTTGATTCCACTATCTCTCATCCCAGCGGGCACAAAGACGTCGCAAAATGGTCGCGAAGTGGGAATCTCAAAAGACATCCCAATCACATCTTCTCTGAGACGTCTCGATGACATCCCAATGACGTCGTTACGACGTCGCAGGATTATGAAATTTACTCTTCCAAAAACTGTGATATGCCACAGGCGGACCCGAAACCGAAACCTCTGGTGTGCCAGCCGAACTCGAAACCGTTATGCCACCGCTGCTTGTTGTCAAGACATTTAAAAACATTTACAATAAATCATTCTATAGAGACTGATTGCTTTTGAAAGTTTATAATTGTTTTAAAGATCGTTATTGAATCTGCATAGAGACGTCCCAAAAACGTCGTAAAATCATCCCTCACACGACCAATAAACAGAATTCGATACGAATGTAAATTCTGTATAAGCATGTTAGTGTTACTCGATTTTATACCGTTTAATGACTGCAGAATGAAATTTGAAAATTTTTGTCAGGTCGCAATTTGATCGTAAAAGGATCCCAATTACGACGTCCCATTTTCAGACGTCCCTACGACGTCGCAAAATGATCTTAAGTTTATAATTATTTCGAAGGTCGTTATTCAATCCGTATAAAGACGTCCAAAAAACGTCGTAAAATCATCCTTCACGACGTACGTCGCAAAATGATCTGAAAAGCAAACGACCATTTTACGATTAAAATGAGACGTCCCAAAGACGTCTTGTGCCCGCTGGGATAAATATTATACCACGTGTCTCAAAATACAACCAAATATGATTCTAAATTGGTGAAACCGAAAGCCATTAAAAAATTGACAATGCCCGATAAATATTGCCGAAGCACGGCGGCAATCCAGCTGTTGTGCGTGTAAATATCACATTTGCTTTGTACACACACGGCACTACGAACGGAAGCCTAGAACTCCCCAACACCTAGAACTCTCTCCTCACGTCCTCTTCCTACGCTTTTACTGAACAGTGTATAGCTCAGTTAATTCTCATTGATTAGTAGACGTAGGCTGTTTTACTGTCGTCAGGAGTCAGCGTATTTTACGTAGGGAGCCACCCGTCTTTATGAAAAAAATAAAAAACGCGGGCGGCGCGCTTGGCCAACCACACACAGACCAGGCGAATAAACTGACGGTTAACGACAAATTGTTTTTCAATTTTCAGATTCATTGCTATTTTAGGATCTCTCGCTTTGCTTGCGTCTGTATCTGCAGCACAAACAATCAAATAAAAAATTTGGTTCATCAAGTCTAAGAGCTGAGTGAGAGGGAGAATAGATGGAATGGATAACGCTGAAAGTAGAGCATGTTTAGGAGTCATGCTGGTTTTGCTGTTGATGGAGTAGTAGTCCAATTTCATTCGGAAAATAGTTATGTTTTCTTTATTTTCATAATGCAGACACTTCTTATAATAAAGACAGGCGAAGAAATGGAACTGAACGCGTACAATTCTTCTTGAGAAGAGACTGGGATATATCCCCTCCTCTTCTGCGCGTTTTCGGCTGCGCTAAGTGTTATTGTATTACTTTAATGATGGTAAACTATGTAAAACTGTACAATTTTGGGGATCCCTATCCTTTAAAAAACTGTCGATGTGTTACTCGGTCAGTTACCTAGTTTATGGATGAAAGAACTGTCTTTATGCCTTTTGTTTTTGCTGCTTTTTGCTTCAAAAATTAGATTTAACCTTGTAGCCAAGTAATTTCAATACACAAAACACCATCCACATGAAATAAATTTTATCAATCATTAAAAATATTGTAAAATACATATATATTTGAAATAAATATTCACTTTACTGACAATTAGGAAAAAAGTTTAACACGTTTTAAAATTCATTCGTTAATAAAGATATATATAATATAAAGTTTTTGCAAAAGCTTCTTTGAAAATCATTACATATATCATGAGTGTACATTCATATGTGTAGTAAAGTTGGATAAGGGGAAATACTGATTTGTGGAAACAGAAATCAATTCACCTTTCATGTGAATTCTCATGAAGTACTCATAATTATTATTATCATATTATTCAGGGACGTATCCAGGGAGGATTTGATACCGGTAGACCGGTATTGGCGCCCAAACTCTCGCGCCCAAAGAGCAAAATTTCGGGAATTTTCAACTTTGAATATTTTATGTAAAAACAATCTTTTAACGATTATTTAATCTTATTTCTTACAAACCTTCACATATAAGTCGTTTTATGCTATGATTTAGCAGAATCAAGGTTAAGCATTGTCCGCCAAAATTTACAGGTAAACGATATGAAGTATTGTTGAACAAATATCAAGATATGGGAGATAGGAGGATCGATCTTTAAATAGCAGACATTTTAATTTAAAAACGACAGTGTTACGCAGTCAACCTCGTTCCCAGGATAATTTTCTTAAAAAGTCTCCCTTAAAGTTTGGATTTTATTAGTTTTGAATACACTTTTGTTTGGTCGAATATCACCTGAGGAGGAAAGAAATTTTAGAGCGTTCTGAACTATTCTTTCAACAGCTTTAACCTGAAAAATGTAAACGAATGAAACAATAACACGGAATTTCAGATACTGTAAACTTTGTAGCACATGCGCATCAGATTTAAAAACATTGTCAGAAATTGTTCGTCGCATGTGTGTGCATCGTGATCCAGGGTTCAAACTTGCGTGGGAACAAGGACTGTAACAAGGACTAAAAACATCAAATATGACATGTCACAATGCTAAATTTTAATATCATTGTATGTCTGGAAAGTGCATTTTAAAAGCATCTGGAGGTACAAATTTCCAAATTTTTCCCATTCAGTGGCAACCATGGTGGCGCGTTCGTGGGCCACTGCACTCCGAGGTTTGTACCAGTATGCCCAAAAAAACTCTGGATACGTCACTGTTATTGTTTTCTTATCTTCATGTTTTATTTTAAAGGAAATATATACCATTTCCTCTAATAATTGAGAAGACAAGTCGAGTGAAAGAGCCATGTTCTCAGTATGACATGATCATTGTATTTCCTCTTCTTTTCATTTTCATGGTTCTTGCATATCGATGGAATTAGTGTTCGGTTATATGTTTCTTTCATTAGTTTTTGAAAGTGTTAAATATATAAGTATTTTTAAAATGTACTGTTATGATTCTGTGATGTCATTTATGTTCTTGGGGTAATTCATGAGAGTGAAAAAATAGTAGTTCATGAATCACAAATCTTGTTTAATTTTCAATGTGAACGTGATAGAAATTCTTCATGTGTAACCTAGAACAAACTTTTTTTCCCTACAAGCACATTGCTTCAACCCAGGTGCTATCCTGACAATGAAAGCCATCAAGGGATGAAAGAGAAAACGAGGTTTCAAAATTATAATGTTGTTTAACTTAAGTCTGAAAACATGTAATGCTGAGAATATAGGTCCTTCATGGCAGTTTTCTTTCAAATGGCACTGATGAATTCAACCTTTATAATGATCCACACTTACTTGTAGGACATATCTCCATCAGCTGATATTTATTAACTCAATGCTCTTATTTTTGGAGCTACTAAATCAGTCAAAAAATGTGGATCCGGCATTATAGCTGATGTTACCTGCTTAAGTTGAGATTCAATTGTATGGAGATCATCACCATTGTGGCCACTACTCTATGATATGTATAATTATATGACTTCAAAAGAAAATTCTCTGTGAACGTTCCAGTCTGGATATCAATGCCATCGCAACAGATCATCACATTCAAATTGAGGAAGACGATATTAGTCATCAATTTGATGACAGGTATTTCTGTAATAAGAATAAAAGAACTTACTTGTTAAGACAAAAAGCTCTTCAAGAGTGGTTCAAGTCTGTTACCCAGTATTCCTTCACAACTTGTGAAAAAAGCAGACCTTGTACAAAAAAATGAGGTCATTTCTTACCAAAATTATTATTTCCTTTAAAACATATTATCAGTTCCTTCAGAATTGAATAGAATGAGAACACAAGTGACATCACAAGAAAGGAAAAATTGCTTATATATAGTATATTTTAAAAACTCATTTTTATTTAAAAGCATATACTAATTTGAAAACAATAAATGGAGCAAATGCATTTTTAACTTGAATCTTTGGCTAAACTGCAACTTTAAATCGATATTCACCTATCCTATTTCTTTAAATTTAAAATCATTGTCATTAGGAAGATTAAATGTATGTATCATTGATATGAACAGAAAATTTATTTTTTAGTTTCAACTGGACTTAAGAAAATTTGCATTTCCAATGTTTTAAAAAATGTTGTAAACTAACAGCAATAATTTCGGTGACACTTTTCTAAAGTACGTTTCAAATGAACTTGCACAGTTTTTATAAATGGTTGACAAATTTGAAGGTTTATGAGATATTTCAAAAATTCTTTTTGCACTGTGTCAAGCTTAAAAAGCACTTTTTCATGATATAAAAAATTTGGAAGAATAATGAAAATGGAAGAAGAAAAATGAATGAATGCAATAACATACAAAGTTAAATGCTCACGTAGTCACATGTATATATCTAACATATTCCCAATTATATTAAATGTTAATTACCTTTGAAGTTGCAAAATCTATCACTGCCGGTTTTCATCAAATCCTTACAAGTTTGTAAACGCGAGAAACATGCGATCCAAGTGACTTTAAAGGATTATATCTTGCGATCTATTTTACCTTTTTGAAAAATTATTTCGCCTTTTGAACGATCAAAGATTGAAGTTTGTATCACAAAAAATTGAGCTGTTTTGCTCTTTTCTATGAAAAGCTCGTTTTTTTCATCTTCGTTTTTCTTCTTCCATTTTCATTATTCTTCCAAATTTTTTATATCATGAAAAAGTGCGTTCTAAGTTTGACACAACGCAAAAAGAATTTTTGAAATATCTCATAACCTTCAAATTTGTCAAGCATTTACAAAAACTGTGCAAGTTCATTTGAAACGTACTTTCAAATGATCAAAAATAAATAAACTGATCAGTACTTCAGAATTTTTATGTTGATGGCATTTTTGCTACAATAAAGTGTTTATTTTTTTTAAATTAACCAAGGATTTAATGTGACAAGATTTTGTCATTTGCAACATGCATTCATTTCGTCCTTCAAAACAATTCTAACTTTATTCTCTGCAAGTGAGTAAACAGGTGAAACAGAATTAGGTCTCCTTTTTTTTATTCCACCATGATATGCTTTCTGAATGCTTTCTGAATGGTGACATTTGAGCTGACTGATGTATATATTTAAATGATATGTTAAATTATTCTTACACCATGAAAATGGATTGGTGTTTGGTATTAATTGAACTAAAAACAACAATCTGATATATGACAGTTACTTTTATTACTTATGAAAAATTTTTCTTGTATTCAAATTTAAGGAAGTTCTCAAAATGTTTTACTGCTTTCATTTCTTTCGTATAAACATAAAATTGTTAAATTATCTCAAGTAAATGCTCACGAAAACTGACATGCACTGATGATGTGTTTTAAGATACTCATTAATTTTATTAGATACTCAATGGTTTTCAATAATCTCTTACATTAATTATTAAGTCCAGGAAATCATTACTTCACCATTATTTTGAATGTTTTGTCATGTTAAAATGGATAATTGCATAATCTAAATCCCCCAATACTTCATTTAAGAGATTTTGATGTTAATTATTGTGGCATTAATAATTTTAATAAGAGAATCAGAGGATTTCTATTTATCCTTGTGAGTATTGTAGTGCTGATTTTAAAACCTTTTTTAATATAAACAGCTTAGTTTCTCCTGTTTCTTTAATAATTAATATTTTATTAATTCCTAGATCAGGTAGATAATCTTTAGAATTTTATTTTTTCTTTCTGTTTTTTTTTCTTTAATTTTTTGCTCCTTTAATGTTCCTTGAAAGTTTAAGCTGAAATTTTAACATTTTAGTATGTAAGAATGTAGATTGTTAGTGAAATAGCAGATTTATAAAACTTATCAGGATCAATGATAGGATTTCCTTGGTGATCTTCGGTGATGCACAGTTTTCTTCTGAAATGTGTAACTTGATTTCTTGCTTTATATAAGTTATCATAACAAACTATCATGGCATGCGTAAGCAAAAAAAAAAACAACACAATTTCAAGTATAAAGGTTTTGTTCGATTTGCAGAAGTTCCTTTTTTTTTGTCCTTTAAACCTTTTTTTTAATCCTTTAAAGGAAGTGAAATATCTTTGCCATTTAAAGAAAGCTATGATGAAATTGTTCTAAAAATAGCACTTCAGTGAAAATAAACTATTTTTAGATAGGTGGGGATGTTTTCTCTCTTCTTTTTGTGTTCTGATTTTATGTTTTTTTTAATAAAAGATTAATGATAAGCAACAGAAAAAAGATTTTTAAATGGTGCATTGCAAATGAAATAAAAAAAAAACATTTCTTGGATAAAACTATTTAGGAAAGCAAATTATTATTGAAGTTTGTTCATTTGTTTTGAAATAAAGTAACTAAAGTAAATATAGTTCCATCTATGATCATAGCTGATTCTCTATATGCTAGACCTTGTCATAATTTACAATGAACACAATCTTTCGTTGTGATGCTGTTTCCAACTGAAGATTCAGAAGACCTGCTAAAAAATGGAAATCTCATTTTTTTAAAATATATTTTTTTTAGTATGAAATAAATCATTACCTTTACTAACATGAGTCGTTCACCAGCCAAAAGTCCAGATGCACAGGCCAAGCCAGCCTCACCTACTGAAGGACACAATTTCGCAGAACAACTAGCAGAGCTACGTCGGCAGCAGCAAGAGCAATATCTTCAATTAACACAGGTATGTATGTAGTTTAAATGTCATTCTTTCCAGCACCAATATTTCATTTGAGTTTATGTATTCCTGAAGGAAAAGAGTTGATTATGCAATTCCCGCGTGCATTAACGTAGGAAATTGTTTGGTTTACACATTCTTTCTGTCTCTGTAACAGTTTTTTGCTGTTTGCGGAAAGTCTGTTCGGATTTCGGATCGTTTGTTTATTTAGTATAGTTAATGACAGACCAAGAACTCTATGCTAGCATTATAAAAAACCAGTTTCAATATTATATGTTTCATAAAAATATTAGGTTCTTATAAACTTCTGAAATATTTTTGGAAGTTATTTTAGCTGTTTATGTTAAAAACCTTCTAATTCAGTCTTTACAATTCAATCCCCTACTTTCCTGTTTATACCTACTATTGTATTCCAAATATTACCATGAGAACATTTCTTAGAGAGGAAATATTGTCGTTCTTTGGAAATATGCTCGAGACGGCGAAGAAAATTCAGGTTTCATAATGAACAAGCAGAACAGAGCAGGCATAAATGTAATAGTATGAAGCTTACTGGTGAATACATCTTATCAATAAACACATGAAGTGAAATTTGAATTTTTTTTTTTCAATTAATCGGTTTAAAACCACTAATGTGTATTGTGGTATAAAGAAGAAAGGTGAGGATGAACATTACATTTTAAGTGTTGAAGATTATAATGAGAAGGAAAACAGACTGTGGTAAAGAATTCCAGAGAGTGAAGGAGCGAGTAATGAAACTTTGTTGGTAAAAAGTTTTAGATGACTTTAGGATGTTGACAGTGTGATCATGGCAATTAGATGAATATCTTGTGTTTCACTTGAAAGTTTTTAATGCAGGGATGAGAGAATATAATGAAGAAAAGTAAACTGGGACTGTTGTCATTAGCAAAAATCACTTCATTTTATGAATAAATTGAAAGTACTGAAAGTATCAACATCATGTGCAAGATATTGGTGAACGATTATGTCCAATAACACTGTTTCTGTGGCTCCGAAATGTTATAGTAAATTGAAAAGTGGTTGAGATTAAGTTGATTAAATTAAAGAAAGATTCCAGTATGTATCAAATTGTTAGTCTAACATAGTGCATTGTCATTGTGTGGGACAGATCAGTGTTAAATTCCCATTGGGAAAGATGACATTATTCAAAACTATCACAGGTTTTTTCACTACGAACCACTTGATGGAAGCACAATGATTTAGTTTGAGATATATAATGTCAAGAAAACAAACTTTTGATGATGATGAGAACAGTGAAACTATGGTTAGCTAATGTTTAAGTTAGACGTATTCACAACACATCGATAGAAAATGTATCTAAACAATATAATTTGAAATAAATTTGGAGTGTAACCTTTTTTACATGAATCCATATTTAAGAGACATAATACATCACTGGGTATCCAAAACCTCTCCTTGATAATAGTGTTTGAAAAGAACAAACAATAGCAATAAACAGACAATAGCAAAGTTTTGTTGTGTCATTTGTGTTTCTGTGCCAGTCGTGTTGAACAATTTCATGCAATGCTTACTTAAACATGCTGCTACATTCACATTTCTGGCAAAGTTTGGTTGAAATTTGGAAGGTTTGCATAGAGAACAAGGTGCTGATGTTGAATTGGACAGTCACTTTCAGATTTGACCATAAATAGACCAAGTCTTCAATTTTTATACATATTGTCAAACTATGTAAAATCATTTGTTTTTAATAGAGGTAATAATAGTGTTGAGGTCAATACAATTGTGAAAGTCATCAATCCATACAGCTTCTTTTTTCCAATGATTTCAGTTCACTTCTACCAAATATCATTTTATTCAAGAAGTCATATTTTGGTAATTGTGATAGACCTGTTGTTCTCATATGAGCATTTCCGACAAGAAAAGAATGGATAAAGTTATTCAGATATCTAAAAATAAGCGTAAATCAATTTTCTCTACGCCTGATGTGAAAATTGTTCAAGCCAATAGGCTTCTAGTTTATATTCCATTGAAAGATTCAAAACATTTGCAAAGAATTTGTCTCTATGCCCAACCCATTTTGCCATTGTGTATCTATTCTTTTTTGATATACTGCATCATTAATTTTGGTGGTATAAGAGCCTTTTGACTTCTATGTAATTATTTGTAGTTGAAAGATTCAATTCTACTTGTTAAAGTTTTATGTTGCATTTGATGAGCTTACATCACTACCACGTTACTTTCAATCAAATGATTTGATATTCATTATAATAAACTAGTAAACCGGGTAAAAAATTTTACCGCATCTAGCTTCGAAAATTGTGTATGCAAATCCTGTGTCAAAAAAAGGTGATGAAAAATATAATCAAGGTATGCAAACCCTGTGACGAAAAATTAAATCAAGGAATAGCGACTTAAAAGTGTATGCATGTTACAGAGCTCGAAAAACTGAGCAAAAAAATGTATGGGATTGTTTTGGTACCAACTATTACAGAGATTACAGATTTTACTATTACAGATTTTGATGACGCCAGAGCCGCATCACCCAAAAGAAATTAGGACCAAATTTTTTTATCACCCCATCGTCTGTACCACACACCCCTAAAAACGTCAGTTATCACTATTCGTTCTTGAGATATTTCCCCAAAAATGTTGCATTCGATTGGGGATGCAATGATTCCCTAGTGACAGTAAAAAAACTGATGTCGTGCCACATGCTACTATATAACAATCGTAAAGAAACGCATGGCCAATGACCTCGATTAAGAAGATTTTGACCAAAAAATTCAACAAAATTTATCACTCTGAAATAAAAGTGTGACACATACTCGCTTTTATATGTAAATATTAGCAAAATAGTACACTTAATTTCCAAGAGTCCAAATGCTAAATCTTGAAGCTCCAATTTCAAAACACAATTGCTAGGAGTGCTATTAAAGGACATGACTGATTCACATTCAAATATTTTTTCTTAAAGTGTGATGCTGTCAGAAAAAGCATTCAGATTCCTGAAACGTATTTTAATATCCCTTCTGACAACAAAAGGTTCTTTTCCATTATGAAAGAAAAATAAATGGTCATCTTTATTCCCTCAGGGGATTTTGGGTAACATACAAATTTTCACAATGATTATAGACTAGAGGATTAACGTGGAAATAGATTTTCATTTTTTGGCTTCAGCTGGTAGAGTTATCAAAAAAGCTTTTTAAAATATTTTGTGGATGTTGATTACACAAAAATGAAGTTTTCTATTGTTTTAAGTTACTATGTGAAAAACAACTTATGTGCTTCAAGATAAACGATAGTTGCTGCCAATATGGTTACTTACGTTGTCAATGACCACTATTAAACAACATGTTCCCTTTCGGTTCTCTAAAACCATGTTCTGTCCTTTGAAGTTTTGGATTAAAGATCTTAATCATCTTTGATTAAATGACAATTTTATTACATATATTATTGGGGTTTTTTGTCTTTTTTTGAGGTTCACTCTCAGTGACTAGTGTTTTCTCAGAATCATCTCCTATTGCTTTTCCCATTGTATTCATTCTGGTAAGTATCACATTTAAAATGATTACCTAGTTACTTATTCACTAACTGACTTGATTTATTTTTAAGCAATATCAAGAACAACAAGATATGTTGAAGAGACAACAGCAACAAGAGCTGAACCAGTATTACAAGAGGCAAATGATTTTAAATGCAAATCATAAAATGCATCCACCAAAAGATTTATTATCATCGGCATCTTACCGTTCCTACCACATGGAATCTCATTCTGTATGTTTCCAGTTTTTGTATTTTAGGCTGATCGAACATTTTTACTTGTTTTTCCGATACTTTCCCTTAGCTTAGAATTGTCGCGTTTTCTATGGTTGTCTTTAATGCTCCCATTTGTTGTGAATTATAAGAATTTTTAAACACTGTTTTAAAGGAGAATTAACGTTATAAAGAAATGTCAATGATTTTTTTAAAAATCATTTCTATATATAAAAATAAGACATTGTGAAAAATTTTAAACAATCTTTGAGTTAAAAACATTGTGGTACCAAATCATGCCTGATGATGATGTAAAATATATTGTGTATACATTGTTGATTTATTGTCCATGAAAATTTTTAATTTATTTTCATTAGCAATTACAGTTATGAGACTTATAAGACTTATAAGTTTTTTGAATGCGCGATTTTATGACATCACAAGGTGACAGCTGTATTTTCAAGAATAGTTGTTCATTTCATGTTTGTTCTGAATAAACTATTAACATGTACTCTGAAAAACTATTAACATTATACTATACAGTATTTTGTTGTTGAAAATTTTATTATTAATATAGCGTTCTCTACTGTAACAACATGGCTTATTGTCAAGCATTTGGTTGTTCCAATAAAAGGGGTAGGACTAAGTGACCTGGAGAGTCAATTTTGTATTTTTATTTTCCTGATCCTGTGGAAGAGAAATGTTGTGCTCAAAGATGACTATTATGATATTGAGACTGGCTTTGTTATAAAAACTCATTTTAAAAGGCACAAATAAATACAATTTATAGAAACCATGCATTAGTTTTGATTTTCCAGTTTGTAATGATCTTTGAGCATCATATAAAAATATTTCATATCACAAAAGAAGAATTTTATGATATTTGTACTTTGTTCTTTATTTCTTTCATCTTGGAAAATTTGTCCCTAAATCTGCATGATAAAGAATGAAAGCTATTTCGAGGACAGATTTGTTCAACATCAAGACCTCAAAGTCTTTATGAGATTGTTTGTATTTTCAAGTTCAAAAAACAGAAAACAGTAGTCACCTTGTGACGTCAGTAAAAAAGTCACGTGATATTTTAAAAGCTTATTTTAACAATATTAGAAGACTTTTTATAAATTTTGGAAAATGTCTTTCTTTCTCTACATGTGTAATGAGTTCTTTAAGGGAAAGTTGTTTTTTTTATGTTAATTCTCCTTTAAGTCTGGATCAAAAAGATTGATTACTACTACTATTAAGGAACGACAAGCAAGAAGCATGTAAATACTCTGAAAACATTTTTTTTGTCATCTCAATAACTGATTACTTCATTTCTCTGTAAAAATTGCAAAAGTAAGCAACAATTGCTATGTGTTTCACAATATCTTTAATTACACCACGTAAACTGAAAGTCTATAAAAGGATCAGAAATTTACGTAAATCTCAGTGACAAAAATGTTAGTACTGACTTCTGATGTTATGTAATTAGTTTATGAATTTATTTGTCCTAAAAATAAATTTTGTGACTTAGACGGTAATTAACGTTTTAATTGTCACTCAAAATGAGAGATAATTTTATTTTGAGTATTTTTGTTATGTTGTCTGCTATTTACAGCTTGAAAGTCTTTAACTTCAGACCGAATTCAGGAAATTGGAAACAAAACAGGGAGTATTTGATTGTTGAATTCAACAAGGCAGCGATCGTCTTAATGGAAACTTTAGGCCAATCACAGTTGTTTGCTATCAATTAGGTTTTTTGTGGCACTTTCAATCATCACATAAATACATCCTCTCTTGGTTGAATTAAGTTGTTATGGTAGGATTATGATGAAACGTTAATCACTGTGTCTCTAAACTCTTCATTGAAGCTGGAATATGATTGGTTGTTTTTTCTGGAGGTTTTGCATTGTTTTTAGTGTTTTAATATTGAAATATTTTTTAATGCTGTCACCATTTCATAATGAATGTAATGGGTACTTGTGTGTAATTTTGCTGATGAATGCAAGATAACAACCTAAATATGAATATGTTTTGTGGAATTGTGGGTGATTGTTTGTTGTTTGCCTGAATGCCCTTAATTCCATATTTACCACCATTACTGGAAGCAACTGAACTTGAAGACAAACCAGAGGTACAAACAAGAAGATTCCTTCGGAAGTGGCTCTTCTCATTATTCTTTTAGTTATTTTTCTGTTCTGACTTTTTCATTAAATCTGAATTTATATTGAATTATCCAGCTTTATTATGCTACAACTTTTGAGTTTGAAGAGCTGTTAGCTCACTTTCCAAACAATTCTTAGAAGAGTTAATTATTTTGAAAAATGGATAATAACTTCAAGCATAGGATTTCTAGATTATTCTGACAATTTGTTGATGCACAGAAAAAGTAAGGCACAAAGGTTAAAAAGTAAGTAAGGTACACAAATGTGATTGGCACTTTTGATTGATAGGTTCCTTTGTTGCTTTTGTATCGTTATGATTATTTCTGTCAACGAAGCAAGCCTACTTTGGTTTTTCTGATATTAGGGTTGGGCTGTGAATGTTTATATATTTCTAAAAGTTAAATATGATAGGCTTTTGTTGGGGTCGAGTAGATGCTTGCTTGTATATATAAATTAACTGACATTTTGCCTGATTAATTTCTTGTAGCATGATCGAAATAATGAAGACCGAAATGTTCCCATGTTGGACGAGCAAGCAGGTAAACAAACCTTTGTCCATGGTTTGTTGATTAATTTTCTACTAATATAGATTTCATTGCTGATGATTTAACTTCCATTAACAGGGCTTTAGCCAGAACTTAATAAAATACCGCATATTACCAGAATTGGGAATTTTTGTTGCCATATGTCACCCACCATGGTTGGGTGACAAAGAAAATTTTGGGATCTAGACTCTCTAAAACGTCTTTAAAATCAACTTCTCTGTGATTTTAATAACAACCCAACATTATTAACTTCATTTTTTTTTCATTCATTTTTTTGACCAATAGATTTTTTCTTTCCAGTCTCATTATGAGGCGCACTCCTAGAGTTAATTAAGACACGCTTTTAATCGCACACATAGATACGCTTTAAAAACATGCTTAACTTATTATATTAGTTTTGATGCTCAATTGACAATGAAGGATAACTTAGGTGTATTAAGTGATTATTCACCAATTTGCTGTTGCTAGGGAGAATGGCCACTGTTGCTAAGGTAATTTGAAATTTCCTTCGTTATATGAATTCATTTGTTCACCTAACGAAAGAATATGAAAACATAAGTGGTAGGACCCGTTTTCGTGTTATTCAATGAAATTGAAAACCGTCTTAGTTTCCACTCCCTTTACAATCAGAGAAATGGAAGCTTAACCGAGGTTTCCGCAAACAGAAATTTACGAAACTTATGAATAATAACTAAGACATCGTTGATGGAACTCATTTAAAATTAAATGAAGAAGAATTTGAATTGGAAGAAAAAGATTCAAAATAGAAAATTGATTTCAGCCAGCTGACTTTCAGCTTTTAGTTGAATTGATTTCTTCATTTGTTAGTTCGGATATATTTTGTTTTGTGAAGTTGTTTACACGCTCGATATCACGTTACAAAGGTATGGTAAATTCGGCCTGTAAAGTATTTATTAACATATTAAATACTTTTTCCTACAATAACATAAAAATATTAACATTTTATCAAATGGGAAAAGGTAATGTATACATATTTGGGTATTTTCTGACAGGGCTGGCTAAAGCCCTGATTAAGTTTCATCATGCAACATTATGAAGGCCCTGCAGTAGACCTCACTTCTTCATGTTTGAACTTTTGAACTTTTGTTTATTCAATGAATCATGGATATAAAAGTTTCTCTTATTATGAATGAATGAATCAGAAGTGATCAGAATGCAGAGACCCGATGTGTAACAAAAGAAGTCAAGCTCCATTTAAAATTACACAATAACAGCTAAAAATACAAGTATCTATTCTGTCCCTTTATCATCCATGCCCTATACCATCAGTACGAAAATGAATATGTGCAAAAAATGCTGACTATTAAGCTGCGCAAAAATTGATATTTCTAGCAAGAGGATAAATGAAAATACAAACATAACTTTGGGCAATTTTAGGCCAATGTAGTGCCCAAGATCAAAAATTTACAGTGCCCACATCCAGACCCCCCCCAGATAGCTGCCATGGTTTGTCTTGCATGCAAGTTCATCTTGCATGCGTGTCTCACGTGTCAACTAAAGCTGCCCAAATTCAAATCTTGTATTACAACCTGATTATGTATTATAAAAACAAACATATGATCAAATAATATTATTTCATGAGAACTCCCCTTGATGATAAAATAATAAGTGAAGAAAAACAACAGCCATCTGTTTGAAAAGTCTATAAATACAGTTAGTGGTTTATTTTTGTTTCCTCTTTATTTGTGCCAGGCTACCTGATACCTATTTCGGTAGTTATATCGTTCAAAAACTAATAAATAGACTCAATACAGGCTTTGCCATGAAGAAATGTCTAACCGCGGGATAAAAGCCGTAGCTAGAACACATTATTCACGGGATCGCGTACTATGAAAAACAACATCACAAATATTGTTCAAGAGCCTTAACAGGCATAAGGATTTCTACACTTTTTGTTCATGCTTTGTACTTAAATAATACCCACTTTGATATAATTCAAATAATGAAATAGTAACATAAAAACATATATAACACTTTCTTATGTTTCTGGAAATTTTGATTATTCATCTCACAACGATCCAAAAGATATTTTTAGATATGGATACAGTTTTGAATTAAGAATTTTCCTTCACAGGAATTGACATTTTGATGATGTGCCATATTAGACATAAACAAGAGCGCTGTGGACGTATAGTTTGGACAGTAAGAAAATTGAATCAAGAACACGGAAGGTTTTCTTGCTTATGCAAAAATCTAATAAACAACAAGAAAAATTTTTTTATGTTAAGCTAAATCATAACTATGCGAAAAAACACGTCCATTGCATAAAGGCCATTGCGTAGCTGTCGTGACGAAGCATGCAATGAAAACAAATTATTAGATTGTAGATTACAAGACAGATTACACACACTTTCCCCATCTTAAAAGGGCTGATCATATGGAGACTTTTGATCCTGATCCTATCAAGATGAATGTTGCCCCCAGTTGGCCGGAGACAGGGTGATTTTTTTTAATTTTCTACAATCAGAAAAATAAATCTAGTGAGTATTTTAAAAATCTAGGATGTCATAATAACATCTTGTCTTGTCCTGCTGGGATGAGAAGCTCCATTATGGTCAGCCCCTAAGAGCTTGCTTCTGTTTCTTGTTTGTTTATTTTTATCAAATTAAAATGAATGAACATAAACACATGTCATTCATGAGCAATCAAAATACCAGTAAATACCTTGCCATAGTTATTGTAATGTTCTGCATGTTCAGCAATAAATTCTATTACAACTTTAAAACACTTTCTTGCTGAGTTCATTTTTTAAGATATTGACTCATACATTTGAAGCCCCATCTTCAAAACGAAAACATCTCTGAGGTGGAAATCAAGCAATAATTCAAGCTAAATAGCTATGAAGTTTTTGATTTTTTATGTAAAAATGAACAAAACAATATTGACAAAAATATAGAGAGAAATAAACTGTAAAAAAAAGTAAAAATATCTTCAAAAATTTACAACTTTAGCAAAAAAGATTATTTTATTAATTTTTCTAAAGAATTTTGATATAGAGCAGATTCATGGTTTTCTGAAAATGTATACTTTGATTATGGATATGAATCATGTCAAAATCATGTTTTTTCGGAGACTCATGCCTTTAACTGTTTTTCTTATTGACTTTGACTTTTGTGTCCATAAATAGGCACTCCCTCAACTTCAAATGCACTATCACCATTGGTTAGAGATCGTGTTCGAAAGAAAGCATTGGATAATATAAATAAAAAAAGTGCATTTGAACATGTGGATGTCAGATCATTTACAATCAGAAGACAAGACGAATTCAAGAGATGGTAAGAATGTTAATTTGTTTTGTTGTCTTCATCCAGTCATAATTTTGTTTTTTGTTTTTTAAAGAATCTATTCGGAAATACATACAGTGTGTATCAAAAGGTCTTATCCACCAACTTTCGAAGCATTATATATTTCATTACATGTCTGATAAAATATTGTGAATTTTATATCACAAGAAAGAGCTTTTCATGCTCTATCCGTTAATATAAAATGTTTGCCAAAATATTTGTTCTTTGAAAAGATTTTGAAGAAAAACTCAGCAATTTGGCTCATTAAATTCTTAAAAGTCAATTAACTGACATGCTAATGACTTTTTAATGGTGTAATTTTCTTTTGTTGTGCTGATGAAACCTTTAGAAAATTTTTAGTATAGCTTTGCATATCATTTTCCCATAACAACTAAAAATTCCAAATAAAAATTTTTTACTGTGTGATGATTTTTAATTTTTTTACTAGCCGCCAAGACGGCGGCACTCGCCGCCCATGTGCACCTGCTCTGTGTCACCCCGGAGACCCCAGTAAACCTCATATTTCTTGAAAAACGGCTTGTACAACCTGTGTTCAGCCAGAGGCAGATTCGAAATCAAATATCAAATATCAGTTTAAACAATGGTTCCAAAAAAACCCAAATTTCATGATGTGTTAATTATTTATTTTTTAAAACAATCGTTGATCAGTACAACACAACACTCAAAACGTAGGGAGAAAAAACTTCAACTTTTTATTAGCTTTTGTTTTAAAAAATGCTCTAACATGGGTGCTATCAAACAGGGGGAAAATGGTTTCTCTTCTTAAAAAGTTCACACGGGAGGAGAGAAAAAAGGCACGTGCTAAATGAATAAATAGAATAAAAAAACGTTCGATCAGAAGGCTTAACAATTAAAAAAGGAAATTAAATTATTACTGATTAAAAGAAAAGCAAAAAAAAACATTTTGTTTTATGATACTCTTTTTTTTACCTATCGGTTTTTAAACATTTTGATTGCTCAAAAAAAAAGTTCACCCGTCTCAGACAGTCAGGCAAGAGTTAGTGGCAAACCGAACATGCTGCCACGTTCTGCCACTTGCTGCTTTTTGTCCAAAATGTTTAATCAGTTAGTTTCTTTGTATTTAGTTGATGTATTGTTTTCAAAGCCAAGTCAACGTGGAATATAAAACTAAGAGTAATAATAAAAACAAAACGTTATTCCTATTTGTTCATCAGCCAAAAAAAGTCACATTCGATTGGGGTTGCAATGTATTTGCTTCGAACTCACGTCGCACACAAATAAAGAAATAATTTCGCTCACAACTTAATCTACCATTTTGCGTCACTTACAGACAAACAAACAAACGGAGAATCGGCTATTATATATAGATTGTGTTTACAAATGACCTTCATTGTAAAATGAGTTAATTGACTTTAATTGACTTTTAAAAATTTAATGAACCAAATCGTTGAGTTTTTCTTCATATAAAACACTCCCATGTATTATTAAAGGAGAATTAATGTCAAAAAAATAACTTTCGCTTAAATAACTCATTACACATGTAGGAAAAGAAAGACATTTTTCAAAATTTTTAAAAAGTCTTGTAATAGCGTTAGAATAAGCTTTTAAAATATCATGTGACTTTTTTGCTGACGAACTTAAAAACAAGAGGCCCTGAGGCCTTAAGGTCAGCGCTTTCGGCTGAGTTGAAAAACGAAGGACTGTGAAGCAAAACTAAAAAAATGTTTGCTCCAGAAAGGTCAATACAGCAATTTTTGAGTTGTAACTAGGGTGATTAAGGGAATAAAACATTAAATGTATCCATGGTTACAGCTCATGAAGTATATTTCTTTTGTTTCAATTACAACAGCTGTTTATCAGCATCGTTTACACATATAGTACAAATAATTTTAAAACATGAAATGGGGCCAGTGTAACTCAGGCTAAAATAAAATTAAAGCTCTATTTCGGATGTAGTTTATTCATACCGGGAGTTGGCGTAACGCTGCTACCGTTTCGCACCGTATGGTTCTTGTTACCTTTTCCTTATTGGTCGGGAGATTTTCGTGGCAACATGTAAACTGCATACAGTAATACAATACGCATCAATAGAAAATCGTATGGGCATTAAAACACTACAGCAACTACTTTGATACTTTAATCGGTTTTATTTAAGCTTCAAATTCCAGTTTTACAAGTTGGACTTTCCAGCTTTACGTTCTAACAAGCTTCCTGTTTGGTTAATCACGCAGGTGAACTTTCGTTTCGTTTCCCCAGATAAGGTTACATGAAGATCGAATGCCAAGCAGTTGCTGATTACTAAAAATGAAAGTATAAAAAGTTCTAATTAATTCCATTTAGCAAAATTCAGACCTTATAGAAACTTGAATTACAGCATCATCATTCTAACTCTCATTTTATACCTGAAGGGAAAATAGTTACTGATTCTCTCAATTTCGTAGTGATCGGTGAGTCAATATTGGCCAATAAAACGATAAATTTATCATCCCGAAGAAGGTAAAATTCAGTTCATGGAAATTCATATAAATTTTTCTTTTTCTCCAGTTACAAAAGAAATCTGAAATAATTTGTATTGAACTTTGATTGACTTTCTAATATTTTTCATAATGACACACAATTGTAGGATCATTTCCTACAACTAAATATTTGCTTTTGATATTTGTCAATTTTCCTAATTCTGAACACAAATCAAATCCAACTGTCATAAATTAAAAACACTGCACGCCCCATACTGTTAATCAAATGAAAAGACATTTCTGCAAATGAGCATGGATGCATCAGCTCATTGACCAGAATCTTTTTGGATTCCAAATTGGGAAAATTGCTGGTCATCGTTGGTCTTCAGGCATCATCACTGCCTGAATGACTTTTTTTTAAATGAGCCTGAATCCAATTTACCAACAAAAGACCAACACTTACAATATCTCTGGTAGCAAGTTCACTAAATTGCAAGATTTTGGGCAGAGGCATCCATAAGTATACAGACAATTCCAGCTTGTGAAAACGAAAGTTTTCACAGTATGTAAATGATCCCTCAAATAAAATTCCACACGGCAGAATAAAGCAACCTGTCTTGATGAGAGAGACTCGTAGATGGGGAAGCAATTTGTCACAAGGGATGGAAATTTCCCTTGTGGATACTTCTTTCCATACTGATAATGAAAATATCAATTAATATTTATCCTTATTTAAAAAGGCAAGTAAAATTATGCAAATTAAACCCAAAAAAACCGGATTTGCAGGATTTTTTTTGCGAATTTGCCAAAAATCTTAGAATTTGTAGGACAAACTTGAGCGACTCAAAGACAAACTTGTAAAAATCAAATTTATGTATCCTTTTATCCTTTACTAATCATCATTTCCATTATTGAGAATATCAAAATTATTCCTTTGTAAAATTTTAAGAATCTTCCTCAATGTTACCTGTACAATCAAGAAAAAAAAGTTCAGAATACTAATAATAATGATGTAATAGATATATATATATAGATTGAAAAGTAAAATATTATGTCTTCTTGTTTTGGGGTCCATTATTTCCATATATTAATCATTCTATGGTCTGCAGATACAATTTCCTTCCCCTTTATGTGTATAATTTGGGAAAAAATTTGCTCTAAAAATGAGAGAAAGCTTATTAATTACAAGGGAAATGTTTGCGATTTCATGACAAAATTACAAAAATAGATCCTGAGATTAATAGTGCTGCAAGAAATTCTCCTAGCATTGTACGAAGGTAGTATATATAATTTTGTGTTTGTGTTTTATTGTTTTTTATCATTTTTGTCTTTTTATGAGCTGATGTGTGTTATTGCTACTGTAATTATGTTTACATTTACCTTACATTTACATCTACCTTACATATTTTTTAACACTTTCTCTAATTAATAACTTCTAACATATTTAACCTTTGTATATATATATTTTTACTATAAATTAACTTCTTGTAATATATAATATACTTACGATTCAGCTTGTAATTTAATTTTGCAACTAATGATGACAACAGAAATGTCGAAACATGTTTTAAAAAAAGTTGTATTGTTCGTAAAAATAATGATTAAAAAACTTGTGCCATTAACTAAGGTCTTTTTTAACTTTTTTTTGTTCATTCAAAATTTTAAGCTACAAAATTGAAGTGTTTAACAGTATATAAAAGAACACAATAAAATAGAATAATTTAGTAAGAATCACCTAGTTTTCCCTTAAGGCATGTAAAAATGTTTTGAAGAAAAAGAAAACATAATTTTGAGTGCCATGACATAAATAAATCTATGCAACTTGCCTGACATTTTCTCCCTCCTAAGTTTTTATCCCATCCAATTCGGATACATGGTTGTTGATGTCTTGATTCAATACACTTCAATGTAAATTTATACTGTTGTATTATCGCATCTGTAAAACCTAAGTCGATTGTTAGAGGAACCAAAATAAGGTATAATACTTCTTTGATTCTTGTTGATAACTTTAGCAGCGTTTCGCTCCCAGAATGCACTAGTTAAAATAAAGGGTGGGAGGAGAGGGCGCATTAAAACAGATAATTTATTTATTCATTCGAATGAAGAGAACTCTTTTTGTACTGTAAATATATTTATTTCGTCAGACACAAATGATGTATTTTTCAAAAATCAGAGTTGTGCTTTAAATTTTCTGATTTTGAACTGAAAAATTTAAAGTTAGTAACAACGGGCGTACAACTGGGGCGTGAAGAACTGCGATCTTACACACACACGGACGGATTGACAGACACGGGGAAATGAAAGATCAGCTACCTTGCGGCGCTGACCAATAAAAACTGCATAATATTTGATATAGACTTAAAGGTCTTGGTGCTGAATAAATTTGTCCTTGAAACAGCTTTCATTTATAATCACAGATTTAGGAACAAATTTTGCGTGATGAAAGATATAAACTAGCATGTAGCTTTTGCTAAAAATGCCCCCGCGCTCAAGCATTCCAATTTATACAGACAGCAAGCTATACATTAACAGCGGAAACAAAAACAAGTTTTTGGCCGAAAAAAAAATGTTTGGGTTGATTTGGGACCTGATATGAGGCAAAGTTATAAGCTTAAATATTTCGACAAAATCAGTTTTTGGCATTTCAAAACCACCTTCAATATGCAAACCAAATAGATCTACACTTAAACAGATGAAAATATGCACAAAACTTTGTTACTTTTTGTTATCTCTTAGGTCTAAGTTACACTGGTGCTAATATACCTTTCAAAAAGTGTAAATAAGGCTTAACAAGTAATATTAGAAAGTATTTGCTACAAACAAGAGAAATGTGTGAATTGAAACCATGGATACATATTTTATAATTTTTATAATTAAAATAAGATTTGTTAAAAACATTTTGTAAGTGCCAAAAAAAAAAACTTTTTAAAAAAAAAAATTAAAGCGAAAAATCCATTGCGTTTTAAACTTTGATTTAAAACAAAAAATAGCCAAAGTTTACATAAAAAAAACAAAAAAATATATATATAGGTTTTATTGATCATGATCACACTAGGTTTGGAAGACAGTCAAAGAAGAAAAACATGAAGAACGACAATTTGTAATATGGCTTTCTTGTATACACAGAAATCCAATTAAAATCTTTTGAAGGCAAGATCCGCCAAAAATCAGTGCATTAAACAAAATTATTGAAAGAAGAATTTAGAGTTAAAATATATACAAAAATAAAATGTATGGTTGGCAAAATTTCGGATATCAAGCTGTGCTTCAAAATCCTTGTCGTTCACTTCACTAAAACAACACAAAAGTAACACGAAAAATGTCTAAGCAATTTTAGCATACAATCTTCCTAAACAACATAGTATAATATAATAATAAATTAGGAAAGAGAAAAACATTCTGTCTCCCACTTACAGTACCATGCTTTGAAACGGGAAAAAGGCAAAGTCAGCTAATAATTGTATTCCACCGTGTAACGTCAACACGAAAGTTGGAAGATGATGATGAAGAACAAAATCGGAAACTGACATTCGCCTATCTCGTGAAACTACTATGCCTCCTCGCTCGCTTACGCTCGCTGTGGGGGCAATAACAAAGTATGTATATCATAAAATTCTTCTTTTGTGATATGAAATATTTTTATATGATGCTCAAAGATCATTCAAAAGTTGAAAATCAAAACTAATCCATGATTTCTATAAACTTAATGTTTTATTCAGAACAAACACAATGAATAACTATTCTTGAAATACAGCTGTCACCTTGTGCTTGACAATAAGCCATGTTGTTACAGTAGAGAACGCTATATTTATAATAAAATTTTCAACAGCAAAATACTGTATAGTATAATGTTAATAGTTTATTCAGAACAAACACGAAATGAACAATTATTCTTGAAAATACAGCTGTCACCTCATAAAATCACGCATTCAAAAAACTTTAAACTCTTATTACTCTGTAATTATTAATGAAAATAAACTAAAAATTTTCACATTGTCTTATTTTTATATTTAGAATGGATTTTTAAAAAAACTATTGACATTTTTTTCTGACGTTAATTCTCCTTTAAGCTAGTAGCAAAATATCAAAATTAAAACATTCTTGAATCCTTGTTCTTCTATTACTTCAGCCAGCAGTTTGAAGTTTTTGTTTCAGAGTCTTCAAGACCCTGTACTAAACTGTATGAATTGTAGGGAATGCTGCCTACAAATGTTCCAAGGCATTCACGTTAAGCCCATGATACACAAGTCGATTAGTTGCTTTCGACTTGTAGAATATACAAATCGCTGCGTGTATCATGAAGAAATCATATGTTGTGAGCATGATTCTACAAGTTGCTTTCAACTAAAAAAAAATCAAACCTGTTGGAATTCTGCGATTAATCTCAGCTTTTTAAACCAATCAAAAAGCTTCTTTTTTTTTACAGAAAATGCCTACATGAAAACTTCTAAATTAAAATGATATGTTAATAAAAATCTTAAACATTAAGGCAGGGTGGGATGGAATCTCGCATGACCGTATTTTGCTTTGTGAGAACCACTTCAACGAGACGCAACAAAGCATTGAAATCACAAGGGACCATCCTCAAAATGTTAAAATAGTCAGCTTCCTCTTCCAGTCGAAAGTGGGTTAAGTTTACTTAACAAGAGTTAACCGGGGGTAGGGCTTTGCGCATTATTCGTTTCGCAATTTCTCAGGTGGTGCGCGGCAATCCAGTTTATCCACTTTGCTCTATTTATCGCATTTGTTTGTTCCGTTTCACAGCGTTCCGCAAATTACCTCAGTTCGTTTTCGTCGCTAGTCACGTTGTGCAAGATTTGAATTTTTGAAGATTGTTTTGATTAAATTTAAAAGCTTATCCATTATTATCTCGGGACGCAATCGTTAATTGGCGTCAGACCTCCTTCCGTATTGATTGGAGACTTAAGTGGATCTTTTACATTTTCAATTTTGGTGGTGGATTAATTGTTATGGGTTCAAAAAACAGTATGCGGTTAGTAGAAGTTTTAGCCATGCTGGCGTGTTTATCTATGATATTGGCCAGGAGAACTCGCCCCCAACGGAGGGGTAGAGCCAATTACAATACGAATGGGGCAGACCAGCGCTCTTTGGAGGAATGGTTACAGATGCCTCGCACGACTCTTCAACTAACGTGCAACTCTTTGGACATTGTAGACTCCGGGTCCACACAAGTTCTGGCCCGGAGGTTATATCAATTTTACCACCCGTTAGCCCCCAACGACTCAGTTCCGACGTCTGTCGCTCAAGTCTTTCGAACCACCCCAGTCTCGGACACTATTCCGCTTGTATGTTCAACAGTAACCTCGCTCGTACCGACGACCACGACTGTAGCTTCTTCGATCACGACTACCGGAGTCACATCTTCACAGCCACCAGTGGATATCGTTCAGAATCCAAGCAGAGAAGAACCACCAGTAGCACTTCCTACAGACGTACAGACATTAATTAGACAACAGATCGAACAATTTTTCGCACGGGCTAATATTGCCCAGATGTCTTCTCCAGGCACCGTCATCGCAAGCCCACCTAACCTCACTGGGTCTGGTGTAAGTCCCACTCCTGTTTTGCGCCCTGCTGTGCAACTTCCGGAACATGTGCCGCGCGCGTCGCAAAGTTTTGCCAACCACCTGCCTGCTTGTCGCCCTCCCAGTATTCCGGCTCTACCGCAAGCTGTCGTCGATCGGATCCGCAATGGTGAGTTCGTTAATTTTGACCATCTTTTACCGTCTTCTGTACATTCAGCTGAGGAATTCACTTTCCAGATCTCGGGTGGCGCCTCACCTTCAGTGTCACTTGTTCCTCGGCAGTCAGGCCGACCTAGGGTTTGCGACTTGGCCACTTGGATGTCAGCGTGGAATAATTTTATTCGTTGTGTCGGCCACTTTCATCCGAACCGGGTTTGCGAGTTGCTACAATATCAGGCAATCATCTGCGATTTCGCAACTCAGTACAGTTTCCAGGCTTGGGCGACGTACAATCGTCTGTTTCGGTACCAGATGGCCTATGATTCTTCGCTTTCGTGGAATCGTATCGATGACGACTTGTACAACCGTCATTTGAGGGGGGCAGCTCCTTTGGTGACATGCTTTTCATGTAGAGGCTCAGGGCATCTGGCATCGGCTTGTCCTTTTCGTTCATCGCACGCGCCCAACAGCAGCTCATATATGGGCTCTCCTAACACTGGTTTTAATCGGCCCTTTCGTGCCCCCCAGCAATCAGGTCGTTTGCCCATGCGTGAATCAGCAGCCACCCAGGGTAGCCGGTCCGCCTGTAGGTTCTTTAATTGGGAGGGACATTGCAAGAACGCCAACTGTCACTATGAGCATCGATGCCGTATCTGCTCCGGGCCCCATCCAGCCTCTCAATGCACCGGAGGGAATCGACATACGTCCTAATCGGTTACCATCCTCGGTAGTCTCTCCCATCAATAGACATAAACTTTCATTGCTTCTGTCGGAACATCCTGACCCCTCACTCGTCTCGTTCGTATTAGAGGGTTTTGAAAACGGTTTTGACGTGGGTTTTACGGGCCCCATCGTAGCAACTAGGCCTAGGAATTTATTGTCTGCCCGCAACAACCCCATACCGGTCTGGGAGGCTATAGCTCGGGAAGTCAACAGGGGTCATACAGCAGGGCCGTTTACGGCGCCCCCTCTTGATCCCTTTCATTGTTCTCCTCTGGGGGCGGTGCCGAAAACAGACGGTACGCTAAGGATCATCTTGGATCTTTCCTCACCTCGGGGGAGCGCCATCAACGAAGGGATTAACAAGGAGGAGTTCTCTGTCAAATATTCGAGCTTTGACGATGCGATCAACTTAGTAGCCAGCTTAGGCCAGGGTTGTTTTCTTGCGAAATTAGATATTAAACATGCGTTTCGCTTATGTCCGGTTCGCCCCGCGCAATGGGGTTTATTAGGTTACTTCTGGGAAGGTTTTTATTTTGTTGATACGAGATTGCCGTTTGGGAGTCGGTCCTCCCCATTCTTATTTAATTGTTTTGCTGAAATTTTATGGTGGATATTCATTTACGTCGGTGGTATTCAACACATCATGCATTATTTGGATGATTTTTTAATCTGCGGTCTGTCATCAGGTAGCGACGGACATGTCAAACATGCAGTCATTATGTTCAGAACTGGGGGTTCCGCTAGCGTCTGAGAAGACAGTGGGCCCCACCCAAACTTTAACATACTTAGGGATCGAAATTGACGTGCCCTCGCATTCGATTCGGTTGCCGGCTGATAAATTCGACAAGCTGAACACCCAGTTACGCTGGTGGGTGGATAGGCGTAAATGCACCAAACGAGAGCTGCTTTCGCTAATCGGCTCTCTGTCTTTTGCGGCCAAGGTGGTTAAGCCCGGGAGAATGTTTCTGCGCAGGTTGATAGACTTGTCCACTACGGTAGTAGCTCTCAATCATCACATCAATCTCAATGCCGAGGCTAGGGCTGATATTCAATGGTGGTTAGACTTTCTTCCGTCATGGAATGGCATATGCATCATTCAGTCGGAACCAGTCATGTCAGTAAGCATGTCTCTGTATACCGACGCCTCGGGATCTGGTTTCGGGAGTGTCTGGGCTTCCCATTGGTTTAGTGAAACATGGCCTCCTCATTTCCTCGATTTTCATATTAACATCAAGGAGCTCTTTGCTATTGTCGCAGCTGTCGTCACCTGGGGTGCTCACTGGCGCCATTCGCAGATTCTAATTTTTACGGACAACTTAGCCATTGTGCAAGTGTGGAGGTCGGGAACGAGCAGAGATAAAGTCATCATGTCATTAATCAGGTTTTTGTTTTTATTCTCGGCTCGCTCCAACATTAACATTTTACTGCAGCACGTTCCAGGACATTTTAACGCTGCAGCAGATTTTCTTTCTCGTTTGCAGGTAGCTCGATTTCGGCTCGTACGTCCCAACGCCGATTCGGAGCCTACGACGGTCAATCCACTGATTTGGTCCATCTTACCAGTTCCGCAAACTTCTACCAAGCACACGCATTCGCTCCTTCCACGCGGACTACTTACAACACAGCGTTTCGGGCATATCAGCAGTTTTGCTTCAGACACGGGTTTAGCTTATTCCCGGCACAAGAAGACGTGCTCATCTTATTTGTATCTTCGTTAGCGGCCCGACTCTCATTTCATACTATTCGGGCTTATTTAGCAGGTATTCAGTTTCACTCGATCGCGACCAGGTTTCCTTGTCAAATAAACCAGTTTAACAGATTATACTACACGCTTCGGGGAGTTCGACGAGTGCAAGGACCGACCTTTGCGAGGCCACCTCAGCAACCTATCACTTTCTATCATGTACGAGTCATTCATGCTCGTTTACAACTGTTAAGATATACCGAGTATGACTGCCGCCTCTTCAAAGCAGTTTCTACGCTAGCCTTTTTCGGACTGTTGAGATGTTCAGAATTCACATGCTCGTCACCGACACAGTACGACCCTGATTGCACGTTATTAGCCAGCGATATTTCATTCGACGATCAAGCCTCAATTATGTCAGTTCGGCTCCGTGCCTCCAAGACAGATCCCTTCCGCGTGGGATGCACAATTAGGATCGGGGCCACTAGCTGCCACAGCTGCCCCGTGCAGTCGATGCGGGATTTCATGCAGCTACATCCGGACCGGCAATTACCGTTATTTACGTTATCTGATGGACGGTTTCTTGTCCGCAGCGACGTGGTGACTCTTCTTACTAGGTGCTTACCGGAAGTTCCGAACATCAACACTCATTCTTTTCGGATCGGGAGAGCATCAGCGGCAGCGTCCGCCGGAATACCCGACAGCACTATCCAGATTTTGGGTCGCTGGTCCAGTGACGCGTACCGTCGATATATTCGCATATCAAATGATTCGGTTCGGTCTCTGTCAAGACATCTGTCCACTCCCAGGTCCTTGCGATGCGTTTGGGATGCAGAGACGGCTGCTTCGATTGAGCCACAGTAGCGTTTGGGGGGAATTTGGGGGTGCATCGTAGTTTGCTGTCTCAGTGGACAGTTATCACAGTAGAGAATTAGTTAGCTAGTTAAGAAGCTGTCCTTGTTGACAGTTTGTCAGACTAAGGCCCTCAACAACCTCTGTCCTTGTTGACAGTCGGCAACAGACTAAGAAGCTGTCCTGATTGACAGTTTGTCAGATTAAGGTAATATATATACTACGACAGCTGTCCTGGTTGACAGACTGCATCAGATTAAGAAGCTGTCCTGGTTGACAGTTTGTCAGGTTAAGGCCTTTACTACAGCTGTACTACATCAGGTTAAGAAGCTGTCCTGGTTGACAGTTTGTGTCAGGCTTAGTCATAGTTATATATGCACCTCCGGATATCCCTCTTAATCGCCAACTGGTGTGTTGTTTTTTCTTGCACGCATTTCCCGCACTGCCCATATCCGGTTAAATTCACGCAGAAGTGTGTCATAAACCCCAAAGTGCTTTCTTTTCTTCAGCCAAGATTTTTTTACGTTTCTTGTTTTCTTGGCAAGCCACGATGATAATAGCAGCAGCTGCAACCTCTTCTTCACTGTCTGAATACATGATGTAGAACAAAAAAATCGCTTGCGTGTATCACCTTGTATCGGCAACTTTTTAATATGCGCAACGTAAGTACGACTCAGTCGAAAGCAACTAATCGACTTGTGTATCATTGGCTTTACACACATGTATATTTCATCTTTTTTTCATAACATTTAATTGTGTGAAAAAACATGAAAGTTTTCCAATTTATATGATTTTGTTACATACAAAGATTTTATATTTGGCAGGATAATTTAATGTGTAATATAAAATTCTTTTTAAAATTTTGCCCAAGCATATTGTGGATTTTTTTGTTTTCATTTTTGTGAAAGCATCTGAAAATATCATGTGTATAAGTATGGTTGAATTTTCTTCTGGCCATCTTTATAAAGGATGATTTTTCAACTAGTTGAGACATTCTGTTATTTATGTTGTTGCAAATATTTAAAAGCTAACATTATAATAGAGAAACAAGATGCCCTTACGGGCAGAAAGATTTCTGCAAAATCAGCTTAAGTGTGAAAAAAGAAAGACTATGACATTCTTGAAATTTAAAGAAGATTTCCACAATATATGTTTATTAAATTTCTGACTATGTACTCCCCAAAAATCCGGAAAAACATAATTGTCACTATAAAAAACTTCATACTAATGAACACCAATAAACTTGAATACATTTGAATGACATAATTTTCTTTATTTTGTTGGTACGTAATGATATTAAAGATAATACAATGAGTATGCAAGTAATCCAATCTAAATGTTATGAATTTATGAATTCAATATATATGTCCAGTTAATCTTACTAACAGAATTCCTAAATCACAAGCAAAAAGAGGAAAAGATAGATTTTGATCATGCAAAATGTATCCAGAATTACATACAAAATCAACATACATAACTGAAAACAGAAATTTGTGCTTCAGTTTTATTAACAGTATGTCATTGCCGCCTTTTTAATTTGCAAACATGCATTACCTGAACTAAATTTAATGAAAATATTATAAAGATTTATACAGAAACTTAAAAAACATTAAATTTTTAATTACACATACACCCAAGGGCATTATAGGAAAGCATAACTGACTAAATCTTACATCAACTGTTTATGTAGATTTATGTAGGTGCTTACAGATATCACAGTGATTTCTTTCAATATATACGGTCAATCTTCCTAATTACGAAAAGACTTCCCAATGGTAAACATAGATTTGGATTATGAAAATATATGATCCAAACTTACTAAAATTAGCAAACATAACTGAAAGCAGAAAAAACTTACAGACAGTCAAGATAAGTTTCCTATTTGTTATCGTAAATGGAAGTCCTCATTCCTAATTACGGACATTGATAATACAGCCAAAAACTATACAATTAAATATGCTAAAATAGCTAGAGAAACATACATCAAACATCAAATGAGGCACACAGAGAGTAGACAGACATCCTTGGCTGTCAGAGCTGAAGAGGAAACTGAGCTGAGCTGTGCGTATCCAGAGCCTAAAAAGCATTACAGCCCACACATGAAACAAATGATATTTTGTATTAAGAAAGGCTTAAAGAATCCCAGACATTTTCCAAAACACAAAAGAATTCGTTTCTTTCTTCACAAACTCTTTTTGATAAAACATTGAGAACTTGATTTTAAAAAAGAATGAACTCAGTAGAATCATTGTGAGATAATTATAAATTTCTACCATTTACTTTCGGTTTTGGAAGTGTGAATCTTCTTTGAAATCTATTCCACATTGATCAATCAACTTTTGGAAATCTAAGTTTTCTTCGGTCACGCTGATAGTCTACCATTATACGAACGGCGTGCAAATGTTGAGTCGAAAAATACCCGGATGATCATTATGTGGAAATTCAAACCAGTAAACTAGCGCTATTGAAGTTAGTTAGCACCCTTTCGTAATAGTGGCGCTTTATGCACCAATGAACATTGAGACGGCGGTTGTATGAACCAATGAATTCTGAGATAAAAAAAATCGCTAGGTTTGGACAGTAAGAAAAAAAAGAAGAACAAGATGCCCTTGCAGGCATAAGGATTTCTGCAAAACCAGCTGAAGCATGAAACCCTAGAAATCTATGAAAGCATCAATGATACATACTATAGATCCAAAAAATATTAAAGCTCCTCTTTGCTGTTGAGCATTTTGAACACTTTACACATAAACGTTAACAAGATTTTATACTACTTTTATGGTTATGGAGAGACGATTGCTTAATGAATGAAACTTTAAGTATCAAAATGAAAGTAGTTTTTTCTTGAAAACAAACATATTATATACTGTACATCAAAAATAGATAAGACAAAAATACTTTTAAAAAGTGTGAATAGAAACAACATAAGCTATTACATACAAAGAAAAGAAAGGTGCGAATCGTAACCATGGATACGCGATTTATATGACAGTTTTTTAAAAAAAGAATCTATGTATAAGAACGAAAGAAAAAAAACACAATTTTTTTCGAAAAAAATATAAGAAACAAATTAAAAAATTTATCGGAAATACTATGTTTTAAAGTAACTACGTATCTACCTGAGCTAGCTACGAAGCATTTAAAAATTTTACCTTTTAAAAGTTTAACTATGAGCCACTTCGATGAATTTTTGTATTCTCAAGTTTGCCTCAAAGCTTTGCTTGGTCAGCTAGGATTATCTAGGATAAGCTAGGATAGGCTAGGAAGCTAGGGTAAGATAGGATCAGCTAGGATCAGCTAGAGGCTTGCTGACAAACCTCACACAGACCTCACTTTTACTCCGATGTACCCAGATATAAGCCTACAATTAAGCAAATGGGAAGATAAAAAAGCACTAAGAAGAAAGCTTACCAAAAGATTGAAGTTTCAAATACCGATGTTGGAAAAGAAAGTTTTCGATTTCTGTATTACCGCAATTACAACCAGTCGCCAGAAGTTTCTCGTGGAAGAAACTTCGTGCTACGAAAAAATGGCTTTACGTATAGATGTAATGAATCCATGTAGGCGCACGCACGAAATTTCAAAAAACCGCTAGGTTTGGACAGCAGAAAAAAAACCAAAAAACAAACCAAAGCCGGTTTTAATGTATTTCTTGCTTTCGCAGAAATCCAACAAGATGCCCTTATGGGCAGAAAGATTTCTGCAAAATCAGTTGGAAACTGAAAATATAAAAAAATGAAATACTATAATAGCATTCTTGAAACTTGAATGATTTTGAATCATTGAATGGTTGAATAATTTCTACAATTATATTACATTCCTAATTACATGCTTCTCAGGACATTTTGAAGGCATAATTGACACAATGAGAAACTTTATTAATGTAACTGCCAATAAACTGAACAACATGTTTGTTGATACAAAATAATATAAAAGATACATGGATCTTTTCAGATATCTTAATGAGTATGATCATAACTCATAAACTCAAAACATTTTTCCAAGTATATATAAATTTTGGTCATGCAAAATACATTTATATCGACTAAAATCAACATACATAATATACTCATATCAGAAATTTCTATTTCAGTTTGATTAACAATATGGCATGCACTTACATTCTTCATCAAAGTTAAAATTCATGGTCAGTTTAAAAAAAATCTGTAGGAAGTTTAAGAAAGGTTAAATGATTTTTACATAACATTACATTTCTGATTACATTCGTATGCACCCAAAGGCATTGCAAAACTGTAATTGACACTATGCGAAACCTCATTGCATATACGTGTACACCACCGATAAACTTAATAACATCTGAATGACATAAAACATCCCTTCTTTTGGGAGTACAAATCAGCTTATGTTTATATTGATATTTTCAGATGTCACACAGTGACTACGTATGCAAATCATAAACTTTAAACATTTGATATGTACTATCAATCTCCTTAATTACAAACGTAATTCCCAATATTGCACAAAATCGAACAAAGATTTTGATCATTTAAAAAATATAATACCTATGCATGCTCTAAACTTCTAAGTCACCACACACACATATTTATATAACTGAAACGAAAATTTTGGGTTGTTACATGATTTGCTGTGTATTGAATTTACAGGCAATTGGAAGATGTTTGAACTCGCTACTGTAATTAGGAAAGCCATTTGTAATAAAGGACATTGACAATATATATATAACTTAAAAACAAATCAAACATTAAAACATTAAAAAATTATCATCAAACATTAAAACATTACATTAAAGCATCAGTAGACCCACATTTTTTATGTTGGAGCTGAGGAGGACTCTAAGCTGAGCTTCAGTATCCACAGCTTAAAAAGAATAACAGCCCATACATGAAACAAACGAAGATGTTTTGTGTTTTCACTAAAAACAAACAACAAATGTATACCTTTTCACTCTTCTGTTTACAAAATGTTGAAATCTTCTTTAGAAAAGAATGATCACAGTTCAAAAAAAATTGAAGTTTCTTCTATAGATTTTGTTTTCATCTTAAAATATTAAAAAATCCATTTAATATTGACCAAAGAAACTTGTAAATCTAAAAGGGTTTCTTCGCTGGGTGACATGCCTTGCACAACGTTTTGGTTTCATGTAAACGCACGCATGAATTTTCAAAAAACCGCTAGGTTTGGACAGTAAGAAAAAACGAAGAACCAAAGCCGGTTTTAATAGCTTTCTTGCTTTCGCAGAAATCTAAAAAAACGAAAGCCTGCTTTCGCAGAAATCTAATAATTTATGCAATTTATGTCACAATGATAAATAATTATGATGAAATATTTCTGTCAGTGCATCATGTGCCTTCCAGTGAACAAAGTGTTAATTTTAGCCCTTACTAAGCTGTTTGATGGAACTCTTAATAACTTGGCATGACTAAAGTAAATAGATTTTCAAAAATAGGCTTTTCCCAAATTTGTGAAAAGAAATCACTTTTCTGTTATAGATAAAAGCATGATAACTTTTTGTTTTTTAACAAGTAACATTTCTTAATGCTTCGTAGGGTTTATGAGTCCCGTGCCTATGAAAATGAAGATGAAGGGCTGATTCCTTTGAGAAAAGCTGGTAATAATTTTCTTGATGTCATTATTAGTCTTTCACTCAATTCTCTTGCCTATATCACAAAGGAAACTTGATAAATCTGCTGATCTTTAGCCTCTGAACCAAACCTGAAGGGTCGAAATTTGCTCAAACATAGAGTCAGGTACAAGCCATGCATTGAACATCACCCACTCATGCCTGTTAATCATCCTCGTCATTCATACAGCCCTGGGGAGAGGCATTCCGGTAAGAATCGTTCACTTTTAGGTCTTATACTTGTTGTTTAGTACTTAGTTAAGAATCAAAGAGTTTATAAATTACCAATTTATTAGGACCTGAGATTATTATTTGAGGGCCAGAGTTTGTTTGATTTTTTTATTTTTTTTTTTTTTTTTTGAGATTTGATTTTAACTAAGGAAGGCAGAAATTCACAATGTTTTAGATAGATAGGTATCATAACTTATATAACCGTTCCCAAATAAAGTGGTTTCTATTGAAGCTTGTTTCACATTGGCAATCTGAACATAATGCACATTTTGTTTAAACTGATGAAAAAGTTGAACATGAAAAGTTACCTGGCCATTTTGTTTATCTGATAATTATTGAAAAAAAATTTTTCAAGTTAGTGAATTTTTTTTTTCAAGTTAGCCAATTATTTTTGAAAGATGAAAGGGCAACATGTATGTGTATCTAATGATATTTATCTTTATTATGAACTGGGTATCTTTGTTTATTTGTTAGCCAGCAATTTGCAGGTCGAAAAGTGTTGGAAATTTCCAGGCAATATCCTGACAAATACTCTTGATTTTTAAAGAAGAATTATCAATAAAACCCTTCCAGCTCCGTCCTCTTTCAACTTCGAATGCTAAATATTTTTTCAATATCAATCCAAACACTTTATTTCATTTTTATTATTTATGAATTTATGTACTCTTGAACTGTTAACATCCTATCTTCATCTCTCCATCTACCATGTAAAATTTTCTTTAGACGTTTCTGGAGAAAGAAGAGAGGCAATCTCTCCTCCATTCAAACCAAGAGAAACAATTGAAGGAAGAGTATTTTCCCAAGGTCCAAGAGGGAGTGGCGCTCCTCCTTTGTTTCAGTCACCATCTCTGCCGAACATAAACCTAAACACAACACGTTCACAAGTTCATTTCCCTACATCAATGGTAAGAAATATTTTTGGAAGGAAATATTTTTAATGACTTTCCAAGTTACTCTTATGATGATGTTTTTCAGGCATTAGGTAGTACTTCGTCTGCTTCAAGCCATGACTTGAAAGCACCTCTTCATCCAGGTCACCCAAAATATCTTGAAATGCTTAAAACGCAATATGCGACAAATCATCGATATCTACAACACATCATGCTGGAACATGGTCATGATCCCAAAGAAATTGATCTCTTTCATAGGCGCTATTTATCTAAAACAGAAGATCAGCGTATGTCTGATGAGGAACGTGTAAAACAGTTATTGGAGTCTCAAAACAAACTCTATTTACATCTCGTTGAGTCATTCAATATGTCTCCTGCATCTTATGCATCTGGAATATCCAAAAGTTATTCAAAATTACATTCAATTGAAAACATACCAGCACCATCATCACTCACACAATCACGATCGCATGATTCTTTACATAGTATCAAGTCTCCACCTCGCAAGGATTCATATTATAAAGAAGACTACCTGCTGCAACCTCATGGTATACCTCTTCATTCACGTTTTCGATTCAGTCGTGACCCGTACCAAGTTCCTGGTGATCTACATCTGAAAGATCATACACCAACACGGTTACGTCTGAAAGAACATCTAAGAGAAAAGCAAGACGCCACCGCCACAATGAAAACGATTTCATTAGATTCACACTTCCGAAGGTTAGAAAGAGAACATAAGATTCAAGAGGAAACAGAAGAAGATGTTGCAAAGGAAGAAAGAAAACACATTAGCCCCAAGTCTTCTCAGGAAGTCTTATACAGTAGAAATTCTGATATGCTTGTTTCAAGAAAAACTAGTGACCCATATTCACCCACTTATGGCTCAGGCTCCAAGTTGAACACTCTAACTGCAAAGATGCATGGAGGCTCGAATCCCAGAATTTATGGATCTAATCCAAGTCTACATGGCTCCGATACACGCTTGCACAACTCCAATCAACATCTTTATGGGTCAGGTTCGATACATAGATCAAATCCACGCCTAAATGGATCCAATTCATCACTTCAGGGCTCGAACCCTCGACTGTATGGTTCTAATTCTCATGTAAATAATTCTGAAACGCATGTTATAAGTTCTACGTATAGTATAACAGAAACAGACGCGCCGATGAAGAACACAAAGGAAATGACGGGCTTAGTGTATGATACCATCATGTTGAAACACCAGTGTGCTTGTGGTGGAAGCTACCCGGAACATCCAGAATCTTCGGGAAGGTTGCAGAGCATATGGGCTAGATTGCAGGAAACAGGAGTGGCCAATCTGTGTGAGGTACGAAAGCATCTCTCAAGTCACAAACAATATGCTGAACATTATTGAATCGGATGATGTAATGATATTTTCTATCATTTGTTTTTCTCAGTATATCGTATGATGTTTTTTTTAGCGCATTCGACCACGTAAAGCTACTTTTGCCGAATTAGAAACAGTTCACAGGTATTTCTACTTCGCAATGCTCATTTCTTTTACGTCATTGTGGGTTTTCGAATTGTTGTCATAACAACACTACTGAATAATTCCATTTAGCTCTCAGCATGTTTTGTTATTTGGAGGTGGCACAAATTCAAGAGGTGTGTCCACGGAAACTTTTAGTTTTTAAACATTTATTTCTTGTGATAAATGCATCATGTTTTAACTTCTTTTTTGAGTAGTAAATCTGCGGTGTTTCAGTACACTGGCTTGCGGAGGAACCGGAGTAAGTGCTTAACTATTCTTATTGTGATATCATACTGGTTGATGGTCTAACTATTTTGAGACCAAGAAAGTTGTCTTTCAAACTATCAGAACGTTTTGCAGTTGTTGCAGCAATTCCATTTTCTGTTATTCTTATTACTTTCGTTGCCAGGTTGATGCAGACACTATATGGAATGACACACACACTTCGAACGCTGCAAGAATGGTAAGTAACACACACGCTTCGAATAATGGTATGTACTCACGACCAAAGAAAAAAAAAAGTGGAAATTCTCAAAAAAGATATCATTATTAGATCATAATAAAATGTTTTGGGCACGTACTGGACAATGATGCCAACCTCTTTATTGAACCAATCATGTTATGAAGACTTAGAGTACTTCTTCTGTTTCTCTTGCCACCATATTAATCGTTCAATCATTAACATATGTTTCTTTAATTTTCTTTTATTTACACTTGTTTGTTCTTTTCTCTTGTTATGTTAAGGCTGCCGGTTGCTTGATAGAGTTAGCTTTTAAAGTGGCAACAGGTGAATTGAAGAATGGCTTTGCAATCATTCGTCCACCAGGTCACCACGCAGAAGCACACCAGGCCAAGTGAGTTGAATATTCATCTACACGTTTATTTACAAAGATAATCGAGAGAAAACTAAAGTCAAGAGTTTTATAGATGGGAATCTCCATGACAGAATCAATCATTTCTTTGTCTTGTTTACCTTATTGTTCTAATAAGTAATTCTTATTGGTGACATCAGCACACTGCGACCTGTCATCTTTAAAAACATCAAAAGTTATTTTTGTAGATTTCATGTAGAACCATTACGACTCGATGCCAACTTTGAAGCGTCTTTGGAAAGTCTTCGTGTTTTTATATGTTTTTAGGGGGTATTGTTATTTCAACTCGATTGCAATTGCTGCCAAACTCTTATGTATGAAGATGGCTGTTGAAAAGGTCATGATTCTTGACTGGGTAAGCGAGATATGTTTGTTGAACTATATAAATTATTATCGTCGTCACATACCCGACTTCTATCGTGTCGATAACAATGCGAGAGATTCCTTTTCTCGTTTTGAAGCCTTTATACTGGAAAAGCATGTTTTTTTTGTTCACTGCATTGCACTTATGCGAACATCTGCAGAGATGTTAGTGGTGTTTCGTAACTGAAATCAGAAGTTTTATGAAAGTAGCTTGAAATTTGACTCACTGTGTTCATTCGGAAGAAAGGATTTCCTAAGAACTCCCAATTTATGCTGACCTTAGCAAACTCTATATATACTCTACGATGACCTTTCTAACTTGTTCTCTTCCGTTAACACATTTAAAGGGATGAAAAACAGTCCTGGATATTGGCGTTAACTAAATTCATTTAGACCCTGGGTGGATCGATGTACTTTTAATCAAAATTACTTCCTTCTGGACAGACGGTAATCTGTACACAGGAAGAAACTGTGCCTTTTATGAACAGTATTAAATATTGAAATCTCATTGACCAACGGGCTGAGATATAAACAGGCTGCGTTTTCTATTGTTATTGACCAACGGGCTGAGATATTAACAGGCTGCGTTTTCTATTGTTATTGGCCAACGGGTTGAGATATAATCAGGCTGCGTTTTCTATTGTTATTGACCAACGGGCTGAGATATAAACAGGCTGCGTTTTCTATTGTTATTGGCCAACGGGTTGAGATATAAACAGGCTGCGTTTTCTATTGTTATTGACCAACGGGTTGAGATATAAACAGGCTGCGTTTTCTATTGTTATTGACCAACGGGCTGAGATATTAACAGGCTGCGTTTTCTATTGTTATTGGCCAACGGGTTGAGATATAATCAGGCTGCGTTTTCTATTGTTATTGACCAACGGGCTGAGATATAAACAGGCTGCGTTTTCTATTGTTATTGGCCAACGGGTTGAGATATAAACAGGCTGCGTTTTCTATTGTTATTGACCAACGGGTTGAGATATAAACAGGCTGCGTTTTCTATTGTTATTGACCAACGGGCTGAGATATTAACAGGCTGCGTTTTCTATTGTTATTGGCCAACGGGTTGAGATATAATCAGGCTGCGTTTTCTATTGTTATTGACCAACGGGCTGAGATATAAACAGGCTGCGTTTTCTATTGTTATTGACCAACGGGCTGAGATATTAACAGGCTGCGTTTTCTATTGTTATTGGCCAACGGGTTGAGATATAATCAGGCTGCGTTTTCTATTGTTATTGACCAACGGGCTGAGATATAAACAGGCTGCGTTTTCTATTGTTATTGACCAACGGGTTGAGATATAATCAGGCTGCGTTTTCTATTGTTATTGACCAACGGGCTGAGATATAATTAGGCTGCGTTTTCTATTGTTATTGACCAACGGGCTGAGATATAAACAGGCTGCGTTTTCTATTGTTATTGACCAACGGGCTGAGATATAATTAGGCTGCGTTTTCTATTGTTATTGACCAACGGGCTGAGATATTAACAGGCTGCGTTTTCTATTGTTATTTACCAACGGGCTGAGATATAATCAGGCTGCGTTTTCTATTGTTATTGACCAACGGGCTGAGATATAAACAGGCTGCGTTTTCTGTTGTTATTGACCAACGGGCTGAGATATAAACAGGCTGCGTTTTCTATTGTTATTTACCAACGGGCTGAGATATAATCAGGCTGCGTTTTCTATTGTTATTTACCAACGGGCTGAGATATAAACAGGCTGCGTTTTCTATTGTTATTGACCAACGGGCTGAGATATTAACAGGCTGCGTTTTCTATTGTTATTGACCAACGGGCTGAGATATAAACAGGCTGCGTTTTCTATTGTTATTGACCAACGGGCTGAGATATTAACAGGCTGCGTTTTCTATTGTTATTGACCAACGGGCTGAGATATAAACAGGCTGCGTTTTCTATTGTTATTTACCAACGGGCTGAGATATTAACAGGCTGCGTTTTCTATTGTTATTTACCAACGGGCTGAGATATTAACAGGCTGCGTTTTCTATTGTTATTGACCAACGGGCTGAGATATTAACAGGCTGCGTTTTCTATTGTTATTGACCAACGGGCTGAGATATAAACAGGCTGCGTTTTCTATTGTTATTGACCAACGGGCTGAGATATTAACAGGCTGCGTTTTCTATTGTTATTGACCAACGGGCTGAGATATAAACAGGCTGCGTTTTCTATTGTTATTTACCAACGGGCTGAGATATTAACAGGCTGCGTTTTCTATTGTTATTTACCAACGGGCTGAGATATTAACAGGCTGCGTTTTCTATTGTTATTGACCAACGGGCTGAGATATAAACAGGCTGCGTTTTCTATTGTTATTTACCAACGGGCTGAGATATTAACAGGCTGCGTTTTCTATTGTTATTGACCAACGGGCTGAGATATAAACAGGCTGCGTTTTCTGTTGTTATTGACCAACGGGCTGAGATATAAACAGGCTGCGTTTTCTATTTTTGAAAAAACTTTTTATATTCCAGCATTAACAGGTTTTTGTTTGTATATCATTTTTCAAATCATTTCGTGATATGTTCTTTTTTAATAAAGGATATTCACCATGGCAACGGTACACAACAGATGTTCTATGACGATGATCGTGTTCTATATCTGTCTGTGCATCGCCATGACGATGGAATGTTTTTCCCAGGCACTGGAAAATTCGAAGAGGTAACTTATATATTGCTTTCCTCGTATTATTATTGCCATCATACCACATGCCGCATGTAATCTGCATTTTTCCGGTTCCGTAGATTTATAGAGCCATCGGGGTACTTACATTTTCATCTTGTCGTTCTGCAAGTGATATTATTTTTCCAACCTTAGTGCGGGGCTGGAATCGGAGTTGGTTGCAACATAAACGTTCCATTTTCTGGTGGACTGGGTACGACTACTCACAGATATTTCCACATTTTGCGTTTGTCTCGTTCAACGTTTTTTATGAGCTACTTGTGTTTTGTTTAAGATCCGATCTATAGTGACAAAGAATACCTTGCAGCCTTCCGCACGATCGTTCTACCAGTTCTGAAGGAATACAAACCCGATATTGTGTTGGTATCAGCTGGTTTTGATGCAGCCGAGGGTCATAGCCCACAACTTGGTGGTTATTCTGTTTCTGCAGCTTGTAAGTATCAATCTCGTGCCCAGTCTCTGGTCAGACGAATGGCTTTGCGATAATATACCTTTTCTTAACAGTTAATCCAATCTTTCCTCGATGGTTCCACCAAAGTTGTTGAGATTATTTGAGCAGCACATTATTTCTGATCTTGATTTAGGTTTCGCATACATGACGAAACAACTGATGAGGCATTCGAATGGAAAAGTTGTTCTCGCGTTAGAAGGAGGGTTAGGCATTTTTTTTACATTTCTTTAGTTGTTGGGAATCGATAGAATAGTCATTGAATTTGTTGCTGGGCGTGACTTATTTATTTCTATCATTATTATGTAGCTACGCCCTTCAATCTTTATGTGATTCATCTGAGCATTGTATTCGTACGTTGCTTGGCAACCCTGCTGTGGAATTAAGTGAAGAAGCGAAGCAAGGGAAGCCACACGAGAATGCTGTGAAAACGCTCGAGAAGGTTGTGGAAATTCAAGGTATAGTGAAGTGTATACCTCTTTCAACACCTCTTCTTCCTTACTTATAAGACTTATTCCACGCGCAGAAAAAAATCAATTTCTTCTGAATGGTTGTTGGATGTAAAATGAAAGTAAAATGAAAGAAAGGAAACCTATATTCAACCATTTTGGAATTTTATGGTAAATGCAAAATAATATTTACCATTGAAGCCAGTAACTCTATATAAAAGCATGTTTTAGAAAGAACGATGAAAGGAGTAAACAAAGTGCATCATATAAACAAAGCTTTACAATAGCCTATTATAAAGACCAAAGTTATTTCGAAACGTGATGATGTTCTTCTGACACAAACAGAATAGGAGATGTTTTTTTGACGCGTACTCAAATTTAATGGTCTTTAAGAATTGTCACGTTTCAATGTTATCTTTAAAACACTTTTATCAACCAATCGAATTTCGTCTAACAATGCTTACTTGCAATCCTATGGTATTGTTTCATAGGCAAGTATTGGCCAGGCGTAAAGCGGGTGGCTGCTCAACTGGGATCATCCTTAAACACTGCTGCCAAAATGGAGAAGGAAGAAGCGGACACAGTTAATGCGCTAGCCTCGCTTTCAGTTACTGTTGTTCAAAATGGCGGAAGTAGTAGTGAAAAGTAAGTGAATGTTTTTTGTTTTGCTGTTCTGTTAATATCATTTATTACATATTATTTTCAAACTTTGGGATGTTTTGACATTTGTGCTTTGTGTCTATAGAATGTTACCTACCAGATCCTCTGAGTCGATCTCAACCACAAAGGAAGAACCGATGGACGAAAATTAAACTGTCGTAAATAAATCGTCATAGGGAAAGCTCCTTGTGTGTCGGATGTCGGATTTGACCTTGATGAACGGTTTATATTTGGTACGTCAACAAAACATTCCATCAAGCCATCATGTCGTAGGAGCGGCAAACGAAGATAGTAGTGAATGCTAATATTTATATTCACGTCGATCGTCGGCCACGTGATATGTCAAGTGGTTTACTCTGTCATGTTTGTTTTCAAAATCATTTTGTTTCAAGACGAATTTCCGTTCCCATTTTAAAAGAAAAAAGGCTAGTTTATTTTTTACTTTATTTTGTATTTTTTAGATATATTTAGTCTGTGCTTTTTTTTTGTTCAAATCTCATTGGTTTGTTTTGTCACGTGGGTTTTGACACAACACTCTTTTATGCAGTGACATTCTGTAACATATCTTCCGTTCCATGCATCGTGCATTCCAAATGAACATTCTTTAAATCATCATTTACCAAAGGAAATATATTATAGGTAAAGGTTGACCTAACACACTAATCTATAACACGACATATAAAATTCACTTGAGTTCAGTTTTGCCAGTATTTGACCTTACGTCTACTTTCAAGAACCGTGTATAAACAGCGAATTTTGCCCCAACTGAAACACTTGAACTTCTTGATTTTTTTCTTCTGATGTCAAGGATTAAAGGAAACTTATGTCCACATGTGAAAGTTAATATTATTCCTCGATTCACATAAATGTTGGTTTCCTGAACATCTTTTAAAAAGTTTACTTTAATGATGAATTTCACGGCGCAGCGATTGTATTTAACACCCCTATCGAATGTGTTTTCCCCTTCAAAGTTTGTTTAGGTTACACTACTTCGTTATGTTTATCAATAAACACTTCATATTTACATCCACCTTATATTTTTTTAAAATATTTATCCTTTCAGTTCTCGATCTGTTAATGTGTTTATTCGTCAACCGGTAACGTTCCGATCTCATTATTTGAACATCGCTTAGTGACTTTTTCTTTGATTTTTCGTGAAGTATTTGCACTCGATGTAATGTGTGTGCGTGTGTGTTGTGTTGTGTTTTATCACTCTGAAGCAAAATTTTGAAAGCCTTGCTCAATCATCCAGCAGTTGACCGACTGCATTATAGGATAGTAATTGGTATACAATGAACAGTTTGCTTTCTTCGTCATTTTCCCCAGAAAAATTCCACAATTCCTATTAAAAGAACATTTTCCTTTATCACAGACATTTTTTCCATAGATTATTATTTAGCAGGCTTTATTTACATGAATTTGTAATATTGTACATAAGAAGTAAAGCGCATTATTCTCCCATTCTATAGTGGAAAGAGTTTGGGTACGAAGTTGACTCTAAATTTATTGTGAATATCATTATGTAAGATGATTTTCGAAAAAAATCGGTGAAGGAAAAACTTGTGTTCCTTACGAGTACAACAAACCCCTTTGGCTCATCTTTTTCAAGATAAGTTTTAAAGCGTTTTCTTAACATCTTTTCAAATATTTTGATTTCTGATAGAAAGCAAAATGTATTTAACGAACCGGCGAAAGAAACTCGTTTGAAAGAGTAAATGTTTTGTTCATAGCTTATTCATTTGGTAATAACACAACTCATTTGTGTTCATCGGCAACAATAGCTTTATTTTGTTCTCAATATAATTGCTATACCTGCCATCTGCTTTATAGAGCATGCGTAGATACGGAATTAATGCACGTGTGAAAACAGATAAATCAAACTTTACATAGCGTAAACTTGTTATTATGGAGATAAATTTAAAGGGACATCGAATCAAAGAAAACCGCGTGTTTTATTTTTACTTCCAAATTGAATACTACAACACAAAAGAAAATTTATGTTATCTCCTTCATGTATAGCTTATCATTCCTTTCAAAATAATAGCGCGGAATTTGTAAATGATGAAGAGTATTGTTTTGGAGGATTATGACCACTAGCACTTATAAATAAAAAAAGAATGGTTTACTGATAGCGAAAAACTATTTACTGGTCATAAAAACACGAAAGGCGATGAAAAGATTGCGCCTGTTGTGGAATAAGGAAGGTCGTCGTGTTTGAAGGATCACAATATTAATACTAAAATATGGTTTCTGTTGAAGAGATAGCTATGGAATCGCGAACAAAAAGAAGTTGTGTTACCCGATCAATGGCAGCTAACGAAAGACGAATATTATTAGAAGAAAATAAACCAAAACGAGAACGTTCAAAACGAACAAGGACTTCTTCTTCAGGCTACATTAAAAGAAAAACGAGGCAAAAGCGAAGGAAGAGTTCATGTGTTGTTGTTGAGACAAAAATAGAACTTTCGGATTTGAGTGAAGAGGTTTTGATTGCAATTTTAAAACATGTTCCTGCTCCTGGATTAGTTAAAATGAGCAAAACTTCTTGGTTATTTAATCGGATTTGTCACACAGATGCTCTCTGGAAACATCGTTGCAAGGTATGTCTATTATTGAAATTTTAAATCTTATTTCGCCTTCTCTCTTAACTACAGAAAGTTTAATGTTCTTTTTTTTTCTTTTTAGCTTAATTTTCTTTGTATTTTCATTCGTCTTTATTTTTCTTTATTTTCTATGATTTTGTTTCTTACGGCTCTTACATTAATATTTTGTGTTCGGGAGCATCAGTTTTAATTTTAACATTTTAATTCTGCTAAGAAAAAAAATTGAAAGAAAAAAATGTTATTTTCTAAGAGAAATCATATTCTCCTTAAGGAAATCGTGTCGTGTGATCTATTTACACCTAAAATAATATCAAAGTAAATTCATATAATGTTTCCCATGACATGTATGACAGTATGGAATAACTGATAATTAAAACTCCATGCAACAGGACTATATAGAAAAGAATAGCAGGCAAGTCTCTGACTAATTTTTGCCTGTTGTGTGTTGAAAAAATATTTTAATTCGTCCTTTTATGCATTTGAGTAATGTCAAAGGTTTTTGATCTAAGCACATGAAAATTATCTTAAATTTTATTCTTATGTATGATTATAAGAAAATAAAGCACTCTTTAGGAGACTCTACAATTTATTCACATCAAAAGGAAAAATAAATAACATGACTTAAAGAGAGAAAGAAAACTAATAAGAGAACTCTAATACATAGTTATAAAGTCTTATGTGATGAAAAATCATCAGTACAATACTAGTTCTTTGTGGCTTATTTGAAATAAAATTTAAGAGGAGTTTTATAAATGTTTCTTTACAGAACCTTTAGTTTAGTAGGGAATCTTTTTTCTCAATTCAACAATAAGATCAAGCCCTCAAAACATAAGCATTATTTCCTTATTTCATATAAAATCTTATACTCTATTATTTTGTATTTTTAATACCGACATGATAAGAAATGAATTAAAAAACCCTAAAGCCTGCTAAACATCTTCCCTTCTTTTTTAAACTAAATTTTCTGTGAGAATAAATGGAAGAGGAGTGAATAATAAATTTTATTCATAAGGTTCAATACATGAAATGAGTCATTTTACTTCTGTTTGAAGACCCAATATTTAGTTGGCTTATCAATTAACACAAAAAAGAAAAAACAAATTATGTTTTTTATGCATAATCTGTTGTTGGCTTTAGCACTATAATGAAATAACAAGGCATTGTTTTTGTCATCATGGAAAACCCATTACTGTGTTCATCTTCTGCTTGTCATTATCTTTTCATTGTTTATATCACAGTGACTATTTTGTTTATCAATACTACTGTCAACCTAGTTATACAATCAGATACTAATAGAACCATTAATAACTGAAAATTAATCAGAAAAAAATCAATTACTTTCGTGCTTAATTATACCTCAGATATTGTCGCCTATATCACTTAATTGTACAAGGAAAGAGGTTAAATGAAGTATAGCAATGTTTTGTTTCCATTATGTAGCTACCCAGTTAGCATTTTTTTGATGATAATGAAGATCATTTTGTTTAAATGGGTTAAATTGTCTTTCGTTTCTTATGAAAACATAAATTAAACCAACCTGTCTCATTTAGCTTAAAGATCATTATTATGATTATTGTTCTTTTCCTTTGTAGAATTTGAGTCATCGAAAAGATAGTTTCATAATCTGAAATCAATTACACTAAAATCTCCATTCTAACTGATGAAGCATGTTTTATTATTTTATTTGAATAACAGCTTTGCTGAATCAACTCCCATTGAAGGCCTCTGATCAACAGAATGAAAGATTTTCCTTGTCAATCTCTTATAGATAGATTTCAATTTGCAGACAAAATGGACCGAATTCTCCTACTTATACCTTTACGAGATGTTTTTCAAGGCCAATACACTGAGGGACGACCAGAATTTCTTCAAACCAGTCAGTCAACTGAAAACGTCAGTAATTGTATGGTATCTTACAAATCCTGTGCCACCTTGTCATGTCGTCGGACACCTGACAGCTAGTCAGGTCAAATCAATATGGGGTATAACAGAGGAGGAGCTAGAAGAAATGTATTTTGATGATACAGGTATATTCATTTTTGTATCACTTCCATCAATTTCATATTTCATATTTTATATTTTTTTGAATGAAAAAAAGATAATAAATTCATTACAGGGTTTTATTACACCTTATCTTCATTTGGCACCATGCCACCTGCTTAAGCAAATGTTTGAGTAAGTGTGTGATTTTGAATATAATAGGTGCAAACATTTCACAGCAACTCAGTATGTATCAGAGCCCGCCTGGTCACACAGTGTATAATATCAACTATAGTACCTGCTTACATTGCTTGAGCTTGAATTCAAAAATAGCACTTTTCAGATTTTTCCCATAATCTTTATTTTTGAGAGGGATTGGATCTCTTAATGTTTACAGGTTTCTGTATAAAAGCAATATTTCATCAAAAGCTTTTGACTTTGCCACTATGAGCTCTTTGAATGCTTCTCACTTTTCATCTCTGTTTTCTTTTGTTCTTCTGAGGGTTTTCACATCATGTTGAGCAAAGATTATGTGCAATGAAAAGCTTTCATGTCTCTGATCAAATATTAGCTGATATCATGAGAACCTGCTTTTATTTATACATTGTGCTTTTGTTTCACCAAATCTTTTGTTTTTGCTCATTGACTTGGAATAAATTTAGTAGCAAATGATCAAACAACAATGATCTATACATGATTTTGAGAAGCAAAAAACAACATCAATTTGTATAACAGAAACTGTTTTTTTTAGTTGACAGGCCCGAGATATTTCCATTGTGTCATTATGAATGGGGACGCCTCTACCAGGTGTTTTTGAAGAAACATGGTGGAGTCATTCCAATGCAGAATTTCGTCCTGAAAAGGTGTTATCGGAATCGACAAGCTCTTGAGGAGCATTATAAATTATCTCTACATGCATCTCGTCGACAAAAGTGGTATCAGTACTTAGAAGACAGGGATGTTGGGAATCGGCATGCGTTAAAAGCCTTAACAGAACACATGCCTAAAGTTACTTATATTTATATGTTACATCAAGTGAGTCAGTGTGCTTTTTCTTTTGGACTATGTGCCAATATTCTTTTTGGAAGGAGGTTCATTGTGCGATTATTATGTATGTGACTTTTTCATTGCAGATCACCGCAATGTACATCGATGGAAATCTCAAGGGTGGTTTTCAAACTGTCAAATCTTATGCAGAATTTTGTGCAAAATTCAAGTCGTGGATGGAGGAGAAAAGTGTAAAGTTATGGTCGCCTAGACTTGGTGAAATAATGGCTCAGGATTACAGAGATGCGTTAGATTATGTCAACAAAAGTGTGAGTGATTAGTGCTTGAGAGAAATGTCGGGAAGAGTTATGGGCCAGTTCTTTTTATTCTGTTCTGTTTTGTTGTTGTTGTTCTTTTTTTTTTTTACAGTTGGCTTTCATAGCAGAAGAAAGAGAGCTTGACGTGGAATCATTCATGAGAAAAGCTTGTCCGTTCATTGAAAGACTACACGAAGTGTGGCTGTGGCAAAATCAACATGGTGTACCATACAGGAAAGAACATAGATCATCAATGATTGTTAGAAGGCATGAACGCTACAGAAAATACTTGGAATTAGGAAGAATTGAAGATTACGCCCAACTTCGAATGTACTTTGAAAGACGAGAGGTGTTAAGTCATTGGCTAAAAGAAAATTTATGGTTGATTTCAGTTTTGGGTGATGCAGTTCTACGAAGCTTGCGCCCTCCAATGTTAACGCCCGAGTATACCTTCCCTGTTCTTGGCAATGATCCTGTCGCCTGCCTTGTTCAAAGGTATCTCCATCTAACCATTTAAATTACCAGCCTGGTGTATGCAGGAGAAGGATAACTTGTTTGTTTACTTTTGCACCATGTTTGATTGTTTGTTTGTTCTTGTAGGTTTCTGGAAACTGGCTTGTTCAGCGACTTCAATAAAATCCGCATGAAACTTTCCGAACTGTCATCGATGCAGATCCACTCTTTATTCAAAAAATCACAAAATCTTGAACATTCCGTCATGAAAGATACTCTAATGCAAAGCGATGGCTATTTCGTTCCCAAACCTCACCGCATGCAACCCAATCTGCAAATGATTGCGTCAATGCAGCAACCACCTCATCAAATGTTTTATCCTCCGCATAATTCTTATTTCCAATGTGGATCACATCATTTCAGGTAACAGATAAAATGACGTAGTTAGTACATATATCGAAAAATAATATTTCATTATGATAACCTTCAAGAAACCTGTTCCCCAAATCTACCCATCCTCCCAAAAAATAGATAAATAAAAAGGATGTGACCTTCTGTCTTTTTGTATTCGATTCTTTGGTGTGCAGCAGTGACTTTACAGGCTAATTTCATAATAGGCGTGGCTATATATATACAATGGTGTTCATATTTTGGGTAGTTTTGTTAAAGGAGATTGTATAGTATTATATTTTTATGGACCCGTGTGCTAACTTCCTTTAATCCTTCTGCTCCTTTTTAAAACTTTTCTCGAAAAAAAAGTTCTTTGAAAACAACGCATCTTGTCTTCCATTATGAAAATTCGTTTTTAGCGTTTCTTTTAAAATTAGAAAAACTTAATAAATCTTATACATATATAATATTCAGTATGTGTCTATGTATATATATATAAAAAAACTGTTTTCTCATGTGATTATGTCTACATGCATATATATGAAAGAAGGGTGTATCATATATATTATTTGATGACGTCATCGTGTTCTGTTGTATTTACTGATCGATAGAGATTTTAAACTGATAATTTATTACGGATACTTTGCATTATATATAGTGTACAATTGACAATGTTGATATTTTTTGTCGTATATGCTTGGTGTTGTGAAGAAAGAAGAAAAAATATCCTTTTTTGTTTTTTTTCCTCCCATTACTTTTATTTTTTGGTTGAATAACTTTACGATCGTTGCAACATTTACAAACAAGCTTGGTTTGATTTTTATTCACTGCATCGGTACATGGTACATAGAAAGGGGCAAAATCCCTGGGTACGAAGTTGAGCGGGTATCTTTACGTCATGAGTGTGTAGCCATGAAACCTAGCTTCAAGTCGCTTGTAGTTCGTTGAGAGAGTTTATTTAGAGTAGGTTGCTGAGTGGGTGAAGTCATAAAATAACGATTCTTCGATGAGAAGTAAATTTGAATACGGTAAAAAAGAATTGTGTAAGTATATCACGAAAAAAGAATTACCTGGAGAATTCAGAAAAACTGGGGAAAAATATCAGGGAAGGGTGGTTTATTGCTGATGTATACAGAAGTCATGTCGTATAAACCTAAAGACGCCGGCTTGACATTTTGCGCCCAAAATGATTGACATATATGCACGAAAAAGTCACGTTTTTTGAGTAAAAACTTTTGTTCCACGCGAGAACAAGCAGGTCGACCTCTGCGCATGATCAAAGTCACCCTAACAGGTACTTTGAAACGTAATTTTGAAATGATTTATAAAGAAAAAAAGAAAAATAAATAAACTGAGAAAGAATTCATGCATGAAAGGTTTTCGGCAATAGTCTCGGTTAAACAGCGCTTATGCTTAAGAGCAAAACACTTTATTTAAGGAAGTCATGAAGCTAGACTAGTTATTGACCTTAACCATATTAGCCGGAGAACCATGATCTGCTCTTACAACTAGCCTGTTGCTAGCAAATATTCTCAAAATGAGAGCACGTAGGTTTTGATTCTCACAAGTTCTTTTCAATATGGCTGCATAACTTCTTAAAACAGCCGACACGTGCTACAAGAAAAAAGTCGTGATATCCAAAAGATTTGATCATGAATAACTTTCGACCAACAATGCAGTTCAGATAAAGCCATTATTATAACTATGACGTCATTAAGAGTGTGCGTGATAATCAAAATGGTGAGCGAAAATAAATATAGAGATGTGCTTAGAAAAACAGCTTTGGGCAAAAAAATTGATTTACGTCAAAAACTTAATTGATAAAACGCAATCAATCTTTTCATTTCCTGGTTTTTAAATCTCTGAGAATGAGAATTTCACGTTACATAATTCAAACAATCCATTTTTCAAACAATCCATTTTTTATTACATGAAAGTTTTGGATTATATCCAAGATCATTTTTGATTTTTTTCCAAAGTGTTATTTTTGAATTGTTGCGTTTTGCAGGAGCCACGTTCATCTTGCTTCCTATCTTTAGAAAGGAAAATTTTAATCAATAAAGACTTTGATGAAATAATTAGGAAATACTCAGCAAGCCAATCAGATTTTATATTGTAGATTCAGTCATTGTGTTAGCACACCAGTCTTAGCTTGAGTATCAGCGTTCCAAAGTGCTTGTAAAAAGACACATCTTTAAAGAGACATAACACCAAGGAAACTGCGTCACTGATTGTGCGGTGTGTTATTAGCAATGTTATTACCTCCATCATATTTTCTACAAAGGAAAGGAGGAAAAAGGATAAAGAGAGCTTTTAGATTAATTTTATTGTATTTTAGTTTTTGTTGCGTTCCATCTATTGTGCATTAGTGGTTTTATCAAACTCGTCCCCAGGGCTTCTTGCTACGATCCTGATACAAGCCTCCCAAAACCAATCAAAGCACATTTATTCATTTTTGGGTTGACATAAATAGTGTAAAGAACGTTTTCAATCAATTTCATACCCAGGGATACCCGTCGTTACATCGTAAGGACAATCAACTGCTTTTACTATTGGTAATAGTGAAGAAACTGGATCCGAAGTTTATCTAAAAGATATGTCTTTGAATGGCCTTCATTGAAATTCTAATATAGCCTGTGACGCAAAAAAAATTTGGCCAAATTTTTGCCAATTACTGTAATGCTCGGACGGACAAGAGGCTATCCTCTTCAAAATAGTAAATAAAACACTCCACCGCATGGCGTCTTAAAAAAGTATTCAATTTTTCAAGAGTAATGGCCCTTATCTTTGAGCGTGTATGAAACAGCTGATGTGAATAAAATCGAGAACAACCAAACGTCAATTCGATTGCTCATGTTTCTGCAGTTGCTGAATCTTTTCTCGTTGAAATTATGTTTCTACTGGAGATTATAAAGTGAGGCGTTAAACCATCATGGTGAGGCGTTAAACCATCATGGTGAGTTCAAGAAACTCAAGATTTTGTTTAAGCCGCTTTTCTGAAACTTTGGACTGATTTTTAAGAACTTCATCTCGATAATGAACGCGCAAGATTGCACTGTGGAGTTAAAACTGCTGCCTAATAACATTATCGCAGAACACATTTGATCTGCGAAGGAGAGTTCAGCGAATTAAAATTCTCAAAAACAACTTGTCCTACTCATTTCCTCGTCCGAGAGCGCTCCAATAAATTTTTGTTTTTGTTTAAGAAAATTGATCACAAATGGAGCGCCAACTCAAACAAAAACATCCGTATTGTTAGTTGACGTTTGCTGCCTATAAAGGCGTATCATTACTTTCGAGTCTTTACGATGATAAAAAATTGCTATCGCTTGAGATGTTCAGTCAATACTGTCAGATGTCGTTCGTTGATGAAGGGAATTGGTCTATGCCGTCAATGGAATCTTTCAACATTCCGACATACCATCAACAGTTTTATTCTCCCAGGGTTGACATGGCGACATATGTGTCGGACAGAGGCTCCAATCTTATCTACGTCAGTAATAACTACCAAACTGTTAATGGTCATCATAGTATCTCGCCTTCAGAACCATCCGACGTCACTAAAGTCCTGTACCAACGTTTAAAGAATCAAGAAAGACATATCTGCCGTCTAGAAACAATGTTGCATTCTGAACGCGAACACCAAAAGCATTGCCTTGCATCAATGATGACTTTATTTGATGCATGGTGGTATTCAGAGTTGATCCTAAAAAACAAATTGTTTGGCAATACTTCAGAATGCTGCTGCAATGCTTTTCTTCCAAGACAACCTTATTATGTAAGTGAATTTATATCTAGTGTATTGGTGGTGAATGAAGTACATAAAAAAACATACAAGAAGCTATATTTCTATATACTATGCTTTCACGTGACTAAAAGTATGTGCATAGTTGTGACTGATCTTCCCTTCGTATTTTAAACATAGTGGTCGCACTGCCATAATCAATTTCTAATCTGTAGATTCTTATTAAAATGATGGCTAGTGTGTCAAAACCAAATGTCCAAAGATATTTTACATTGTGTAAACCTAACAGGAGACTGTTGATCGAGACGGGTGTTCCCTGAAAAACCAATAAGCAAATGTGTTACATACATCATGTTTGTAGGGCTAATAATTCTTAAGGTCATTCTTCAAAACATCTCTAGCATCAACCATCACAACAGAAGTCAATTCCAAATGATTTTTCTGCTGCACAGACTGAAATGTCATTAATAGAAGAGATAAGCAGGCTAAAAGTCACTGTGGAGGAGCTTCATAAAAAACTTGAACTGAAAGATGTGATACACAAAGGTAAAGTTTATCTCACCCGTGGTAATTTTCTCACACAAACTTTAATGTTTAGACCTCTATGTATTAATAGCCCATTCTCTGTTTATTTGTTTGTCTGTCACGCAAAATGGTAAATGTGGAGCTGTAAGAGGGAGTCAGTAATGTAAGATCACGCATAAATTATTTCTCTTCTTGTGCGCGATGTCAGTGCGAAACCAATGCATTGAGACCTAAATCGAACGTAAGAGAAAATTATCTAGATTACCAATAAAGATAACTGACGCTTTTTGTGGCACCGCGGTATTGGCGACGAGGTGACGAAAAAATTTGGGCAAAATTTTGGGGACAGGGGTTTTATGAGGTCAAGTTTTGATCAACGATATCTCCGAAAAGGTTCGTTAGAAACATATGATCCTGTACATTTTATTGTTCAGAACTTCGAGATCGAGATCTGTAAGAAGAACCATATTGATGGATGCAGGAAATATATAGATTAAAAAAAAAAAAAAAAAAAAAAAAAAAAAAAAGATGGTAACACATCCTTTGCCAACTCCTTAATTTAATTTTTCGTGAATTATTTGGGGTGACACAACGCAGACATGGACATGAGCGACACCACCTTGGCGCCTATATAACATAAATCCTGTCAGTCGTACAACCTTGTCCCTAGGATGTCATTTCAAAAAATAAGGATTCTTATGACAAAATATAAGGATTCTTATGACAAAATATAAGGATTCTTTTAAATAGAATCTTATTTTTCGTTACAGTTAATATGGCGAAGGTTCTTGGAGACAACCGAAGGCTGAAATTTGAAATGAAAGAAAAATATCAACAGAAAAGCTAACAGTTGTTGGACTTCATTTTCATTTGTAGATTTAAAGTTGGAGTAACCTTCTGTGGTAATTTGTGTTTTATTTCAATTCGAATAGTCTGTATTTAGCGATTACATTTGCGCATATGCAATGCATTCTGAAATACCACCCTGTGGAATTAAATAGGGAACTTACGAAAGTAAGACGGCAACGTGGACGACGACGTACAATATATTCATCTTCAATGAATCACAAAAAAGCAGAAACTATACACTTGAGTTAAGAAGTTTATTTATAATGCCTTTGGAGTTTATTTTTTGAACTTTGAGAGACAGAATCGTGAAGGAACCAAGGAAAATTTATCGGAAGTACTGCTGTTCTCACGTCTTCATTCTCAGTACGACTTCAAAATATTACTTTTCACGTTGTGTGTAGAACGTGCAAATCTTATAATGATATTAGTAAAATTAAAAATATTTCCCAATAGTATAGTGTGAAATGACTTCCATTCTAAAGCAAATCTATGGAGTAAAGTGAATCTTTTGTTTGCCTCACGTCGTCGTCCACGTTGCCGTCGTAGTTTCGTAAGGTCCCTAATGAGACGAGTGCTGCAAAACGCTGACTTACATAACCAATCAAATCTCAACCTTGCCCATGCAACTTGTTTAGCTGACTTGTAAATAAACAAATTTTTTAGAATGGTTTTTACATGTATATAGAATATATCAATAATTTTAATTATATATTTTTAAAAGTATTTTCATAAATGACTTGACAGCTAACCCATCCTCTCTTGATATGACGGGAATCCATTATTTTTCATATTTATAAGGCGTTGGTAATGCATAACATTCCAATCGGTAAAGTTGGTTCGCAATCGGTACAAACTTTCATGAAAAGCTTTACAAATGTTTCATACTGAAAATGACTACTTGGTTCATCTTATTCCAATACTTCCATCCATAAATTGATAAATTATCTATCCTCTTGCCATTTTCCGTTAAAATCATGCTAAAATCTAACCCAGGGTGAATTTGGCAGCGTTTGGATTGAGTTCCACTTCGATTGTACCGTCTATACAGGCGATTAAGTGGTTTTTGCCCTGAAGTGAAGTTACTTGTATAATCTATTGGATTCTATATTTAAACCGGGAAGAAAAATAAACAAATTAACTGTTATGCCTGGTTCACATCTGCGACGCAGACGCAAACGCAAGCGACGCACGCATGCGCACTAGTCTAAAATATGACATCGACGCAAGCGCAAGCTGTTCACATGTATAGTGCGACGCAAGGGTATTTTCTTTCTTTGTGTTGTTGTGTGTGATGGATGAGAACGTGCTTGTAGTCTGCATCAGACGATTGAATCTTATAAAGTCGTTCAGCTTTTCACACTATAAAATTGAACTTATGTGGCAATCCTGTCTGTCGTGCAAAATCATCCCACGGAAGCAGCTTTTTTCGTTTATTATCCTCGAAGTGACTCGATGCTTTATCATAAAGTACTGGATACTTCACTTAATTTTTCTTCCATTTTTTATAATGTTATGGTTTTCTCTACAGTAATCTCTTTCTCACTATGAAAACTCTTAAGCGTAGTTCACACTGCACGTTTAAAATATACACCGCGTTTAAAAAAAGCGTTTATCGAATGCGTATAATTTTTCCGGAAATGGCTGTACCGAAAGTGACATAGTTCACATTGGACGTATAAATAAACGAGATATACACCAAAGGCAAATTTAAATGAAAACTGAAAAGAAGTAGTGTAACGAAAAATGAACTCTGATAGAGAAGCTGACGAAATTTTAGCAATATCATCCTACTTATTATTTGAAGATAATGGTGAACCAATGTTGAAAAAAAAAACTACTTGGGTTCGTGATATATTCAAAGGAAGGAAGGAATACGGTCAATTTCATACCCTTTGCCAAGAAATGAGAAATGTCGACAGGGAAAACTTTTTTACGTAAGAGAAAAGGTCAAACAAAATACTTGGCGCTATCAAATTTTGAATTTTGAATTTTTTCTTGCAAAATTTTCATATCGAGTATGAAAACAATAGATTTCTATTAAAATTTAAGAGGAATATGCGGCAAGTCTTTGAAGTTTATTAACGCGGTGTATATCGGTGGTGTATATATCAAACTGATTTGATATATACACCGTCTATATACACCGCGTTTATGAAAAATGTTCGCAAAATGAGTGCTCCTTATTTTGTTCACATTGCGCGTTTATATTAAACACCGCGTTTAAAAATGCGTTTATCGACGGTGTATAATTTAAAGGCGCAGTGTGAACTACGCTTTAGAAACTAATAAAAAAAATGAAAATATCGTTTTCGATATATTCAAACACATTTTGAGCATGCTTTCATTGTTTCCAAAGGTTTTAACAAAAGAAATCGACGAAAACACAAACGCAAGGATCAAAACTTTTTGATACTTGCGTCTGCATCTGTGTCTGCGTTGCTGCGTCGATCTAGTGCACACTACTTTTGCGTCTGCGCATGTGCTTGCGTCTGCGTCGCATATGTGAACCAGGCATTAGAAGACTAGTGAGAAAATCATAATTTTGAGAGAGTTATACCCAGCGCAAACCGACAAACATGCTACAAACATGCAAATTTTGGCGGAAATGTTGGCCAACATTTATTCAATATTTAATAAATGTTGGCCAACATTTTTTGAGATTTTTTTTCTTCTTGAGCATGTTGGCGTCTAACGCAAACCGGCCAACATTGTTGGCCAACATGTTGGTCAGTCGATGTTGGTCAAAATGTTTGGCCGGTTTGCGCTCCCCTTTAGTTGCAGTTTTTTTGAGATGGGAGGATGGAAGAGTAAAAACATTGATATTGTCTTGGAAAATTGTCGGGGTTTGGATTTTGAAGAAGAGAAGAATTTTGAGTATTTGGAAAATAGGTTGGCAAGATAATGAAAAAACAATAATTTTTTTTCGCAGCCTGGTTTTGTATTGTTGAAATTCTAAAAGGAATTTTAGCTGTTCAACCTTATAAAAGTGAAGCATAATTCATATTTAACATGGCTTGGGGGGCCTTAATTGACAACAATTTTATCATCACAGCTGACGAAGCTATTATGGGGAAAGATTCATTAATCTTCTTCCCCAGTCCCTTCTCTATGTACTGACGGCGACGAAAAAAAACAAAAACGTATTTGCTGCCGTCCGTATATCATAAGGAAAGAGAGCTTGGGTTCGAGGTTTGTGAATATTGATAAAGATATACGATCTGGGAAACTTATACCTAGGTACATTTAAGAAGAAGTCTGACTTTCATTCTGCTAGTGGAATTTTTTTGAAACATCCTACAACCAAACCTATTAGAAAAACATCATGATCTATTCGAGTAAAACCAAAGCACCTCCAAAATACTTTGAACTCAAAATTCAGGGAAGTCTTTGCCTGCTATCGCTACTAATACACATTTGTACTCGAGTGCATGTCGATTTTTTTACTCGAGTACATATCGACCTTTTATATGACCATGCTAACAATAAATTATCGCTGCGAACTATATGAACAACTAAGAATGCTTACCAATGTGTTATTCGATCATGTAACAAAAGCACGAAAACATCGACTAGAGTGTTTAGACTGTAGGGAGTTTTTGGCAGTCTATATCTATTGGTAAATTTATGATCACCTGAGAGTTTTTGATTGACTCCTACAGGACTAGGGTAGAAATTGAAACATCCTGACCATCTTGTGTGCATTTCTGGAATTTCATATTTTTTATTTGCAATTAACTTTTCGTTTGCATGTTCTATAATTAGCACAAGTACCAACTTGACGCTCAATCATACCACTTTGACGCTCAGTCATACCACCTTGACGCTCAATCATACCAACTTGACGCTCAGTCATACTAACTTGACGCTCAGTCATACCAACTTGACGCTCAGTCATACCAACTTGACGCTCAGTCATACCAACTTGACGCTCAGTCATACCAACTTGACGCTCAGTCATACCAACTAGACGCTCAGGCATTTAACTGTAGAAATATGAAAGAGTTTGGGATTCAACTCACTCGTTCAAACACATTTTCAAAAGGTTTCTTTCCACGGAAGGCTGGTTCACACCTGACGATTACGACAGGCTGTAACAGCAGGGAGCATTACATTACAAACGTTAATATAAGTCACCTTGGAAGCGAGGCAGAGCGTGTTTTGAGTTTATGGGAAAGAGAGCAATAAAGGAAAGATGTGATACACAAAGGTTAAGTTTAACACAACTATCATGCAAAGTGAAGAATATTCAATATTTACAACATAATGAATTCAAAAATTGCCGTTTGGTTTTTAAGTTCACTCGAGAGCACTGCGCATGCATTCGAGTTAAACAAGTCCTGGGAACTAATTCCAAGAACTGATTATATAATGTACCATAAATAATTTAATTTTCTGTAAAATTTCAATTTATTAAGACGTTCTGTTTCTGTGGGGAAGACAAATTTTTGAACAATCAACGTTTATAATGCGCCTATAGCTCGATCAATTCCATTTCATTTCGTTTTTTTGATTTACATCATCACTTGAGACATCAATCGTCTGTCGTGGTGGTTATTTTGCCGGCAAACGGAAATCATACATTCAGTCAGCACCTTTCGTTCGTTCGTTCGTTCGAGTAAACTTGGTTACTTTTCAAACAAAACATCTTGTTCTTCGATCAGCAGCTGAATCACTTTTTTCTGATATTGAATAAAACCGATTGCTTCCATGGCCATGTGGTCTGGGGCTCGCATTAAGGTTGGCCCAAAAACAATACCTAGATTCTCAGAAGACATTAGATTTTTGTCTTGAAATGACGTCAATCTATGAAAAGGAAACGAAAAGAAAGAATGACAAGAAATAAATACAGTCGTAGTGTAAATAAAGCTTTTTTGACTGTCTCAAAAAAATCTTGGTGTAAATGTAGATTTATTCCGAGAGAAAAACATTTGGACACGAGCAAAGCATCAAAGAACCTCAGACCCGATCTAGGTTGATGCACAAAATTGGAATTCAATCTTGCACTCCTCCACGTAGGTCTTTTAATTTCCTAGATCTTCTTTTCAGATTCAAATGAGAAATACAAGAAATACCTTTGCAGATGGCGACAGAAATATTTTAAAGTTTCATAGTGAGCAGGTGGTAGACATTTTATAGCAGCTACTAACGACTTGATGCACTCGATACGATCTTCAATTTCTAAAAAAACGTTGGCACAGTGAGAAGGAGAGCCAACAGTGAGAAGGAGAGCCTTCTCACAAAGCCTCTTGCTACGAATCTTTGTTTCGTTTTCTTTTCTTAGAAATGTTTTCAAAACAAACAAAAAAAGATGTATTGTAGTAGATAATTCTCTCGAATTTTATTGAAAATGATTTCCTCCTTGCCTGCTACACGGTCAAAGATGAAACAGAATTAAGAACTTCAATCAAAGGCTCTACTTACTGACAGCATCGATAAACGTGTCATACAAATCGAAAGTTATTATGGGTATAGGCAACATTCGGAAATATAACTTCAACAAGCCGCACACCACGTTGACGTCTTCGTAAGCCGTTTTGCTGATATCAGGTACAACACCGTCTAAAAAACAACAACAATGAAGAGTTAAATAAACAATATACCGCCGAACATGACGGGTTGACAGTAACCATAACAACTACCTTTATCGATAGCATTTTGGAGATGTGTTATATCGTCGGCAAAACCTGGCACCCTGTATAATCCTTCCGCGGAAAGTCCACGAGATTCGATTTCTTTTATACACTCATCAACAACGGGAGGTCGCCGCAAATCGTGAGCCTTGATTAGGGTGGTCAAGTCAACACCAAACACTCGCTTAACCAGTTTTTTATCAGGACTACAGTCAGCAGGTACGAAGTTGCTACATTGTTTATGACAATCGTAAGAACAATCTAGGAAAGAAAATAAGAGAAAATAAGTAGCCACGTATCGTAACTTGCTAAGCTTCAACACGATGATGATTTCTTAAACTACCTCGGCCATGAGAGGCTGCACCGACGAACAGTTGAACTAACCACACCATCTTATTTAAAAATGACAACGAAAAAAATCTGAGAACTGATTTGCCATAAATAATAATACTGATTGAAATCAACCAATAGCAAGCTTCGCTATTTGAATTCAACCAATAGGAAGCCGGTAGCATTCGGCTCATTACCTCACATTATCTTCTTAGAAAACTGAAAATCGTCGCCAAAGGCCTACCTGACAACAACACTCAATTATCGAGAATTACGAAAGTGACTCATTAGTTTTGTTGTAGTATCCATGGTAACGACATGCCTTAGAATTGAAAAGTCAGACGAGAATATCATTAGCGATGCTGTTTTGTTAATTCTAATTCTTAAATGGTGCGAAAATTAATCGTGAATGGAATTAAAGGGTGTCACATGACAGTGCTCACGTGTTGTTTGTGCACGAGTATGACACACACCCTTTAAAAGATAGATGTTTCGGGTTATCGGGTTCATAGTTTAAAACTTTAAAAACATTTCATCAGTTTATCTACTTAACTTCCTATCTAGACTGATAGCATGAACCATACACTCCATCCAGCCTAATACGCTTCACAACAGAGAGCAATAAAATTACCTTGACAACGAACTCCTTGAGCTTTCAGTCCCCACATGAAATTCCGACAATATTCACACCAGTGTGGACCGTAATATGTTTGTGTCTATGAAACAAACAGAAAAATGAAAACATGATAAAGAAAATATATCCACTGCAACTCTTTGTTTAAGTAGCCAATCAAATTCAGCAACATCGGTCATGTGATATCATAGGAAAGCCTTACTTTGAAATTATGTGTCTTTTCACAATCTGAAGCTTTAAAAGAATTCTGCAGTGGTTTCATAGTGTGCTGGTTGTGTGCTTGCTAAAATATAAATTTCTCCCATTCTCAACACAATCCTGTAAAAAGTAACCATAGCAACCGAGAGTTTCGCTCCTTAGGCTTCCATCTGTTAGTTTATCCACCCGTCGCCTAGCAACATGTTAGATGATTAGACCTGTTCCATGTATCTGATTTTATTCAAAAGCTGAAAAGCCATCATGGCAAAAGCTTAGTGCTTATTTGATTCAGTATTTCGCCGAATAAAAAGTTCAGCGTTTAACGTTCCCATGACGACGTGGTGAACTTGAAATCATTCAATGAAAAAGAAAGCAACGAGAGTTCATCGCAAGTCAAACATTACCAAAAACGGAGAGCTATTAGGCTTTTAAGTGGAGACTTACTGTCGTGTCGGCTGGTTCATTATCCTCTTCATCACGTGTCCTCTTGCGACTTCCATGCTGAGGTACATCCAGGTTCATATGTTCGATGTAATCTTTAGCATTGTGGTCCACATACAGGGTAATCAAACCATCCGCGACAAGATCTTGAATGGTTTCAAAACGTTTTTCACCTGAAGAAAGAAAGACTTCATATGAACCTATGCATCCATGCTTGCTATTAATCGCATGTCAAACATTACTAAGAAGTAAAAACCGAATCGGACTTAACACACCTTGTGCTGCAAATTTCAGTCAATTTTACTACAAAGGGAGCCTAATAAAGCAACGTATTTTCGTCGGAACAGTCGGAAACACAGCGTATGGAAATATATTAAAAACCATACCAACATAATGCATCTGTTCTTGTTGGTCATAATATAGACGATAGTTTCGAGGAGCGTTGTTGAATCTAAGCAAACAAGCAAATAAAGAAATAAATAAACAAAGTGATACATAAAAAGATAGAATGAAAAGCACGAATGAAAATAAATTGGAAATTATTGAGTTGCTACCAAAACGATGTGACATAACATAAATTTCGTGTTGATGTGGAATGGAAGAAGTTGGAAGTCATAGCAACAATAACATGGAAGCAAAATTATTATATTTATGTTATATTTATGTAATTATGTATACCTGAAAGTCAAGGCATATGTACCAGGTTGTCGTGTACTCTCCCGAGTAAGGTAACATCCTTCAAACTCGACAAGCTGTTCAGCTGCCTCTCTTGAAATCGGACCATGATATCTAACAAAACAACAAGAGAAGTTTAATAACGAAAAGGTTTCAAGAAGAACAGAAGTTATTGTCTCAACCTAGATTTTCTCTTAATGATAACACAACATAACATTTCCATAAACAGCTTGAAGGGAGCTACCATTCAGAAGACAACAGCCTCTCAATGACACAACACCATAGATATACCGACCTCATCTAATAGGCTTATAATTGAACCATAACGACGAAAATTTTATAAATTAATTAAAAACTGACGAAGAAAAGCACCTGGCATATGCAACTCTATACAAAAAATACAAAAACACATCTACAGAACCCCCTGAATACACCCCCCTTGAGCACAAACAAGACGTTATATACAACAAAAAAAAACTTACTCCTTCCCATAAAATGTAGGTCTGTTTGGGATATTCTAAAATAGAGGAAACAGGGCTTGTGAATTATGCTCATATCAGAACAAGGAGTGAAAAAGTTTATTTTTACCTGTTTACAAACAACCCTGAGTGGTTTGGGAGCTTTTAGTTGTACTTGATACACTAAGGGTGAGAATAATGAAGTCATTATGACTGAAAAATTTGAAAACAAAAAAATTCAATGATTTGTAAGGCTTACAATATGACTTCCAGATCGGTTGCACATCTTCATGAGGATGTTTCTCTAGATACAAAAAAAATATATCTATTATCAGAAAACATCTCTCACCTTGTTGTTACTTCATTACAAGTACTTTGATGAATGAACAATATAACTAACATAACATATGGCAAGCAACAACTGAAATAACTATATTTATTCCACTGTCCAAATGTCAACAGCACAGATTTTGGAAATATGAAATGATAAGGTTAGTCTATCTTTTCCTTAGAAATTTATAAATTCCATTTGAAATTTATTTTAAAGTACCTGTTAAATTATTGCAGTCATCAATTTCAAAATCGACTATCTCAAAGTTTCTTTTCGGCATTATTGGTTTAAGTGTATCACTTTGTATACTAGCTCGAAATGCATTACTACCACGACTAGACCGTCGCAAGGAACGGCGCACAAAGCTAGTCAGAGTGGCGAAACCATTTTTCTCCTTTGGATCGATCATCATTGATATATTTACTTAGATTTGTATTTCAATATGTTTGAACTAATCAAGAAATATTGACATATGTTACACCATCATAGAGGTTTTGATTTGTAAACATTTAAACCCCCTGTATCCTCATCACACAATTTAAGATCACAGGAAGAATAAACAACAACAAAATACAACAGCAGTAGTTTTTCCGTGGTTGAAACAAAACATTCTTGTTGAAGACAGGCCCTCCATTGGATTAATTCTTGAATTAGTAGATTGAATTCATGAAAAAACAAGGACGTTTAACCTCATTAAAACATAATTATCATGTTCAAAGCATTTTGTCAAATCACATAAAGGGTTGGTATAGACAACTGAAATGATGAAATAATGTCATGTAAAATGAAGTGAAACAGATGTGAAATTTTTAGAGTTGGTGTCACACAGATTTCGTGTTTATCTCAAATTTTTAGACAGACTATGTTAAAACCACAGAAGTTGGTTCACACCACAGAAGTGACACGAAACATCTACTTTCTTCTATATATTAATGCTGAATATAAACAAAATTGAAAGCAAGAGAACATAACAATTTCTTGAATAAAAGTTAGCCAAACAAGATGGTATTATCAACAACTTAAAGATATCTGATATCTTACGATATCTGCTCAAGATAAACATATGATTGAAGAAAACTTTCTTGAATGAAACCTAAAACGATATCACGAAAAAGGAAAGATGCTGAAGAGCCACTCAAGACGTATATGACTATAAGAAAGCTGACTGACTGAAGCCACAACAACAAACAAAAAAATGCTATAAAAGGTCAATGAGATTAAACTGATTTACAACAGAAATGAATGGGTTAGAACACAATTAAGTATAATGGCAATAGCGCTTCCCGCCATGACATAGTAATTAACCTTTTAAAAAACACAGATAGTTCAGTAGAGAATACTCAAAGATTTTCCTCAAGTGTATTGTCATTTTTGATACTACAATAATATTTGTATTTCAAAGTGTTAGATATAAAGTATTTCAACAATTTTGTATACTTTCTTAACGATTTGCACAATTATTTTCAGATATTGGCGTAATAAATTCAGTATTGACATTAAGAGAATCCAGCAATGTCAACAAAAACTTGTAACGATAGCAGAGAGTAATGCATTGGTACGAAAATGATAGATAATAAATCCTGAATTGCTGTATCGTTATGCTTCAAAAATTTCAGCAACAATGACCAACAAAGAGTTTTATTCTATAAATTCTTTCATAACAAAATACCTTCATTAAACCTATTAGTCAAAGTTTCTGGGCTAGCAAGATAACAAGATAAAATTCAACCAACTTCTTTTATTTTTCTAAAAACTATTTGTCAGTATATTACAATATTTTAATGTGTACACTTGTGTGTTCCTTTTAAGACATGACCCCATATGAGAAAGGCTACCACATCTCCTGTACTACCCAGTTGGATTACTCATACTCTGCCATACTGTTAACAATAGTGTTGATAGTTTTCCTTTCAAAAACTTTTCAAAATTCTTTTTGTCTTTCACAATGCATTTCAAGAAATAGATGAGAAGCAAAGATAAAGCTATATTTTGATGGGTTACCCTAAAGTTTGGGAAATAAAACAAGAATACAATGGATGAATTATTCATGAGTCTCATGCAGTACAACAACTTAAAAAGCAAAAAAACAAGATATTTATTCAATCCCTGCTCCTTCTGTTCTTTCAATACATTGAACTCAACATGAACAAAACAAAGCAGATGTAAGGGATAAAACAAAAGACATAAATCTATATAGAATCAATAAAGAACAGACAGTTAGGATTGCAATAACAGAGAAGCAGGGAGGAGTTTTAGAATACTATCATCAAGGATCTTGATTTCCAAAAATAACAAAATGATTGGGGAAACATCGTGTTTCAACAGAAAAACTTATCAAATCTCCACATTGAAATATAAATATTCTTGATTAATACTAATTTTTCTCTTCAAAACATAAAAACATGTTTGTGCACATTTTCTGTGCTTTGGAGAGTTTTCGAAACCAAAACATCAACAAAAACATGAAATAAAATCAAACTCTCTTTACAATACAGTCCATCAATACATGCAAGTGTTTACAACAAAAACAACTTTTACGTTTTTTTACGTACTCAGGGAAATGCTACAACATCAAAATGTCAAAAACAAATTTTCACCATTCCCAAATTAAATTCCATTTTTAAACTTTTCCAGAAGAAAGGTAATGCTGACAACAACTAAAAACAGTGACAATCCTAACTCTTGTAATAATTATTAGAAATTTCATTTTCACTGTAAAAAGCAATCATTATCTTTAAACAGATCACTTTGATTCAATTGTTTTTGCAATAACATGATTAATGAATTTTGACTTAATTGTCCATAATTACAGTCAACAAAAATGGGAAGGAAAAAAAGTAATTTAAAATTCTTGTTTCTTGTTGCAAATCCTGCATAAAACAGAAATTAAAAAAATAGCAATTCATAAATTTGGGAAATCCTGACCATTGTTTTTGATTTAATTTTATTTGAAATTCTATCTGATGTGTCAGTTATGGTGAAGATCATAAAAGATGATAAGTACAAAAGAAGCCGGCGATGTACAGGGTAGTTAAAGACACTATCAAAGATAATATCTTAACTACATGAACTACAACTAATACTTGTCAGGTGATTTTAAAATGTTTGACGACAAACAGATCAAGTTTGAAAATGTTGCAAGGACTTCGCAAACTGTTTAACAAAATAATATCCAACTCTTCGCATTTTTTCCATGAACACAAAAATACATCGTTGCTTCAATTATGTTATTTGATTAAACAAGATCATTAGGTTGAATAAGCAAGCAACCATAATTCCAGTATAAGTGCAATTAAACAGTCTGACGTCAATGGCGTAATCAATATATAAAATCTCAAGAGTAACAAGCATTAAGTCGTGATCTCCAAAACAAAAGAGAAACACACATTTTGTATTGATAGTTTCCGCAAAACATCAAAAAACATATGAAATAATTCAAACAAGGAACAAAAAGAAATTGAGAAAAAGAAAAGTATACAATCTAGAAAATAAAAAGCTACACCATTAACCCAACAACAACAAAAAAAGGAAACCAAAAAAGCAAAGAAAAAGTAATCAAATCAAACTCATAAAATTTGGGAAGTAATACTAGGTAAATCTCAATCTTCAAGGTAGAGGTAGAGAGTTTTCAATCTTCAAGGTAGAGGTAGAGAGTTTTCAATCTTCAAGGTAGAGGTAGAGAGTTTTCAATCTTCAAGGTAGAGGTAGAGAGTTTTCAATCTTCAAGGTAGAGGTAGAGAGTTTTCAATCTTCAAGGTAGAGGTAGAGAGTTTTCAATCTTCAAGGTAGAGGTAGAGACTTTTCAATCTTCAAGGTAGAGGTAGAGACTTTTCAATCTTCAAGGTAGAGGTAGAGACTTTTCAATCTTCAAGGTAGAGGTAGAGACTTTTCAATCTTCAATATTCAAAAAGTATGGAAATAGAGAAAGCCAGGAGAAAATTTTTTTTTTCTTGTAGACTTGTATACACTGACAACTTGCATAAAACTTCTCTATTAAACACAGACTGCAAAATCATTTTCGTGTTGTTTACACAACTTAAGTCAATATCAGTTTTCAAAATAGAAAATGATGAATGGTCTGCAAATAATATACAATCCAAGACTATTAAAAGAAGAAAAAATATGAAATGGAAGAACATTTAATAGGGTTTAAAAAAACAAACCATCAATCTTACAAAGAAAATAAACCCAGTGATGAAAGAATTTTGTTTCACTAAAAGTCAATGTTGATATTGGTTGACAGAGGGAAGAAAAGATTGAAAAATCTATGCATTCTTACTCTTTCTTAGTGACTTGCGCAAACTGCTCCTGAAAGTTTGTAGAGAACTTCTTTTTTTAACTGTCGAAAAATCACATCTGGGTAAAACATCATAGATTGGTTCCACAAGTTTACTGTTGAATTCACTCTTGAAGTTGACATCAGCATCATTTTTCAAGGAGTTTTCAGCAAGTACTGAATCTGTCTGATCTTCAATTGGGATATAAAAGATTGCGTTATTTTTTCCTGCCTTACCCATGTTAACCGTTGACTGAAGATGATTATTTGAAATAATCTCTTTTTAAATGATAATGACTTTGACGTGGGGAATAATTATAATGATTCGAGATAGTAAAGATTTAATAATTCTTTTATAAGAATGTTTAAAAAACATGTGATGCCTACATAAAAATTAAAAATATAAAATGTTAAACAGGGAAAATAATGATGAGCACAGAGGAAAGAAAATTCCCTCAGTAACAAAATATCTGGAGAGTTTTTACAAATTCAAAAACCACAGACAGTGTAAAATACAAGGTCATTTGCTTTGTTGAACAAAAGGAAAATAAGTGAAAAAAGTGTTCAGCCCTTCTCTGAAGTAAACTAAAGGAAAAGTAAAAATTTCAAATACGGATAATACTTTAGATCAATGTTAAAACTCTGGTCTGCCACCAGAGCATTATCAAAAGTCAAATTAAAAGAAACAAGTTCACCATCCATCATCAAAATTTAAAGCTTCTAAAATGAAAAACACACTATTTGGAAGTTTGTGGAGTGTTACATGTTAAGGAACATCGTTGATAAGTTTTTTTGTCATATATGTGTGTCAAAAAGAGTGTAAAATATTTATGAAGTTGAACCTCCCAAAATAATTTTAGTTAAATTTTTAATAAATAGATCAATTGATACTCTTCTTCTTTATGGATTTTATTGTCCATTTTATTGTCTTTCATTGTCCTTATCTGATTTCCAAACTTTTAATGTAAAAGATTTTTTGCAAGGAACTCAGAGTCATGTACTTTTTTAAAAATGTTTAGTTCACTTCTCAGGGTGCGAAATAAGAAAATTATCTGAGCAGGTCAATGTCCGGCTGATTCTACGAATTTAGTGTAAATTGAACGGTCATTGAAGATGTTGACAGGTCACTGATTAAGTGCTTGTTTGAAGAAATGAAACAAGTTTCAAGTTAAGTCTTTCATATTGCCGGTGAGGGGGATGATTCTAGCAACTTGGTGTCCCAAGCTAGCTAGTTATCAGAGAACCCCAATCACTGAAACTAACAATACATTAGCTTTATCTCTTCACCACTGTACTATTGACGAGCGATAGATCTTATGTCTCTTACGAATATAATAATGCTTGTGGTGAAATAATTCACAGATAAACTTGAGCAAATCGGATTGTCTAAAAATAATAATTATTATCAACTTTCTTTTTTGACATTTCAATTTGCTTCTTTATGAAAATAAACATTTATTTCGTCGTCTGTGATTAACCTTTTTCTTTATTTGCAATCATCAACATTGATTGTGTAGAATAAAAGACTGACACTAAATAAACTTTCTGTATAAATTTACCACGCGTCAACCTGCAAAACATCACTTTCTTCTTACTTCACCTGTTGTCTGCCGAAATGAATAATAAAACATTTCGCACATTTTACATGCGTTCTCCTCAGCTGTTACTAATCAACGATATATACGCCGTAATTAATAAAAGTTTTAATAACAAACTCTCAGTTGAAGGGCAGAAAGTTTGTTTTCATATCATGCGAACAAGAAGTGGAAAGTCGAAAGTGAAATGAAGAAGAAAACTGACTTTTTACTTCGCAACAAGAAAAAAAATTATAATGACGTAGTTAAGAAAAAATATCACAAGATAAAAAAGCAACTAGTTGGTTACTTTTTTGGGGGAAATGTATTGGCAGGACAATGACCTGTTCAGTAAAGCATTTTGTGATAAAATTGCCGGTCAAGTCTATTTTTTACCGGACTTTGTCCGGTGTCCGGCCGTTATTTCGCACCCTGCTTGTATATGTATGGTTGAAAGATAATCATTTAATTAATAAATTTTGCTCTGGAATTCATTGAGCACTCTGAAACAACTTTTCAATAAAATCGCATATACTTTTCTTCTGATGTAAAGCGGGACTATGTGCGACTAAGCTTCATAGTACAAGGATTATTGTATAACCATTTCGTTTAAAGTCTGAAATGAAGCTATAATTTAAAAGTCTGGGTTAACTTAACATTATTATAAATAGTTTGTAAGATTGCCTTTCCATTGTATTATAAAGTTTGGAATATTAAAGCAAAAGATTTTTAAAAATCTTGATGAATTTTCTTTTGTAACCTATGTACAAGCATCGTCAGATCATAACAAACATGAAATTGTATAGTCAAGTGGGGTAAAAACGGGACAAAATCAACGAACATTTCGTTTGTAACGCAACCGCTGCTCTTTCCGCTATGATTTTCTTTTGTTTTACTATTACAGGCCATTGTCTTAACGGAACACTAAGTTGTTTTGCTTGATAGCTAGTAGTTTTTTTAAAAATCGTACTTTTTTTTGTCCCGTTTTTACCCTCCAAAAAGGATAAAAACGGGACATAGGGTGGGTGAATTCGGGACGGTGTCCTTTGCCTTCTAAATCGAAAAGGCAAAAGGCCCTGGGTACGAAGTTGAGAAGTCTTGTGAGAGTTTAAAATAATAGCACGTGTCTCTATTTGCACAGGTGTCCCTTTCACAATATGTGATCATTATAATTCAAGCAGAACATTGTCCCGTTATTACCCTCCGTGACTGATTTTCTTGCGGGTAAAACGGGACACGCTTATTTCTCGTGCAGCGGGCAGGTTTATTGAAACGGGCCCTGGGTTTTCAATGAAAATTATTACGTACGCTTCTTTTCCCGATGATTTCAGATTATTATTCAGATTATTATACACCCGCATCCAGAATTCTTAAACATCATAAATGCAGGATTGACTGGATATTGGTGGATAAATAACACTAATTTTCCGATCGCCATTATGAAGCGATCGACTGAAGACCTGGACTTGGAAATGTGTACATAGAAAGTTCAATATCTACTTTATTGATTATATTATCGTAGTTAATGTAAAACGTGGCTTTTTATTGGTTTTATAGGGTGTCCCTATTTACCAACCTTTTCTTACTGTCCCGTTTTTACCCCACTTGACTATATGATTATCTTAGATACAGCTAAAATTCCTTTAAATTTTTCAAGGAATTTGCCCAATGACATTTTGACGATTTACTGAAGATGATTATTTGAAATAATCTGTATATAAATGATAATGACTTTGACCTGGGGAATAATTATAATGATTCAAGATAGTAAAGATTTAAAATTCTTTTATAAGAATGTTTAAAAAACATGTGATGCCTACATAAAAATTAAAAATATAAAATGTTAAACAGGGAAAATAATGATGAGCACAGAGGAAAGAAAATTCCCTCAGTAACATATCTGGAGAGTTTTACAAATTCAAAAACCACAGACAGTGTAAAATACAAGGTCATTTGCTTTGTTGAACAAAGGGAAAATAAGAAGAGGGAGAAAAGTTCTCGGCCCTTCTCTGAAGTAAATTAAAGGAAAAGTAAAAATTTCAAATACGGATAATACTTTAGATCATTGTTAAAACTTAACAGGCAGACCAGAGCATTATCAAAAATCAAATTAAAAGAAACAAGTTCACCATCCATCATCAAAATTTAAGATCATGAAAAACACACTATTTGGAAGTTTAATTTGTGGAGTGTTGTTAAGGAACATGGTTAAAGTTAGTAAAAAGTTGGTAAAAGTTTTTTGTCATTATATTGTGTGTGTCAAAAAGGGTGTAAAATATTTATGAAGTTGAACCTCCCAAAATAATTTTAGTTAAATTTTTAATAAATAGATAAATTGATACTCTTCTTCTTTATGGATTCTATTGTCCATTTTATTGTCTTTCATTGTCCTTATCTGATTTCCCAACTTCATTGTAAAAACTGTGATAAGATATATCAGAGAAACAGGAAGACAATTAAAAAAGCGACTAAATGAACATAAACAAGATGCTAATAAAGAAAAGGAATACCTCTCTGGACTATCCAAACACATTTTAATGGAAATTTGCCATTAAAAATAACTTACTATACATGGCTTTTTAGTCATCAAACACTCTCCACAAGAATAAGAGATGCTTATTCAGTGGAAAAATACCAAAATCTAGGTACGAAAATTGCATAAAACACACAGACTTTTCTTAAATTTTGAACTGAAATTTTCAAAATAATACTCAAAAACACTGTTTTTTGGAGGTTTTATTCCAAATATATACTTGGAACTCTACCTAAAAATGTAAAATTCATCAACCTTAAGTTCTGCCATTTTGAAAAAAATGGGGTCAAAGTTGCAACTATTTTAGCGAAATTAGACAAAGTCCATACTTTGAGCTGCCATTATAGAAAATCTAAAATTAGAAATTGTACAAATTTCCACTTTTTTTTTAGTATCTAGTGAATACTAAAGAGTGATGGAGAAATACAAACTTTTAACTTACTATTCTCGGAGTTAAGCTGCCAAAAGTCAGCAAAACTTTGACAAAGTGAACGAAAACCAGGTTTTGAGCCATGATATTTAGTGATCCGATTGATTTAGAAAATGTTTTTGTATATATTCTGTTTACCAACCATGTATACTTTTAGGTTTAAAGATAAAAAACAGTATGACAACCATTTGATGGTTATTCCATTTCAAAATTCCCATTTTGTTTAATTTAGCAGTTTTGGTGGCCGGCAGGCCCAAAAACCGGAAATTTCAAAAGGCCATATCTAGTAAACGGCTTGGAATTTTAACATGAAATTTTGACTGAGTGCTCAGATCAATAATTTGAACGGAATATATAAAAATGAACACAATCTGAGAAATCAACTTCCTCACTTTCCTGATATGGCTCTTAAGGATACAAACCCACACAGTAAATTGGAACACTCAAAATCGAGGACCATAAGACAATTTTAGAATAAACACTGATGATGATTTTGTTAGAAATCGAAATATAAGGAAAAATTTAAAAACTCTTGTTGTGTATCTGTTTCTAGTACTAGATATCGTACACAATGTTGTTCGGACTTAACTTTAATTTATTTTAAAAACATTACTCAAAGAAAACAATTATCAGAAGAGAAAGTTTAAGGAAGCAATTGCGATTAAAAAAGTAACCATGACAATATCATGAACGAAATAAAGGTTCTATCATACATATGGGAAGATATCATTTGAATAACTAGTAACCCGGGCAAAAATTTTTACCACATCTAACTTCGAAAATGATGTATGCAAATCCTGTGTCGAAAAAAAAGTGACAAAAAATATAATCAAGGTGTGCAAACCCCGCGATGAAAATTTGAATCATCTAATTGCGACAATAAAAAAACTGACGTCATGGCACGTTATACCATAATAATAATCGTAAAAAAGTGCTTGGCCTAACGAAGAATATGACCATGATTAAGAAGAACTTGACCGTAAATTAAAACTAAATATATCACTCTCTAAAATAAAAGTGTGACACACACTCGCTATTAAATATAAGACTAGCAACTTGCGTAAGTTTTTTACGGCTATTAATTTCGAAAACGATGTGTCAAATCCCGCGTTCCCGTGTGTGTACCCCATGAGCAAAAATTAAATCACGGAATCGGGACTGGAAAGTGTACTGATTTTGTAGAGCTTGGAGAACTGTGCAAAAAAATGTATAGGATTGTTTCGCTGCAACCAACCGTTGCAAAGATATCACTGATCAAAGATTTTGATGACGTCATAGCCACAGTACCAAACAAAATTTAGGCCCAAATGTTGCATCAACCCATCACCCGTAACGCGGACCCTAAAAATGTCAGTTATCCCTATTGGTTCTCGAGATATTTCCCCAAAAACTTTGTGTTCGATTGGGGATGCAATGCAATGGTTCCCCCGTGATACAATAAAAATAACTGACATCACGCAGCGTGCTATTATACTAATCGTCAATTATCAATGGTCTAACGAAAAAATGACCACGATTAAGATTTTAATCGTAAATTTTCAAAAAAACCAACACTCTCTAAAATAAAAATGAGATACACGATTGCGGATTAGTATAATAAGATGTCTCTTCGATTATACATATTTTAATCACTTTTTAATATTTTATGCCCATGAGAATAAAGGAATTTTAGCTGTATCTAAGATAATGATACAATTTTATGTTTATTATGATCTGACAATGCTTGTACATAGGTTACAAAAGAAAATTCATCAAGATTTTTAAAAATCTTTTGCCTTAATATCCCAACCAAATAAAACTTTATTAACATTATTCTAGCTCAGAAATATGGATGTGTTATAGTGGATTGAAAGTTGTTTAAATTCATTCCGTAAAGAAATAATGCAAATTAAAGAAGAAGCTTGTAAATTCCAACACTGTGTATCAACACTTGGCTGATGTGTGGTGAATGGACAAAGAACTGAATTTTTAGTGAAAAGATGACACTGTTTAAAATCACAGGAAATTTTTTCACTTCGAATCACTTTCATACTTACTGTATAATATGAGAGAACTTGTGATGCACAAAATGAAAAGCCTTAATGATAGATAATCATTTGACTGGAAGGCGAGTTAGGATGATTCAAAGGAAGAAGAAACTTTTGATAAAGCTTTGAAAAAAGATTGGTTGCATAAATGCCGTAGAGCAACAAACAAAAGATCAACAACTCATAGACAAAGTGAAATGGAAAAGAAACTTGGTCCGACATTTTCTTCTGATGCGATCAAAAGCAGATGGCTAAAGTTCATTCATGAAAACATTTATAATGATGTTGGAAAGAACAAGGATAATCATTATCATAAACAAACCAAAACAAATTTACCTGAAAAGCTGGATGATATCAGACAGTAATTTATCATACTTATAATTATTTTTTAATTTTCTTTGCTCACTTACCTACTATGTCTTTACTATTATTTTATTATTCATATAAACTCAGGAATAGCTTTACTTAATTTTTGTGAATTTTACCCTATTCTGCATAACTTTCTCTTAAATGACACACTGGAAAAGGGATTTTTGATCATTCATTTGTGAAATTAAACCCTGTAAATGTTTTTTAGATGTTTTGTCGAATTTTTAAAAGCTATGCTCGAAAGGGCACCACATCGTTAATCTTTTTAGTGTGTAACTCTTTTAATAAATATTATCTGAAAGAAAATTTTTATGTATTTAATTTTGATTTCCATCCAAAATTGCAAAAAATTGCACAATTATATTTTATTTCATTTACATTTATATTTATCCAGAATCACTGAACTTTAAACATAATGCTATTTACTTCAAACATTATTACCAACCATGTAAAAGAAATCAAACATTATTACCACCCATGTAAAAGAAATAGCATGTAATAACAAACCAAAAATCAAACCTTCAATCTTCATATCAACAGCAGATTCAGAAGTTGTACAAAGTTTAGCATCTAAATCATTCATCGAATTATGCTGCCTATCATGTTGACAGCTACTGTTGTCAGGAGAATGTCTGGCTTCACTAACATAATCGTTGAAATTGTCAGGTACTATGTCAGTAGCAAGTTGATGATATAAACCTGAATTCTCCTCTTCTCCCTGTTTCATATGAAAATATTCCTTACTCAACTCTAGTATTGTCTTTTGTACAATAAACTCTGCCGATTGAATATCTGGAGGCTTATAGATTTCATGGTCTTCATCAACTAAGCTATATTCATTTATCTCCAGATTTTTAAGTACAGGAGCTTCAAAACTTGCTATAGTGGATCCCTCAGACACAGATCTTGGGCGGTTCATGTATATAGGTGAACTGTGCAGTTGTGTATTGTTCGTGTGGTAACCATTTTTGATTGTTTCGTATGTATCAGCAAACTCAGTGGTCACACTTTGAAAACCTTTTTCATAGATTATGGAATCAGAATCTGAAGTAAAGTTCTCAAATTCTTTTCCATCAGTTTGTGTGTAATCATTCGTGTCAGTCAGGGTATCTCTGATATAGTCTTCATCAGCACTGTCATATATATCAGTAGATTTTGATGGAAACTCTCTATCGTCTATATATGCATTTACACTGACGGTTTCAGTTGTTTTTTTGGGTTGTAGATAACCATCCTCATCAAAATCTTCCATACTTGCATATAAGTTCAAATCATCCAGACTGACATAAGCGTCTTCGATGTCATCTTCTGCTAAGATCTTGGCAAATGTTTTTCTCCGTTGCATAACAGCTTCACGTGTACTACGGTCAATTGAATATTGAGCTTTCCTTCTGCGAGCTCTCCGATCACATGTGCTACATGAACGATCCGACTGATTAGATTGTATCGTTGAAGAACGTTCTTTGTGATCATAACTTTCGCTTACAGATTCTTGAGGAATCAAAGGTGAGACATCAAGCTTCAGTTGCGAGACAAGAAGACCTTTGATACAGCCCCCACTGGGTGAGTGTAAGGCTTTTTCACAGAGCTGTGTATACTGATCCTTCCAGCTGGTCTTAAAGAGATCCATGTCTTAAAAATCAAGTCTTCATTACCTCTATACCATCATCCAAACTGAGCATAAAACAAGTTATTTTACTTAAACTATCACATGAATCTCTTAGGGGAGACATTATAACCATGAAATGCCAGAAATTACTTCAAGTTTTTAATAAATTTACCCCCTGCATAAGGAATGCATACATAACAATAATCATACATGCACAATCATTCAAAGAATTTTACACTAATCAGCCTTAGAATGAGAGACAATAATGAACATCAAACGTCACTACAATGCTTTACAGTTAAATCAAGATAATAAATACGTAGGGACTTATAGATCTGAAAGATTATGACATAATACACATAAATAGCTATTATACTTTCTTTGATGTTTAAAACTGAAGTATGTCACATTCAAATCACAAAGTAGGAAAAAAGCATTAATTAATGAAAATGTAAATTAGCTTACTTCCAGACCTCACAGGTCTTGCTGATTATATCAATATACTCACAGATTGTTCACTAAACCTGTATTGGCTAACATTTCAGAAACTTCATTTTACCAAAATTAATTACAGGTAGAGTCAAAATAATGAAATAACTTTTTAGGAGAAGAAACAATTTTTAGATTCAAGAGGATGAACAGTGCTTGATTGATAAACAAAATCATTCATTCAATTTAATAAATGGTTGCAGAAAAAAATTGCAAAACATTGACAATACAAAATAGTACGTCAGACCTGAAGAAAAAAAATCAAAACAAATCAAAACAAATCAAAACAAATCCAAATCTTAAGTTTAGTATATATTTCGATGCTGTATGAAACTTTTTATGAATTTTATGATGTATATTGTTTTAAATTTTAATTTGCAGGTCCAAATCAGTTTTTCAGTCTAAATTTTAACCTATGTAAACAAATAAAGTATAAATGAATGAATGAATAAAAATACTTGAGATAAAACATTCATCAGTAATTTACATTAGTGTCTCCATTAATAATAAATTAATTTTTCCCTATACATATCAAAGTTTAGCTTTGCCATGTCAATTTGAGTAACATTCATGTGGTAAGCTCAGCTATGAAAAGATCACTGCACACCTAATATGTTAGTCATAATTATATCACCTGAACAGTAGCACCTTTATTGACTCTGCAAGCCATCTAACTAGTAAACTTTTCATGACAACTTGTTCATCATGATATACTCAATTTTTTTATCTCCTATTTCTTTTAAATTTATAAGCTTCTATTCAGTGGGATTGTTGTCCAGACCTGTTTTTGTCTAAATAAACTCAGAGGTCTTCTAGAAGAATGACTTGATTGAATTTTTGATACTTTCTTCATCTTGCGATATGTCTCTATTAGTGTTCACTGTTGTTGTCATACAAACATTATGAACAAAACTGACAGAATTCCAATAATTTAGCATGGTATAATTATGGTATGAAAAAAAATAAAAGAATAAAGTTTTATAACGAGATACAAGAGATTAGTATGAAATACAAACGTACCTTCAAGTGACATGTACTTTGTTACTTGTACATCTCCGGTTCCATCAGCCAACGTGTATGACCTTGGCATGACCAATACTGTTTTTAGTTATTTTTTACCTAAAAATACAATAAAAACAGATAGAGTAAAGTGAAGTCAACACCTGATTTTCAGATGAAAAAAATACAAAACTAAATATTGGAAAAAACAAACACTTGATGATCATTAAAAAGTAAAAGTTTCATAAACTCATTTTAAAGGTTTAGCATTCTATAAAAAGTGATCATAGAGATGTAAATAAATTTACAATGTAACATGATTTTGCAAACTCATTATCATCTGCAGGAAAAATAAAAAAAATTCTCATTAAATCATTAATGATCTATAAAATGATACCTATGATTTTTTCGATGCCAACAACAGCTTTTCATACTGAAGGTTGGTTTTTTAAACTGTCCTTATGACAGAGACTTGAAGAACTTGTGAAAGGGGAATTTAGGTCATATCATATAATGCATCCATGTTTTTTCAATTTTTTCTCCAACAATGAAATACAGGTTGACTCATGTCTATTTATCTTGAAGTGTTGTGTTTTGATAAAAGCAATTCTAAATTTCCATGGAAATAAACACAGGGAATCTAAGACAAAAAACACACTATTTCAACTATCCAAAACTGATCAAAGAAATGTCTTGTTGTTACCAACCCATCCTGCTAAAATGTTTGACCCAAACAATATCATGGGCCCCAAAAGTATCAGATACCCTTATTTACTTGGAGATATCCCTTGTGGAAAAATACTGTTAATAGTAAACTGTAATATTAAAAATATTTTCCACCAAAGAACTTGACTGTGAAAAAAAACCCCAAAACAGTGAGCAGAGATGTGAATCCCAAGCACAAAGTATGGAGTGACTGCTTTAACTTTTGAAATTTGAGTGAAGTGCAGTAGTGACAATAAAACATGGTTGAGGTATGTAAAAAAATGCTTTTTGTGCAATTGTGCAATGTTTTTGTGTATTTATGCAATTTAACTTGCATTTAGCCTTCAATGAAGACAACCTGGTACCCGGTAAGTTTTCCTGTCTTCCTGATATATTGGAGGGCGGTGAAGTCACACCATGACATGTCTATGGAAATTCTATGTGTACTTTTTAGGATGGAGTAACTATCAACTGGTTTCTGAGGGTGATAAGTTAGTTGATGCAGATGATTTAGTACATAATTTCATGCAGGTGAAGATTTTTAAATGTGGGTGTCACCTACTCAATGAGTTCACATATTTGAGTGAGTGGGATGCACAATGATAAGGCATGTCACTCAAATGGCTATTCTGTTTTAGAAGGGTCTAAAAGAGAATATCCAATTAATATAACTGTTCTAAACTTCATGATAAAAAAATTTATTAAATATCAAAAGAACACACTATTTGACATCACAAAATATACTACGCAATAATATAAATACTATGTTGTATGTCATGTTATATCGTCTCATCATGTTTAAAAACTTCATCATGAAAAACATCATCCACCATGTCCATACAATATGAGCAAGGGCATTTTTCAAAACAGTCACAATCGGGGATATCAAATTTCAAAATACTAAATGTGAATGCCAATAAGACAGTTTATACTGTAGTTTTGCTATTATTTTCTAATGCTTTGCAAAGGAGCTTAAATTTGGGCAGTTTAAGTTCATGCCTGGAAAGGGTAACATAGATGCCATTTGTGCAGGCTAACTGCATGAAAAGTATCTTGGAAAGAAAAAAGCTTTACTTTGTCTTTGTAGACTTTGAAAAGGCCTTTGAGTGTTCCCAGATAGGTAATTAAATGGGTTTTGAGAAAAATTGGAAAAAAATTCAGGGAGCTCTTACCACTCTTAACAGTTAAAGAAAGATTGTATACAGCCTGTGTGAGGGTTGTCACGTTGTATGGAAACAAGATTTGGTCAAGGAACACAAGACAAGTTCAAAGGACAGAGGTGCAGATGATTACGTGGATGTGCAACTCTCAGGGACAAGAAATTCACAGAAGAGCTCAGGATGATAAGGTTAGGATTTTTTTTCTCATTGATGACATGCACAGGTTAAGGTTGTATGAGTTATGTTGATAAGATAAAGATAACTTTATTCTGTACCAAAGTACAAAATTAAAGGAAAATGAATAATTAACAATAAATAAAGAATGGATGCAGCAAATTCAGTCATCCAGTGTAGGTATGTTTTGTAGTTGATGGATCAACAGGAAAAAGAAAGACCTTGCATGACATGAGCAGCTTATCAATCAAGATCTTAAGACTCCTAAGACTAATATAGGACCATGCTCAAGATTAAGCAGTCTAGAAAACAGTTGTAAAATAAAAACTGTCTAACCAATTTCAGCATGGAAAATGAATGTTAAACGTTGTGATGATGATGAAGATGAGTGAGACCTCCTTGAGACAGATATCCCATAAATTGCCACCTCTGGCCAAACACAAATTCTACCAGCTGCATTCCTGGTGGAACTGCTACCAGCCTGTTCCCCCTTTGAAGTCTTGGATGTTTCAGGGTTGATAGAGCTTGGTGAGGGGTAATTGAGAAATTGGTGCTAAATTGAGATGAATGTCAGTTGGAGTGGGAAAGTTACCCCTCCTCAGATAGTCAGAACAGAAAGTCAAGCTTAGGAGGATAACCAGTTTTTTTTTAAAAAAAGAAACAACTTCAAAACAATTTTCACAGAAATGTTTGAAGTCCCAATATTAAGTAGCCATCTTTGAGCACAATATTTCTCTTTCGTGGGATAGGGAACAGAAAAATATGAAATTGTCTTTCCAGGTTGCTTTATCCTACCTTTGGGAATTTGGGAAAACTACATGCTTAACAATAAAGTCATGCTGTTAGAGATTGTTATATTAATGACAAAATTATGAGCAAGAGGACATTACATATGCATGAATAGTTTTTATTATGAATTGTATAATAAAATTAACTATTATAGCTAGAATCGAGCATTCACAAAACTTGAAAAAAGTTCCATGTTTTAGATTTTTAACAGTGGCACCATGGTTGGGCGACGAAGAAAATTTTTAATCCGAAGATGCTCTGAGGGCCCTAATTCGACTATTTTAGCTTCAAGTTTTGAGTAGAAAAAGCATAAATCTAAGGGTGAAAAACTGCTTTCTACAGTGTTTGCACTCATAATCCATAAAACTTGAAAATATACTCCTCTCACACAGAGGGTCCAAAAGATGTTGTATCTTAAATACGCCTTTTGAGCATCTTTTAGGTCCCCTGTGTCTACTGGGTAAGCTTGTGCGTCAATATATGCATTAAGTAGAAAAGTAACCTCATCCCCAGGGCTTTTTTTATCTTAACGGAAAATGTCATGCGTGTTCAATGTGCTGCACAAAAAGAAATTCTAATGCCAAGTATAGTCATTGAAATTACAATTCAAAAGATAGGTTTTTTTGGCATTTTATCACGACATTTCAATTTCAATTGTGACAATTAGGAGCAGTTGTAATTATTGGTTAATAAGAGTTATTGGTTAAGTCTGAGGCATGGCCAGTCTAAAGGTCTTTGTCACTGAAAATCCCAAATGTGATTTTTTCGACTTGGTTGTTCCGAAACGAACTCATTTGCAATTTCAAATAATTTCAAATTATCTAAAACTGTTTTGTAGCAATTCATGATTGACAACGAGTTCAATCGCTTTTGTGTCATTCTTGACCGCAACCAGTTTTTTATTCTGCGTAACATTGAAAAAGATCTTTCCGGAGTTGCAGACGTTACTCTACTTGTTAGCACAATTCTGAGAAGGCTGGAAATATTTGACATTAACAGTCTTTTTTCTCGAGACAGTGACTTAAACTTTTCGATAACATCGAAGAAATCAATTGGCTGATCGTCATTAAAAACTGTATGAAGAAGTTGAAGTTCTGCTCCGATCACATCTTCGTCATAATCACCATCATAATTTTTTTTCAACAGCTTTAGATCCTCCGTTACTCTTCTGTGCTTAATTGTAGGGGGGGGGGTCTATTAAGCAGGGGGGGCGGGTGTTGCGGAAAAATATCCATAAAATGGGGGGGTCAAAATAAAATGAACCAAGGGGGGATTCAGATATTTTACACAAAATGGGGGGGGTGGAAATAAAGTGGGGGGGGGGGGGGGGGGGGGGGATGGGTTCAATTTTCAATTTGCTTACTTGGTATTTTGTTTTGGAACTGTCACTTTCTTAAGTACTTAGAAGTATATTTTCATGTTATTTTGTTCAGATATGGTACCTAGTACTTTATATTTTTAACCCTGTATATATATAAGAAAAAAGAAAAAGTTGTGTTTTGAATTTAAAATTTTAATCAAATTTTTGTGTTCTGGAGCCAAAAAAGCATAATATGGGGGGGTTATTAATAAAGTGTGGGGGTGGTTTAACTGACTAAATTTCATAAAATGGGGGGGTCATTATAAAATGATTTCGGGGGTGAAAAAATGGAAAAAATGGAAAATGACCCCCCCCTACAATTAAGCACAGAAGAGTATATCCTCCTTTCTTTGCAAACTGCTCTGTTTCAGCAAACATTTTAAATGCTGCCTGGTCAAATCTTTCCTTCACGGCATGAACAATGGAATCTAGAGCCTCGTAATAAATTGGTTTGTAAAAGTCATATGCTGTTTCAGGGTGGTAAGCTTCTCCTGTTGTTGGTGTTGGGTTTCCTTCAACAAACTGCAGAATTGAATAATTTGGTCGTTTTCGTTTTCTAGGAGCTGCAGGTTCGGACACAGCACTTATCTTGTTTGCTGAATTTGTAATTTTTTCATAAAGAAGCTTAAAGTCACACTCGTTTCTCATATTTTCCAAGGTCTTAATTGTCATGTTTGCTAGCTCTTTTCCTTGTATAGCTGACATCTTCTCCTTTTGTAAAGTTTTAGATAAGTTCTGTGATAGCATACAATCTGTGACTCAAACTTCACCCAAAATAAAACGTAAATGTTTCCATTTGTTTTTTGCAGCCAATGATTCTAGATTTTGTTTCAAGATCTAATTTTTCCAATAAAGATTCATCCCACAATTTTAGTAGTGCTTCATAGTTATCTAAGACCTTTCTGTAGCACTTGGCTCGGACAGTCCATCTCGTTACGCAAAGCTTGTCCAACTTGGTGACGCTGCGTTCAGCCCTATCCCTATCTTCAAATTCTCCCTCGATGTTTTCCATTATTTTACCGAGCATCATTTCGCGTTTAGGAGAGTACTTAACTAGTACACAAATTTCACCAACTGTCCCTAGAGTATCACGAAGAATCGAACAACCTTGGGTGAGTGATTTGACAGCTAAACTCAATGAGTGCCCCTGACAATGAACTGCTACTGCTTTTGGTTGTTCCTGAGTAATTTGAGTTGATACTCCAGATCGTACTCCCATCATATTACTTGCGCCATCGTAAGTTTGACCGCGGCAATTATCAAGGCTTAGGTGGCATCTAAGCAAAATATCTTTAGACTTGACAATAGTGTCACTTTTAATGTTTTCAATTTCATAAAATCCAACAAAGTCTTCAAACACATCAAAATTTTCATCAACAGACCGGACACAAAATGATAATTGTTCTAAATTAGTAATGTCAGTTCCTTCGTCAGCCAAAGTTGAAAAGTATTTTCTTTCGCGTATTTCAGATAATTTTTCTCTTAAAACATGGGAGGCAATGATGTGCAATAGCTCATTTTGTACGTCATGATGTGTATATTTATGTCCAATCTGGCCTTGCAAGTGTTTGACTATGTTTTCATCTTTTGTTCCAAGAAGAATTAGAGCTTGAGTCAGGTTATCATTACCATCATGACCTTGTAATGGCATTCCTTGTCGACCAAGATACATCAAGCATCTGATAACATCAATGAGGTACTTGCGTTCATCTTGTCTCCTTTTCATAAATTGGTTTTCAATCATATCCCCAACATCACCGCATTCAACAACCATATGGTATACTGACGAAGTTTGATGGCAAGTGGATTCTTGATGATTTTGAAAACATTTAGGAGCTCTTTTCCATGACGAAAATCCCTTCGATATATAGGCATCTTCTTTGTTTCTTTGATCTTTTAAGTTGCCAAGTCTTTCTTGGGTACGGCAGAAGAAACATAAAACAGAATCATTCCTAAAAAAAAGGAAGAATCAGTGAGGTTTCAATATATAATCTGTTGTTAACTGAAAAGCAGGCCTGGTCGTAAGAGGCGTGCGATCGCACGCGCACGCCTCCACACACGCCAAGATTAATTAAGGCGTGTGGCAATCGCACGCCTGGCTTGTAATGACAAGTGTAATAACAAATGTTTATTTAAAAATCAACAAAAATCTGTCCCAAAATGTTGAAAGTTTTGCTTCAGAAATTGTTCATGTGCTACGATTAAATTTTACAATAATGGAACGAAACTTTGCTGCCATTTCAGTAGTGAGGTCTCCGATCGCTTTGGAATACGGTAGTGGTTTTGAATTAAAAATCAGTGCTCAAAAATTTTCTTCGTTTGGTAGTAGAAAACAAGTCTACTCAGCGAAATCCACTGAGGAATGAAGAAGGAGCTTCATGCACGCGATTTTATTATGTATTACGTATTATGTAGTTTTCTCTTTCTTTTTAACGTTCTTAAGTTACAAAAGTATGCGCAAGGTTGCAGTTTCGAAAAAATAATCTTTTATTTAAAATAATAGGCAGCCAGGTGGTGACGAGTTAATGGAACGGAAACGTCTTTAATTTAATTCAAATACCATTTGAACTTCAAACCAAAACGATGGAGATTAATACAAATTTTTTATTTTCAGGTTTTATTTTTCCTCTTTATTAATTTTTGAATAAATTTTATTTACCGTCAAAATAATCTTTATAGCTAACATTTTACGTTCCGAATCTTTGAAAACAATGTTTTGTTTTATTAATTCATTCTTCGTGAAAATCTCATTATTTTTACACATTTCAAATTTGACTTGATTATCATACAGCATGAAGATTGTTGATCTTAACTGGAAAAAATTGATCGCACGTCTGTCAAAAATTTACACGAGCGCACGCCATAACTGATATCGTCAATTAAGGCGTGCGATGACCACACGTCTGCTAATTTTCTTACGACCAGGCCTGGAAAAGCAACCCGATACGTGACCCGATAATTTGCATGATCGCAGCAATAAAAAAAAAACGGTTGCCTTGATGGGCTTCATACTAGATAACAGATTAATAAAGCAATACCGTAATGCTTCGATTAGACGCCCGGGGCGTTTATTAAATTTTTTGAATTTTTAGGGGGGTGTCTATTCAAGGGGGGCGTTTAAAAGAGGGGGGCGTCTATTGAATTTTTGTGAAACTCTTCTTTTTCGTAAATATAAACTAAATATAAACATCGATAAAAAATATACAAAATTAAACTTCAAGATCTTCGTCAATAAAGACAAAGTTTCCAACTGTTAGTTTAAAATTTAAAAAGAAAGGTGTCTATCGCAAATTTCCATATTTCTATACAAAATGAAAACATTGAGGCTGAAACAATGCAATGTAGTAGTTCTACATGCCTTAATTAGTGTGTCTCTAATAAACGCCCCTCTCTAGAGGGGGGCGTCTATTCGAGGGGGCGTCTAATAGAGGGGGGCGTTTATTTGAAAATCTCCTGAAAAGGGGGGGGGGCGTCTATTCGAGGGGGGCAATTAAAAGAAGGGGGTGTTTAATCGATGCATTACGGTACTAGATACCACCAAACCTTCCACTTTTCAAAATCCTTTCAAAATCTTCTCAAAATTTATTTCGGACGACTTACTGAACTCACTGTCCTGAAGAGACACTTACTTTTCATCGTAGTGAAGCCATGGGTATTTTTGAAACCAGTGAGCTTGACATGAACGTAACTTCGAACCGGAGCCACTTTTCGTTTTCGGAAAACTGTAACCAGGAGGAGGATGAAAAGGTTTATCATCGTTGAGTTGTAGAGCAGCCGTCACTGGCGTTCTCGTATTATTTTCTTTCTGTGACGACTCCTGCGATGGTTTAACACTATTAGTAGATGACTTTTCACAATTGTTTTTCAAAAATGTTGTAATACACAACTGCTTACGATTCATATCTTTCTTCTTCAAACTGATATTTTCTTCACATGCTTCATGCGATTCGAAAATGGCAATGCAATAGGATCATTAAATATTTTTTTTCTTTATTTGTTATTTTTCTAAGCCTTCTTCTGTATGATAATTAAATTACCATACAGAATTTATTTATTTATTTATTTATTTATTTGGTATTGTTTTACGTGGCTAGCCTCACTCAGTTGCTACTGCATCTGCTTTCCAGGAGGGGCCACGGCTTAGGTTGGAGGCTCCGAAGTATTTGACACTCTCATGAGTGACACAAACCCAATCAAGGGCATGTGCTCTTCTGGATGACCTCCTGCAACACCCGATGTATCATCTACCCAATTTCCCTCACATGGCATGGGTCGACCCGGCGCTATGGTACATTCACTCGCGCATGGTGAATCGCCGCCAAGGGGAATTGAACCCCGATCTCCCGCATGAAATACGAGAGTGATAACCACTATACTACGGCGCCAATTTTTGTAGCACGAGCTACTTGTAATTCAAAAATACAGGCAAAAAGGAAAAATTCATATCTTATCAAAAAAGTGGGTCGCCGCGACCCATGGGTGATACATGAAAATGCATTAAACGTCATGTACAACTATATGTTACCATTACTCACAAACATATTGTTTTCTCTCCAATTAACAATACATTACTGTCAATCTTCCAAACTTCCGACATCCTTCCAAACTTCGGACATAAAAAAAACATATCTGCAAAATACAAACCACATCAATAATAATCCATACTGCACTGTCAATTAAACTAGATCTAAAACTTCACAAAAATTAAACATTTGAATTAGTTGGCTGTACACTTGAGAACAATGTTGCACGCAATAACACTGTTAGTCAACTGTGGTAATTAAGGGACACTTAAAATGGGGCAATTAAGGTACATAGAAAAATCAAGCTAACCCAGCAAAACTACTCAAAAATACCAATGATAACTTTAAACCTAACATATAAACTTTGTTTGATACATATAACTGATTCATTCCAGTTTTAGTATGGTAGTTCTAACTGGATCCATCTTTTATGTCATTTTTCTATTTTTAAAGTGCGATTTTGCTGTGTTAATATCAATATCAACTTCTTTCCACACTTGAATCTGGATCCGAGCATTGTTAATTTTTACATTGCTCATTTACATTGCTTTTACTTTGCATTCAATTTTTACCCCACTGCAGGATACTACTGAATGCGATATTTACAACACAAGTTCCATAATTACCCCAGGCCTGTCCCTTAATTACCCCAAATCCCGGGGTAATAATCGGACAACTTTTGATGCGGCTCTGGTCCAAACTAAAAAATATTGGCCTAAAATACTTTTATTTTCTCAAATTAGAAACCTAATTGTCATAAATGACCAAATATGGTGGCCATAGATGCAGCGAGTGAAAAATAATTGAAAGATTTGTTGATTCTGTCCCTTAATTACCCCAGTTGACTACAGTATAATGTAAATTATAATTACGTCTCTGATTCAAGGCTCTATCTAAACAATGGATTTAATATCAAAAATCACTTTTTTCTTCACGCTTATTGCGCTTCACGCTTATTGCTCTTCATGCTTTTGCGTTTCAACATCTTTTATCTGCTTCATCTAATATTTTAGTAATTCTTGTGACTTGGCTGAGTGGTCATGTACATTTCATTTACCAGACAGGTCTGTTTTATTAGCGTGTCCAAAGTTTGGAAGGGTGTCCGAAGTTTGGAAGATTGACGGTAGATAATTTCTGCGTATACACAAGATAAGATTAATCATTACAGGCAACTGTAAATAAGTCCACACAAACTAATGTAAGCAGTGGTGCTGTCTCTGATTGTAGAATACGAAGGGTAATTGTTTCCTGGAGTTTGTCCAGCAGATTTTTGCTATATACAAGCCGTGGGGGATAAAGAAGATGATAGAGTGGTTGCAGTTAGTTTCTTAAATCCAAGATTGTGATGTAATGTATTCAACACTAAAGTAGTAATGAAAATTACTAAAAAACATTCCACTCTAATATGTAAGTTTTAGCAGCAGCTACCATAATCTTGTTTTGATTTCCCACCACAGAGAGACAGATTTAAATAGCATTCATTATTATACGATACACGTACTATTTATATGCTTGAAAGTTTGAACTTTTACTCTCGACACATGCATTAATAAAAAATGAAAGTTCAAGAAACAGAAGTAAATACATCAGATACTTTACTGGACAAAACCTCTCTCTCCAGCGGCATAAAAAAAACAAACGCCCTTCTCCTATTTCGTCATATGATGACAAAGTGAATTTGATCGTTTGACATTCTCCCTGTGATAACACTGTGAATAACACAAATTGATAAATCAAAAGAAAAATACCAAAAAACAAAAGTTTCCTTTTCCTTTCTTGGTATAATAACCTCCTCTGATCTCCTCGCGGAATAATGAGCGAATAATGTGAAAGCGGCAACTGCTCTGCGCAATGTTTACTTATCCACACACCGCCCCACCGCCCTGGGACTAAAGGAAAATGCTTACCTAAAACCTGGAATACATTATCCATTTAAATGGATCAGTTATTTATAAATGGACTAGCCGCCAAGGTGGCGTCGCTCGCCGCCCATGTCCACTGTCCATGTATCACTGTATCAATAAACGTAAAATTTCCTTATAAACGGCTCGTACAACTTGTGTTCAACCAGAAGCAGATTCGAAGTCACAACCTCTGGTAAAACCGATCTTTTATCAGTGTAACAATACACTCAAAACGTAGAGAGAGAAAACTTCAACTTTTTATTAACTTTTGTTTTAAGAAAGTTACGCGCTCTAACATGGGTGCTATCAAACGTAAGGGGGAAATGGTTTCTGTTCTTAAAAAGACCACACGGGAGGGGAGAAAAAAAGGCACGTGCTAAATGAACAAAGTGAATAAAAAAAACGTTCGATCTGAAGCGCATAACAATTAAAAAAAAGAAATTAAATTATTAAAAGAAAAGCAAAAAAATATTTTGTTTCATGATACTCTTTTTTTACCTATCGGTTTTTAAACATTTTGATTGCTCGAAAAAAAGTTTACCCGTCTCAGACAGTCAGGCAAGGATACATTAGGATACACTGGCAAACATGCTGCCACGTTCTGCCACTGCTACTTTTTGTCCAAACTGTTTAATCAGTTAGTTTCTTTGTATTTAGTTGATGTATTGTTTTCAAAGCCAACGTAGTCAACGTAGTCCTTGGAATATAAAACTAACAAGAGGCCCATAGGCCTTAAGGTCAGCGCAAACTACTGTATGCTCAAAAATCTAAAGATCATAATCACTTTACAAAAGAAATGACTAACTTTCCAAAATAAAGTTTGATTAGTATCCTAGGTACGCTCGTATTCAACCTCGAACCCAGGGTCTCTTGCCTTTTCGATATACTTAATTATCTTTGCCGCCATCCGTATATCGAAAAGGCAAGAGACCCTGGGTTCGAGGTTGCGCTCGTATTCGGTTGGTGAACATGCTAATCGAAAATGTAAATTCATTCGCCCAAAGCAAAGACATTAAAAACCTCTCGTGATAAAAGGAGTAAATCGTCGAATGAATAATAACCGAAAAAGCCCGACATTGCATACAGATTATTACTTAATTATTTATTTAATGTCAGATCTAAAAATACATCTCATCGAGACCAAAAACACAAAAGGTAAACGTTGTGAAATTTCTTTCATAACGCTTACCTTTTGTTGCCTAGCGTTTCTACAACAATCAATAAAATCCGTTTCGTTATTTGTTGGGAGACTTTTGTGGCAGCATACGGTAATACGACACGCATCAACAGAAATCATATGGGCAAGAACAACTACAACAACTTTGATACTTCAATCGATTTTTTTGAGCTTCAAATTTCAGTTTTACAAGTTAGACTTTCCAGCTTTACGTTCTTACAGGCGTGTTTGGTTAATCACGCAGGTGTTCGTTTGAACCAATTAAGTGGTCCTTTATTATGAAGATCTAATGCCAAGCAGTTGCTGATTACTAAATAAAAAGTGTAAAAAGTTATGTATAACTGTACAACACACTAATTCATTCTAATTAACAAAATTCCATTAAACAAAATGGAAAGCCTTATGGAAACTTGAATTTTATACCCAAATGGAAAATAGTTACTGAATTTTTCTATTTCATGGTGGCGGGTGAGTCAATCATAGTCAATAAAACTCTCAATTTATCATCCCTATAAAGTCAAAATCCAGTTCATGGAAATTCATATTCACATGACAAATTCCTTTTCTCTGGTCAAAAAAGAAATCTGAAACAATTTGTATTGACTTTTGACTGATTTTCAATTATTTTTCATAATGGTACAAAAATGTAGAAGTGACAACGGCTAAATGTGCTTTTGGCATTTGTCAATCTTCCTAATTCCGAACACAAAGCAAATCCAACTGCACATCCCATGCTGTCAATAAAGTCATTTCTGCTAATAAGTATGGATGTATCTGCTCATTGATCAGAATCTTTTCGCATTCAGAATTAGGAAGTTGGTGGTCATTGCTTGTCATCAGGCATCATCAGTGCCTGAATGAGTTAATCCAAATTTCCAACAAAAGTCACTTAAAGTCCACTTAAAGTATCTCTGGCATCCAGTTCACTTCACACTGTTACAAGAATTTGGACACAGGCATCCATAAGTGTACAAACAATTCTAGCTTGTCACACGAAAGTTTTCAAATAACAAGGCAGAATAAAGCAACTTGTCTTGGTGAGAGACACTCCTAGATGGGAATGAATTTATGGATTTAGGAATGGAAATTTCGTTGGTGAACACTCCTTCAGTAAGGATTGTTTCCATACTGATAATGAAAATATCAATATTCTAAGGACTAGTGGAACCTAACAAAACGGCTATAAAATTAAAGAAAGGTTTGTATATAGGTTGGATTAATCCTGATTTAAATAAGGTGTAAAATATGTTACTTAATTCATATAAATTGTTTGCTGAAGAATTCATTAGGGGACAAATTGTTGTGAATCTAACCTCAAAAAAATTGTGATTTTTGCTGGACTTAGTTTAGCGAATTTGCCAAAAATCTTGAAATTTGCAGGACAAACTTGAGCAACCCAAAGACAAATTTGAAAAAATAAATATCCTTTACTCATCATCATTTAATTATCTATATATATATAATATGAAAAATATTCTAGCTTCACTTCCCCTTTACGTATATAATTTAGAAATAAATTTACTCTAAAAATGAGAAAAAAGCGAGGAAATTTTTGGGAATTTCATGGCAATATTGCAAAAATAAATCCCGCAATAAATAGTGCCACAATAAATTCTCCGGCATTACTAATTATGAATAAAGTATATGTATTATTGCTTGTTAGTGTTTTTGTTTCAATGTTCTTTTCATCGTCTTTGTCATCTTTGACACTGATGTGTGTTATTTCCACTGTAATTATTTTCCCACCAACCTTACATATATATATTTTATAACTCTAATTAATCTCTAATTACTTAATATTTAACCCTTGTATCTTAACATGAAATGAGGCTATATATATATACTAATTAACTTTTCGTATATATATATATTTTAAACATATCTATATATTCGTAAATGATTCAACAACAGAAATGTTGACACATGTTTTAAAAAAAGGTAGTATTTTTCGTAAAAACAATTTACTTTTCCTTTGGTAACTTTTTGTTCACTTAATTTCAAGCCACAAAATTGAAGTGTTCAGTACAAGAACACAATAAAATAGAATAATTCAGTAAGAATCACTTAGTCTTCCCTTAAGGTATGTAAGCTAACATCTTATTTTTAAATATACATAACGTTTTGGAGAAAAAGAAGTCGTATAAAACTTGAGTAACATGGGATAAATAATCTATATTGCAACTTACTTGACTTTTTCTTTCTCTTAAATTTTTTATCCCATCCAATTAGGAAACGTGGTCTTGATTCAATACACTTCCATGTGAGTATATACTGTTGTTATATTATCTGTAAAACCTAATTCGACTGTCAGAATCGATCTAACTTCTTGTATTGGTTCTTGTTGATAAGTTTTAGCAGCATTTCGCTCCCAAAATGCATTACGTTAAATAAAGGGCGGGAAAAGGGCGCATTAAAACAAGTAATTTTGTTTATTCATTCGAATGAAGAGAACTCTTTTTTGCATTGTAATATTTTACTTCGTCACACACTAGTGATATGCTTTCCAAAAATTCACGTTGTGCTTTAAAAGTTCTGATTTTGACTGAAAAATTTAAAGTTAGCAACAACGGGCGTATAAGTGGGGCGTATAGACCTGCAACATAACACACACACACACACACGGACGGACTGACAGACACGGGGAAATGAAAGATCAGCTACCTTACGGCGCTGACCAACAATAATAATAAAAACAAAACGTTATTATATATTTCCCCATAGGGCGAAATATATGTTAAAACCGGCATTTTCCTTCTCCTTCTTCTCCTTCTCCGTTCACTTTTATAGCCGCGGTTCGGTATTGAATTTTCGCCTAGCCGCCGAAGTAGATAAGAATAGAGGCTAGTCTACAGCACGCCATTTTTTTCAGTCAGTGCAGATGAGTGGAAGATTTTTGTTTTTTTTTTCTGCTAGCTAAATGATGGAAATGAATCGTTTGTAAATTGAACAAACTTCAATTCTAGTGTTTATATTAAAAATTTTGTTCCAGTGTGTTCAGGCCCTTATTATCAGTTTGTTTACATTTTGGGTCATATCTACTTCGCTCTAGAATCCCTTTTTTGTATTCATAGCTCACACAATTAAGGCTCTATTTACTATTTAGACAGTATTTTCAAGTTTATATGCTAAGGCTCTATTTATTTTTATATTTGTATGTCAACTTTGCTTAAGGCCCTATTTACAATTTACATGTCCACTTTGCTTTTTTGGCCTTTAAATACCAGCTCTTAGGTTTGTCATTCAGTTGTCAACTTGATCTTGAGCAGTCAACATCAAATTTCAAGATGGCCTCTTAACTCAACTTTCAAATTTTCAAGTTTGATAACTAACTCACATCTCAAATAATTTTCAACTATCAAAATTTTTTCAATTCAACTTTCAACACTTTGGAGCCACACCCTCTTTTCAGACTCACATTCTGGCAAGCTGGTAAGCATCTGGACTTATAATATTTTTTACTTTTTGAACTTTTTTCAGACTTAGAAATTTTTTCAAACTAAACTTTTTCAATTAGATTTTTTCAACTTAAACTTTTTCAATTATACTCACATGTACTTTTTATCATATATTTAATTTCCTTTTGTATTTTTCTTCATTCAGTTTGAATCCATCGAGATTACAAATATACGCCTCGAAATCAAATCATTTCTTGTGTGTGCTCCGAAACATTCAAACAGCAACCAACCATCACTGGATGCTACATGCGTAGATCAACAAGGACAACGGAGAGGATCAACTACTCAGTACTGGACTCAACTGGGGAACGGATCGGATTAACAGACAAGGATACGGACGGAAGAGAATCGGAGGAGCCAAACGGAAGAGGACTAGCTGAGAGAATACCGGAGGAGCAGATCAACAGAGCTGACGAAAACGTACACGAGGACACAATTGAGAACGAAGACGGTGTAGACGAAATTTCCACGCTTGTTGAGAACTGGAGACTTGACGAAACAGAGGAAGAGATCAAGATGGAGAGCGAACGATTGAAGATACTCATCATCCAACAAGACATTGCCTCTAGAAACGTCGAAGACATCATCATGGAAAACGATCTTGAGGACATGACACTTGATGAAGTCGAAACAGTGACCATGAAGATTGAGGAATTGAGGACCAAATTCAGAACGGCTCATGCAGAAATCGAACTCAATTTACCCCATGAAGAGTACGAGCAGAAGTTTGTTAAAGTCCACGAACAAACGATTTCCGTGATCAGAGAATTCATGATCAAAATCAAATTAAGACGGAAGGAACTGCGCAAGGAGCAACTTGATAAACAAACTCGCCTCAACCGATTGTCACTCACATCACAATCATTCCTGATGAAAGAGGTCAAAAACGCTATGAAGCCTCTTACTCAGAAGTTCAGTCAGAAACCCACAACCTTCACTTTCGACGAACTGATTCTTGCGAAAAAGGACCTTCAAGCTGATTTACAAGCGGTGAATGCCATATCCAAGCAGATGAAGGACATCCTGACGATGAAGAACGAAGAATCGGACAGTGAAGCCATCAAAACCATCAACGACAGCTATGATAAACTCGTTACTCTCAAACAAACTTATTCAGACAGTCTCCAAAATGAAATAAAGGAGAAGGAGATCGTTAAGCAGCAAAGCTTCGAAGCAACCAAACTCAACATCAAGCTGTCGAAATTCAAGGGCTACGACTCTTCAAGTGACATTTATACGTTCATAAGTGACTTTAACAAACTCTATATAAAGTCCACACCAACAGCCTTTCTACCAGACCTTCTCAAGAACAATTTCCTTGAAGGTCCGGCCCTCACGCTTGTTAAGGGGGTCGACACCATTGAGGAGATATGGCGTCGTTTGAAAGCGTCGTATGGTGATGCCAAGCTGCTGCTCACAAAGAAACTGTCCCAGTTAAGCCAGACGAGCAAAATCTGGAAGACAAGGGATCCAGAGAAGCAGATTGAGACGTTGAGCAAGATTCTGAACCTTATGAGAGACTTACAGAAGTTAGCTGCAGATCACAGCATCCAAAATCGCCTATATTACAGTGACGCGATCGAAAAGGTTTACGCACTCCTGGACGATGTACGCATCACAAGGTGGTTTGCTTTGCTTGACGAAAAAGAGCTGAGCGAGCCCGAAGCATGGAAAGAACTCATTAAATTCCTGGAGAAAGAGCTTTCAGTACAACAGAAGAAGCTCCTTCACTGCTCATCCCACGACAAATCTTCATCACAACACTCACGAAGTCAACACGGTGCCCATCCTGCAGAAGTTCATCAAGATCAACCGTACATCCAAGAAAAATGCTTCATCTGCGGGGAGACGGGTCACGTCAAAACAAATGGCCCAAATCGATCAAAGTTGATACAATACTTCTCATGTCAATTCTTCGCAGGCATGACACCTGCGGAACGCCTCAGCACACTCAAGAAGAAGGGACTTTGCAGTCAGTGTCTATACCCTGGTGCCAAGTACTCACAAGAGAAACACAAAGAAGGTCGGTGCCAGAGAACCTTCACCTGCCCTCACCCATCACATGACGGTCACGGATGCCGAAAGCATGTTCTAGTCTGTCAGGAGCATGCAACGTCACAAGAAAACCAACGGATTCTCCAAAATTTCAAGGACAGATGCATCCTACGCCCTCAACATGCAGACCTTCCAGCATTCGCAAAGGATATCAAACTGTCGTTCTACGCTGAAGTTCAATCACACAAAGCTTCAACAAGCAAGATCAAGCCTTCAAACTCCAACCCAGCTGAGGAGCCAGTTATTGAAGATAACGCAGTCTACATCCTGCAAACAATCTACGTCAATCAACGCAGATGTACGATCTTCTTTGACCTTGGATGCAGTAACATGATAATTTCAGAGCGAGCAATCAGCTACTTTGGTGACCGAGCAACTCTTGAGTTTAAAGGAGATGTGTCGATTGGCGGAATCGGCGAGATGAAGACCACAAGTCGAGGGATCTACAGCATACGTCTACCCCTCACCAATGGTCGTGACGCTCACCTCTCCGGGGTTTGTCTGCCTCGAATCACAGCAACCTTCCCGGTCTATCCACTCAATGAAGTTCAAAAGGACATACACCTTGCCTACAGTCAACTTGGTAAAGATCCTGCAAGTCTACCCATGTTACCACCAGCAATCGGAGGAGACGTTGATGTAATGCTTGGGATCAAGTATTTACGTTACCATCCCAAGGAGATTTTTCAGATGCCATCTGGATTGACCATTTATGAATCACCGTTCAACAACGCAGATGGTGGAAGAGGTGTCGTTGGGGGTCCCCACCATGTGTTCAACAACATTTCGAAGCATCATTACAGCAGTCAAGCAATGCAGTCATTCTTGGCTAACCAACAGCAAATGTTCGATGCAGGGATCCTCGCCAATCCTGACGTCGCACTACTTCACATCAAAGTCGATAAAGACCACAACCAAGACCTTCTGTATCATCAACCAGAAGAAGCCAGCACAGCATTACTGTCACGAAACCAGAAAATTTTCGAAGACGTTGAAGCAGCTGGAAGCAACATTGATTACAGATGTGTCAATTGCAGAGACTGTAAAACCTGCAAGGAGAACGAATCCACCGAGTCCATTAGCATCAAGGAGGAAGTGGAACAAGACCTTATCAACAAATCTGTAACCATCGACATCAACAAGAGACAGTGCTACGCAGATCTCCCACTTCTTCACAATCCAGAAGTAAAGCTCGCCAACAACAAACAGAAAGCCCTGAAAGTATATCATCAGCAGCTAAAGAAACTCGACAAAGAACCCAAGGACAAAGAAGATGTGATTGCCTCGGAGAAGAAGATGCAATCTTTGGGATTTGTTGCCTACGTTGAAAGCCTCAGCCATCAACAACAACTGATGCTTCAGAACAGCAAGGTGCAAAATTTCATACCATGGAGAGCTGTGTGGAACACCAACTCTCTCTCAACCCCATGTCGCGTAGTCTTTGACGCATCACAACCAACAAGTTCCGGGTACAGCCTCAATGACATTCTCGCGAAGGGAACAAACAACATGAATCGTCTCGTAGAAATACTCATTCGTTGGACCTCACATCACACAGCCTTTCACACGGATGTGAGGAAAATGTATAATTCCGTCAAGTTGAACGAACATCACTGGTGCCTGCAGCGATATATATGGCAAGACGAATTGGACAAATCAAAGTTGCCCAAGGAGAAAGTGATCATGACTCTAATCTATGGGGTCAAGTCATCAGGAAACCAATCAGAAAGAGCATTGAGACAAACTGCCCAAATGTCAAAAGAAGATACACCAAAAGCAACTGAGGTAGTTGAAAACGACACTTTCGTTGATGATGTCCTGAGTGGTGATGAAACACCTGAAGCTGCCATCCAACTTGCCGAAGACTTGGAAGTTGCAATCAACAAAGGTGGATTTGCGCTCAAAGGAGTAACGTTCTCACATCAACCGCCGAGTCCAGACCTTTCTGCAGATGGCAAAAGCATAAACGTAGCTGGGATGAAATGGTACCCCGAAGAAGACACAATCTCGTTGGACATCAGTGAATTGAATTTCGCTAAGAAAATCAGAGGGAAGAAACCTACAACCATCAACACAGTACCTGCCAACCTGACCCGTCGCCAATGTGTATCAAAGGTTGCTGAGTTGTATGATATCACAGGCAAAATCACACCTCTTACCGCAGCCATGAAGTTGGACTTGCATCAACTCGTCGACAGAGGTTTAGATTGGGACGACAGAATTCCCGATGACCTCCGACCTGTTTGGAATTCGCACTTTGCAATGATGGAGGAAATCCCGACAATCAGATTTCATCGTGCAATCGTACCTGAAGATGCAGTTGATCTCAAAATCACAACAATCGACGCAGGAGATGCATCAAAAGACATCGCTTGTGTTGCAATCTATGCCAGGTTTAAACGAAAATCTGGAAACTTCTCATGTCAACTGGTTTTCTCCAGATCTCGACTTGTACCAAATGGATCAACACAACCTCGAGCAGAGCTACTGGCGGCAACCCTCAACACTCACACTGGCGAAGTTGTCAGGCGGTCGTTCAAAAAGCATCACCAATCATCACTCAAATTAACCGATAGCCAAATTGTTCTGTTCTGGATCAACGGAAGCGACAAACAACTCAAACCATGGGTCCGGAACAGAGTTCTTGAGATACACAGATTCACCAAGCCGTCAGACTGGAAGTTTGTCAGGAGCCAAGAGATGATAGCTGACATCGGAACCCGAAGAGGTGCTACCCTCCAGGATGTTGGTCAAAATTCTCCGTGGTATAATGGCCTTCCATGGATGCGTGAGACCAAAGACAAGTTTCCTGTAACAAGCGTTGACAAGATCAAGCTGAACCAAGAAGATATCACGTTCGTCAACAAAGAAAGAATCCTTCCACAATTCGAACAAGCACCAAACAAATGTCCTGTGGAAAAACCATTAGCCCATCTATCCTCAATCACGGAAAGACACAAATTTTCTCAATATCTCCTCGACCCGAACAGATTCGATTGGGCAAAGATCATTCGAATAATGGGACTCGTCATCAAATTTGTCAATAATCTGAAAAATCGCCTGAAAAGATCGTCAAAATCAAACCTGACAACTCAAACCATCAGTCAAGCTGAGAAATACTTCTTCACGAAAGCAACTGAAGAGGTTAAAGTGTTCACACCAGAGAAGAAGTACAACAAGATCAGCAAATGTAAAGATGGAATCCTCTACTACGTTGGAAGAATACTGCCGTCTAACGAAGTCACTGCTACCGGAAGACTAACCGAAGCCATGATCGACCTGTCAGCTTCCATGTTCTTCGTGCCCATTATCGACAGGTACTCACCAATAGCATTCAGTATCGTCAATCACATCCATTGGAAACATCCGGTTGCAAAACATGCCGGTGTCGAAACTGTGTACAGATATGTCTTACAAGTCGCCTACATCATCGATGGCAAAGAATTGGTGAAATTGATGAGAAAACGCTGTGAGCGATGTCGATACATCACAAAGAAGACTGTGGAAGTGGAAATGGGTCCAGTCTCAAGGCACAATTTCAACATAGCACCACCATTTTACTCGACTCAAGTAGATTTGTGTGGACCACTGAACGCCTACTCAAATTTTCACAAGCGAACTACCGTTAAAATATGGCTTGTGATATTCTGCTGTACAACTACATCAGCAACAAAAATCAATGTTATGGATGATTACAGCACGCCATCTTTCATCCTATCATTCACAAGATTTGCAAGTCACGTTGGTTACCCGAAATACTTGCTCCCTGATGAAGGAAGTCAACTTGTTAAGGGATGTGAAACCATGCGTCTTGACTTCACCGACATTCAGAACCATCTCTTCTGCCAAGCCCAAGTGCAATTTGATGTTTGTCCTGTCGCTGGTCATCACATGCATGGGAAAGTGGAGCGGAAGATCCGAGAAGTTCGAAAATCCATCACTACAAATTTCCACAACGAAAGATTGTCAGTTCTCCAGTGGGAGACAGTTGCTGCCCAAATCGCAAACACGATCAATGATATGCCGATAGCAGTCAACAGCCACACAGAATTCGAAGTTGCAGATGTTCTTACACCGAACCGCCTTTTGATGGGACGAAACAATAACCGAAGTCCTGCATTTCCAGTCAAGATGACAACCAACACTGACAAGTTTACTAAACTTAACCAGAGGATATTCGATGCCTGGTTTGAAGTCTGGCTTACTGTCCATGTTCCCAACCTGATGCATCGCCCGAAATGGTTCCACAACGATCGTGACATGAAAGTTGGGGATGTCGTTCTGTTCACGAAACGAGACGGTCCGATAGCAAACGTGTATCAATTCGGAAAGGTGAAACAGTTGGAATACAGTACTGACGGGAAGATTCGAAAAGTTCTGGTCGAGTATCGAAATCACAATGAAAGTGTGAATCGTGTCACACATCGAGCAGTCCGTAGTCTTGTAATGATTCACCCCGTGGACGAATTGAGTGTTTGGGAAGAATTTTCAATGTTGGAAAACGAACAATGAACAAAATTTTGAATTTTCTGCTGGGGGAATGTAAATTGAACAAACTTCAATTCTAGTGTTTATATTAAAAATTTTGTTCCAGTGTGTTCAGGCCCTTATTATCAGTTTGTTTACATTTTGGGTCATATCTACTTCGCTCTAGAATCCCTTTTTTGTATTCATAGCTCACACAATTAAGGCTCTATTTACTATTTAGACAGTATTTTCAAGTTTATATGCTAAGGCTCTATTTATTTTTATATTTGTATGTCAACTTTGCTTAAGGCCCTATTTACAATTTACATGTCCACTTTGCTTTTTTGGCCTTTAAATACCAGCTCTTAGGTTTGTCATTCAGTTGTCAACTTGATCTTGAGCAGTCAACATCAAATTTCAAGATGGCCTCTTAACTCAACTTTCAAATTTTCAAGTTTGATAACTAACTCACATCTCAAATAATTTTCAACTATCAAAATTTTTTCAATTCAACTTTCAACACTTTGGAGCCACACCCTCTTTTCAGACTCACATTCTGGCAAGCTGGTAAGCATCTGGACTTATAATATTTTTTACTTTTTGAACTTTTTTCAGACTTAGAAATTTTTTCAAACTAAACTTTTTCAATTAGATTTTTTCAACTTAAACTTTTTCAATTATACTCACATGTACTTTTTATCATATATTTAATTTCCTTTTGTATTTTTCTTCATTCAGTTTGAATCCATCGAGATTACAAATATACGCCTCGAAATCAAATCATTTCTTGTGTGTGCTCCGAAACATCGTTTTAGTTCAGTGTTGTCTTAAAAAGCTTTGTAAAAACTTTTGAATGAACGTGTAAAACCAGAAAAAAATGATGTATCAATGCAATGATGTTTTGTTTTTGTTGATAACATTGTTATGATGATTGGTAATTAGTATGCTTCGAACAGCAAACCATTGAAGCTGTGGTTTCAGTGCAAAGGTGAAAATTCATTATCAATAGCCAGGCTGAAGATTTATTTTTATTTTACATCCTGATATAATGTAGAGCTCAACTGAACTGAAGCACGATGTACCAGCCATAAAGCAAAGGAAACCCTTTTCATGTGGTGGGGAGAACGACCAGTTCAACCAGTTTCAAAAAGTACATACAAAAATAGCTAGTAAAAACATGATGTCGTATATGCAACAAGAAGTACAGAAAACCTATTACGTATAATATTTTAAAACGTATTATAGTCATTTAATCCAACAACGGAAACATAGTTTACTATGGATGAATTCCATGATCACGTATACTGTTTTGATACTGTATATCATATTTTATTTTGCAAAATTTGATATATGTATATACTGTCAATTTTCCTGTACGAACAACGAACGTAATTCAAAACACAACACAAATGACAGTCTGTAATTTAAATCAAGACGGAGCACGAACTTCTACTCTCAGCTATGTAGTGATTTGGTTATGGATATACTACCAAAGTTTTTTTTTCCATTTGGGATTTATATATGAAGGTCATTTTTACCACAAAATAAACACAAAATAAATATTTCTGTTATTCTGAATACTTGAATTTAGTTTTATAAATTGCCACTTTAAGAGTGCGTTTACATGAGAGCCTTAGTGAACTCAAACCGGTTTGAAATTTCAATCCTCCCGTTACGAGTTTCGATATGGGTAATTATTTCACTACGGTTCCTGGTCAAACCTTTAGCGATGTTTACATGATAACGGCCGTACTGAAATTTTACCTGGATGATTTCAAACCTACTTAAGAAGTAGGTTTGAAATTTCGATACAGCTTGGAAAGGTGTGAAAGTTTTCACATTTCATTGTTTTATCATAAAATGTGTTAACAAGCATGTGCATGTTAATTAAATTTTACTGACACATGAAATAAAAATATAGAATGTGCTAAATTTATTCCATCGTGCATAGAAAATATTTCTACCCGTATTGAAATCTCAAACCGGTGTGAGTTCAGTATAGCTCTCGTGTAAAAACGCACTCGTATAGAGAGCTAGAAACTAGTAAATCTATTGTTTCGATTTTTACTCGACAAAACTCTCCAAGACCGTATCGAAATTTCTCATGTAAACAGAATGGCGATTTCAAACAGCTAAAAATTTCAAACTGGTTTGAGGTCACTACGGCTCTCATGTAAACGCACTCTAAGGCCATCTTTTTTTTTAAAAAATAACTATTCTGTCCTAATTTGAAATGTTATATACACGTAATATTTGTTAGCAGAGATTTTGATTACTTTTGATAGTTTTTTGCTTATATGTCTACCCGAAAGTAAACTGTGGTATCAAAATTAGGTTTAACAATTTTCTTTTCTTCTTTTGTACAGAAAACCTGTATACAAATTTGATTGTATGATTTTATAAAAGTTTTATTTGAGTTACAAATAGGAAACTTGTCAAGCTTCTGCAACAGTAAAGATCATACATCTTATATTAAGATGAAATTGTCTTACACATTGATGAGTTTTTTGATATGCAGTTGTTTAAGGGAAAATATTAGTCGCATTTAGGTCTTCTAATTTTTAGCTACGTGTCCATAGTAACTTCTCAGTCACTTTTTAACTCCTCAGCAAAAAAGAGAAACCTTATCATTTGACCGTGAACAATTTCATTTCATAATAACTTCAAAGTAAGTTTTTTTGTGGCATTAAATTCAACCTGAGTATCAGGTCGATGGTAGTTATACTGTAATTATTTAACGATACATTTTTCTCATGGTTATCAATGTACACACAATAATTGGTAAAATGTTTGCAGCTTTGGGGAAATATATAGTCGCATTTTTGCGAATCTTGTTCCTATTAGTTCATCAGCCAAAAAAAGTCACGTTCGATTGGGGTTGCAATTTGCTTCAAAATCACGTCGCACACAAAAAAGAAATAATTTCGCTCACAACTCAATCTACCATTTTGCGTGACTTACAAACGAACAAACAAACAAACAGACAGACGGAGAATCGGCTATTAATATATAGATAAAAAAAACTTTAGAAAAACTGTAGATTTAATTTGGCTCTTATTTCTTGAATCTCTATCTCGAACAAAGGAGAAAAAACGTCCAAAAAACAAACTTCTTCTTTCCACAAGAATTATTCCGTGTTTTCATTCTGTTTCTGCTTTGATGCCACGTTTTAAAATTGGTACTCAAGCAATATTCGTCTGACAAATCGTTACTATCAGATACGACATAAATTTTGTCAAATGTTTCTGTGGTGAGTGCGGGTAAGGTTTGAGCTTTGCCTCATTTGTTCAAATACATTTAAAAGTGTTTTCACAATTTTAATGTAATGGTAAGGATTTGTCAGACGAATATACTCCAAAAGCTTTTGTCAGATGAATATACTCCAAAAGCTTTTGTCAGATGAATATACTCCAAAAGCTTTTGTCAGACGAATATACTCCAAAAGCTTTTTGTAACTGTTAGGATTATTATCACAAGTTCACAAAATTCACAACCAAAACAACAATCAATGACATCAGACATTTTGCGAGGCAAATTGTTATAATAACATTCTATTACGTATATACTTTTTTATGTGAAGAGTCGAATGTACTCTTGGATATGCTGGAAATAAATCCTTGTTCAAAAACACCCGTTTAACACAGATGTATTGGGCAAGTATTTTATAAACATTTGGATATAAAGATTGATCTTCCTATAGTTTTTTTCTCTCTTGTATTTCATCAGATAATCTTTACTGTTGACAACCAAATCCAATTCATTCTAGATTCTTCATATTTTCAACAACACCTGTGTGTAGCTGAAAAATCTTGCATGGGAAAGGAACAAAATGAGAAAGGAAAGGAGGGCGCATGGGGAGGGTGGTTCACCCTCCCATTCACACCCATAGACATCTGATGCTCTTATTGCGATTGCGGCGTGTGAAATGGCGCTGCTGCTAACAGGACAAGTTTCTTCAATATCATACGCAGTTTCTTGTTTTCTTATATAAATTTATTTTTTGGTATTGTTTTACGTGGCTAGCCTCACTCAGTTGCTATTACATCTGCTTTCCAGGAGAGGCCACGGCTAAGATTGGAGGCTCCGAAGTATGTGACACTCTCATGAGTGACACAAACCCAATCAAGGGCCTGTGCTCTTCTGGATGACCTCCTGCAACACCTGATGTATCATCTACCCAATTTCCTTCACATGACATGGCGTTACTGTACATTCACTCGTGCATGGTGAATCGCCGATAAGGGGAATTGAACCCCGATCTCCCGCACGAAATACGAGAGTGATAACCACTAAACTACGGCGCCACATATAGACGGCGACGGCAGTTTGGCATAATAAAGTCAAATATATAGTTACATAATATTTAGGTAAATCTACTAATACATCGTGCAGTGAATAAACACCTTGATAAAACTCTCAAAAATCATGCAGAATAACATTCAATTAAAGATAATAAACTATTATATGTAGAGCTTAGGGTTGCATTATGCTGATGTCAGTAGAAATAAAACAATTCAGAAATGGTCTGGGAACAAACAGCTGTTTATTATTAACAATGCGTTCAAACAAAGTAAAAAAATGATTGGCTCTCTCGTGGAGATGATCTCACAAGAAAACTGCTGACTTGCTCTTTTCTCTCGACCTTAGATATTATCTTTAAAAAGTACGTTAAGTGTTATTGAAACAACTCAGAATCGGTTGCCATATTGCAAAAATCCAACATATTACACCTTCCATTGGGACTTCACAAATGAAAGATGCCCTTTACTATATTCCCATCAGTTTCATATCTTACTTGTTGTTGGCATGTTTTCATAAATTTTCTGATATGAACATTGGTAGGTATCTTGCTTCACGTCACCCAAGTCTTGATAATCTGAAACATTTTGATAAGATTCGCTTTTGATGTTTCTTGTATCTTCGTTTTCTTCTTTTCGGTTTTTCGTCGATTTTCTAAAAATTTGGTAGTTTTTGTAAGAAGAAAGTTTGAGACAAGAATCGTGGAAGCAAAAGAAAAGAATTGTAAGTTTATGTTCTCTTTGCGATGACCTTTGGTTGATGATCTTTGGTTTGAGGTCTAAAGGTCTTAGAAATAAAATACTTTGTTGCTTTTTTAATATGCGTATTTATAAGAATGATACGACCCTTTCACTCCAGTTATAGCATTTTGTTTAGGTAACTACATCATCAATTGTGTCGTGTTTTCTACTCACCTAAGTTTCATTATGATGGATTTGAAAATGAGTAAGATGATGACAACAATTACATCAAATACAATATTAACTGTTTTTGCAGAAGAATCAGATCGACTAGACATGTTTGTAGTAATATGTTTTCTGGTGGTTTGGAACTAAATAGATAGAAACATTCGTTACGTTTGACTAAATAGATTGCCTGGATTTCATAAAGCAACAACAATGACATATGTACTGAGTTATCAGTTTGAGATGGTTAGAACTCGGAGTTTTAAAAATGGTACATAAAAGACTGCTGCTTGCAAAAAGTAACTTTATATGATTGAACCTAGCTAAGCCATGTGATATTTCCATCGATATTTTTACAGGAAATAACACTTACGTTTATAGTTGTTGTTGTTTGTGTTGGTTTCCATTTTGGAAATATTGCAGTAAGATTCAACGGATCAAAAAATAATATTGAATGCTAATCGACATTTTTCCTGGAAGGTGATAACCAAATCATCCATGTTGAAGTTATTCTGAAGATCAATTTTCCATTTCCTTCATTGTTTTACTGCTTGTTGTGGATCAACCGTAACCTCCATTGACGTCACACCTTCTCCAACATTGATTCCTGTGGTTTTAAAAGGCAGCATCGAGGATGTTGCTCTCGTGAAACGTACACGAATCAATAGCCCTTGCGTGTTATTCGAATTGTCTACCTACCAAGGGAAATTAATAATTTCACTATATGGTGGATATGTTTTCCATGGTAACCAGTTTTGCAAAAAACTATTAAAGTTTATGTTTGAGTCTCTAACACCGTACTACAAATTACGACAAAGAAAGTCTGTGAGATACTCAAAAGGCGTTTCATTAAATAAATAAGTAAGTAAGTTAATTATTAGTGTTCTACCTTCTATGAGCTCCATCTTCCAAGCAAGTGGCTCATTTCCTTTAAAAATTTGCACGGTGGTAGATGAAAGCCTGTTAACGAAAAGTGTGCCCGCGATTGGAGAGAAAATTTCTGATTGACTCAAAATCCGTGAGTGTTTTCAACTATCCAATAGCGCAAAAGTATGGAAAAAACAAAACTATTTTTCTCCTGAACAAAACCATTAATTGTGATTCGCAGACATACTTTGTTTCCTGTGATTCTGAGGAATTGGCACAACCGAAAAAACATGTTTAAAAACCTTTTTCTTTGGGAGTTGGAGCTCAAAGTTGCAAACAAAAGTCCGTATTTTTTATCGTTTTCACAGATTAATTTCTTGGTTGTTATAAATGTAAATATGTCATTTTATACACCGTTGGAAAGAAAATTTATTGCTCTACATGAATTCACGAAATATTTTTACTTAAAACGTAACGGTAAAAAGAAATAACGGAAAAAGTTATGCAATGCATATGTGTATAAAACGTACTCAGACGTACTCTCTTTGGTTGAAAACGAGGTTGTAGATGTTGGGTCATGGATAGGTGCATACCTGTTTCTTTCAACATAACTGAGCCACTGTGACATTTCTTTGCTATATTCCTATTCAAGTAAAATGTTCCAAATCCGTTTCCGCATCTACATGATTTCCCATCTATTATTTCGTTATTCTGATCACACGGCAAGCCTTCATATGTGTCTATTTTTGATCGATTGACCTTCGCCATTTTGTTTTGGCATTTCACTTCACAAACTACAATCACTAGAAACCATAGTAAAAGCATTGAATTCTTCATTTGTTTTTATCCTAAGCGAATTTTGACTGTAGCTACACGATGTTAATTTTAAATACATCCTTGTGTATGGATGTATTTAATGTCTGGTGTAATGACATAAGTTGCATGAAGGTCTTTTTGATGGTTGTCAAAGTTGTAAACATACAAATAGGTAGTATTCAGTCATGCTAGGGGGATGGGTGGTTCTCATTCTAAGCACTTTATGTTCAAAATAGTCAGCTTTGCAACATTTAGGATTCAGTGAACGCCCTGCGGTTTCCATCCTTTTTTTGTGGGATTCTGGGTGCAACTTATTCAGTGACCGGCCAACTCGACACTCCTCAACAGCAGATACACCTTTGCTTCTCAGTAAACCGTCATCATTTTTTGGCCGTAAGAACCAACCTTTGAAAAAAAAAAAATTCTAAAGGAAACTTGTAGAAACTGCAGAATCCACGTAACTTTCATCGAGCACAGATCGTTTATTGATATAATTTTCTGAGCAAAAACGTCGAACCGATCTTTCAGACAGCCCTCCTTCGTACGGATAAAGTTCTTTAAAGTACTTAGAAATTTCCTGGTAGCTTTTACCCTCACTTACAAGCTCTTCAATTTTATACTTTTGCGAAGAAAGAGCCATGAGCCATGTTGTTATCTTTGTCTGAAATTTTTATAAATTGTAGAGCTACCCCCGTCTTCCCATTCATTAGCGAAGCACGTGTCCAGACCTCTCATCAATTATTTAGGCATATCCGATAAATTTTTTCACATTTAATAGTTGCACGAAAAATTAAATTTTACAAGTTGTGTGTCTATTTTCTGATGCTCTTGAAGAACCTACAGGAGATGATAGTAAATATTTTTACTATATAATTCAAAAATCAATTTTTTGTCAATATCTTAAATTGATTTACACAAATAAACAAATGGACGTTTCGATACACGGACGACCATCACCCTTTTACAATCAAGTCAGTTGATGATGGAATTGCAGTAGATTACATGAAAAACGCCGATTCCAATACTCATCTCGATCTATACAGTGTGTTTCAAAACTTTAGCTTCAAAAAGTTTCATCGCTTTTTTAAAGAAAATATCCAATTAATTTTTATAAATTTTATATCGATGGAATCCTTATTTTTTGGTCTTTCGTGATCGTGATGTAATTTTTGTAGGAAATGGAAAAGTAGAAGAAGAGCAAATCAAAAAATGAGTTTGGAAGAACTCATTAATTTTTTAACAACCAATAATTCCTTAACGACAAAAGTGAAAAGTTAAAAGTTAAAGACAAAAGCCGTGTCTTTATTGTTTAAAGGTGCAAAATCTTTTATGCCGTTATGTGACATCTAAATTAATTGCTTACGTAAAGTTTATTCAAACGTGCGAAACACAGTGGATAAAAAATTGTGTAACTGTTTTTATTTTCGCAAATTTTCCAAACTTATTTTTTCGCAAGCTCGGAGATTTTGTGTTTGTGATCACACACATGAGAAACGAGCCAGCCGGGATCTCGGTTTATTTAACACGGTAAAGCGGGCTGACGAACTTCTCATGTGATGACTTTCAATCGTAAGCGGGCTGATGCTTTTCCATGTGATCGTAAAAATTTATCAACCCGCATAACCGAGCCAGTACCTGCCTAGCCCACATGTGATCATCCCGTAAGACCATCAGTTTGAAAAGGATTAGTGATGTTGCCAGTTGCTTTCTGACACGTTGAAAGTCAGAATTCCGTTCAACTTTTAAAGTGTTTTAGTCATGCAACAGTCTTTCTTTGTTTATTCGAAGCCAGTCATTTGATAAGTTGAAGTGTGCGTGACAGCTTGAAAGAAAAGAGTTCCGACGTGCTTGAGAGATCGAAGAAAATCCTGAGTACTTTGTTTACAAAAGGTTATATAGCAACCGTAATATGACCTATTTTCAGTTAATTGGTAGACATTATGATATAACGATAACTTCGATCTGGGTGTACTTAATCAGATCATAATAAACAGCATGGCCGAGAATGGCAAGAACGCAGTGGAAAAAGCTCAATCTCGACACTACGCATGATATGCATGACAAAGATAACACAACAAGGGACACCTAAAAGGTTTTATACAAAATAAAAGGATAAGTAAGTATTTAAGTTTTTCATGTCATTTGTGTGCACAGTAGAATTGAACAAAATCTCAAAAATTTTGCGTTTAGAGGGATGATAAATTCTGACAACTTCTGATCAATATGCACGCTTTTTTATAAGAACACAAGCCTTGCATTTGACAAAAAACAAAAGAACAAAATAAGAACAACCTGAGACTCAAATCAATGTTTCAAAAGTTAAGAACAGGCTTAGCCTGAATTTTCTGATAAAATAAGAACAATTCATGACAAGAACAACTCATGATGTGAATTCTCTCACTGGTAAATGGTTTAGAAGGTTTTTTTTCACCTGCATACTCATATCAGGTCATTACACCGAACAGCAACCATGATTTTAACCAGTTGTTTTTAAAAGATTATTTTATTTTACTGGAAGTTCCATAAAAGAACAAATTGAGGCTGAAATGTGCAACTGTGTTCTTAAAGCTAAGAACGAAATAAGAACAATTCAAGCTGAAAAAGGTTCAAAAAATAAGAATAGCCAGCTTCACGTCAGATTTTACTGGTTCTTATAGAAAAGCGTGTAGGAGATTTGAAAACAAGTTTTTAGTGACACAGATATATTCGAAATATTATAATATTACATCTTTCTTTATATATATTTGTGGAAGTTTTATCTTGTTTTTCTCACAAATCAAATCGCTCAATTAACTTTCCAAATAATAACGTTCCATCTGAAAACAACAAACATATAAAGGGATTAATAGACTTACAATATTAGTTTCATGGCTTTATACCAAAGGATTTTACATCTGTTCCACTCATTTTGAAGAAAGTTGTTTCAAACAATGTAATCTCCAAATAAGTAAGTCAATGAGTACCACCAAACTCAAATAAATATTTCTATATAACAACAGTCGACAAGTTTAGTTGTAACATAAAAAAACCGATCGTGTAAACAGCAAAGACATACAATTCTTTCCAGTTTTATAAGTTTTTCAAAAAGTTGGACATGTTCAACTTTAGCCAACAAGTTTTTTTCTATTGAATTTGAACTTAATTAACAAAAGCTCTACTGTGATGTTGTTTACCAGCCCTGTGTTTGTGAAACATGCGTTGAGAGACTTGAGTATAGTGGTGAAAGCATATTTTTTGAAAATGGCTAGCAAAGCAGAAAAGGAAGAAAAAATAGAAAAATTCATTGAAGAATGGAAAAAAGCTCCGATGTCTATTCTGTAGGATCTTCCATTCGAAATTGGCTTAGAAGTGCATTAAAAGCACCATATTTCTTTCTTTTTAAAAATCAGGGCTTCATCCAAGTAACTTATTTTTTTGCCCTATTATTTTCATCAAAGTTATGCGTTGCTGCTATAGCTACTAAAGCCACTGAAATGCGTCTATGCTCATTGATATCCATTGCGAAAAGAGCAGTTTTTCCTTTCAACAGATCAGTTTAAACTGATCGTGTAAACAGCAGCCAATCTACATTTAAACTTATAAGTTTTTATATGCAACTTATTGGTCCAATTAAACTTATCATGTATTTCAGCCTTTACAACGTTTGAAGTTTCAATGAAAGATTGTTTGAAATTTGTTTGAAAACCCTGGACAATTTAAAATCGTCAAAATCATGATAATTCATTTGAATGTGATTTTCTATTTATATAAATGCGTTTCAAGATACAATTCTAGGATTTTGAAACTGTTATGAGTCCCCAAACAACTTTGCTTACAAATTTTGATCTTATAGCATTCATCATCATAATTGTTGTGTGAATTAAAACACTTTTTCAGGATTTGTTTCCATTGAAAACTTGAAAAAAGTTTGAGAGTTATTGTTTGATCCATATGTTTGATCAATTTGTTCAATATGTTTTTGATTTTCTGTAAAAGAAATTAAATGCTTGAAATTTCTAATAATTTTTTTCCATCAACAGAAGAAAATGAAATCATTTATATCTTGTTTTGTTATTATTAATGTTTTGATTACTTCTTCTGTTAGGGATTGTTATGGTTCTGTTTCAGCATCTGGATATGAATATGATAAATGATGATTACACTGAACAAAAGAAAAATCTTTGTGACAAGGTAATACAAACTTGTTGATTCGAAAATATGAGTTGTGTTTTGAAAATTAAATTAATTTTTATCTTTCTGTTGCATTGAATACCTGCTGATGTTTAAGTCCACCATGGTAACTTTGTGTATAAGAGTAATATACAACTTTTAAGAGTTTGAATGTTCGCCACCTGAAATGAATGAGATAAGCAATGCATTTTTGACTTGGTTCACTGCTATGTGAGAATTTCTTGCGAACTGTATTTTTATGATGTATTTACATTTTATGATGGAAATAAAAACATCATTTTCGCATTATAACAAGTATTTTCTGCTGTTGCTATCAAGTTACTAGGACTAATTTTCTAAATTGCAAAGCATTTTATCTAAGAGTTCACATGCTAGTGATTTTGTACAAGCTAAAAGTCTTTGATTATATATTACTTGAAAGGTGAAAGAGAAAAGCCACTCGGTGAAAGAGTTTTCTGTAAAGGGGAAGTAAATGTTGTTAATTTTTGTTCCCAAGATGTTACCATTTAAAGTTTTCTTTTAAATACTTGATCTCCATGGCAATATGTTATCAAAATGTTCAAAAAAAAATTGCTGACATTCGAATGTATAAATAACTCTCAAGTCAAGAAATCATAGTATGCTGCTAAATGACAACTGTAGTTATCAAATAAATCATGGAATTACTCCAGCCTGTTTCAGAGTATAAATGGAGATCAAATTTTAGAAAATGGAACAATTTTTACTGGACAATATTTGCAGTGAAATTTACCATTGTAGCAATGTTAGATGTTGATTTATAGCTTTGTCAGCGAAAAATAATAGAAACCTGGAACTAATATAGAGTCATTAACTGGCATGGGCTAAGACACAATAAGAATAAGTCTTTGGCCGAACTGGGGAATATTCAGGTGGTGCATTCATAAAACAAATTGTAAAAGTCAGCAAGGACTGATTGTCAACAAGTCTGTCGTACGTCAACCAGGATATGTCAACAAGGACTATCACACCAAGGAACTGTCAACAAAGACAGATAACAAGTGACTTAATATACTGCTGTCAATAATGACAAACTAACTCGTGACTTAAATGATACTGCTGTTAACAAAGACAATCGTCAACCAGGACAACCAGGGGTTGTCAACAAGGACAGACGCCCCAACACAACTACTTAAGACTTAGCAAATGCACCCCCAGACATCCATTCTCTTCTAAAACAAAATGTATATACAAATGTCTCAGCACATAAATACAACTATATCTACAATGATAAACACTAAATACACGAAACTATAAATACTAACCAAGTATACCATCAAAAATAATAGATACCTATTAAAAACTAAACGCAAGATAGAAACTCGAAATGGCAAGACCTAGCAGCAAAGGGTAATGCACAGCAAAACACCCACCAGTTAACAAGGATTAAGTAAACTTAACCACCATAATGGCTATTTCTTTGCTGATTTTGCAACTGTAGTTATTTGTATCTTTATATGCAAGGTTTCCACAATATATTATTAAAATACTCTTGAGTTCTTCACATATTTTTATACAACTTTTTGAAAGTTGTGATTTTTCAAAAATTAAAAAATTAACTTGGTTTATGAATTTTGTTCTTTGTGATGTAAGCATAATGTTTATGTTGAAAACCTTTGTTGAATTTTAAGAATTACTTTTTTGTACAAATGAACGACAGTTTCATCTACCAACAAAATTTTGTTTTGGTATATAGTTGGTAGACCTTCATATTTTCGTTGTTCCTCTGGACTTATGGATCGCCAAGTACCGAACTGTTTACAATAATGCTGTCTTAGAATCAACATCAGCTGGATTCATCAGGTTTGTTGTATCCTTTACGAATCTTACCAACAAGTTGTTAATTCATCGATAAAATGATGGCCCTTTAAATATTTAGTTTGTCATTAGCATGGATTTCTGATATGACACATAATGGAACTTTATCATGTAATTTTTTGTTTAGGGTTCCTGAGACAGTTAGCCTTCATAATGCTCGAAAACTTATCGAAGAGCAGCTTGGTCATAATGTTGTACCAAAGGATTTCATATATCTCAGAAGTGTTGGCAGGTGTTTAGCAGTGGTATGTGTTGTTATAAGTAAAAAAGGGGAAGATTCCGGCATAAATTTCAAATTCAGTTTTGTTATTGTTTAGGTAAATACTGGTCAAGAAAAAGTACTGCAAGCAAAAGATTTTATCCCGCCAATGGTATGATTTCATACATATAGCATGATGATTTTATTTTTAACACTAGTCTGGTAGCCAGGATTTAGTGTTGTTGGAACAGTTGTGATGGGGGTCACAAACATGACTATTTGACATTGCTAATGCTGTAACTTATTCATTTATGTCATGTGTAAGGTTTTTTGATGTAGCATTGCTCACCCTTTGCTGGAAGTTCAGTGTTCAAATATTTTCTAATTTTCATATCTTCAAACAATCTGCCATATCTTCATTATGGATAAATGAGCTGGAATGAGGCATGTGAAAGACTTCATATTATGACATCACACATGTAGAAAGTAGTCTCAGAACTGTAGATTTTTCTAACTTATTTTTATGCTTAGTTGTCTATGCCGGTCTCGTTTCTGCTTTCAAAGTCATCACAAATGTCTCACTATGATTTACAAAGTAATAACTATGAAGGTGTAATACATGAAATATTAATTTAATGGATTCCTTTACATGGAAACATCTAACATTTTAGTGTTTTCAATGCTCACGACGTTTATGATAAAATTTAAGACGTATAAAATTACAATTAATCTACCAAGGCTAATGTTGTGTCTTAGGCCTATTCTCCAGAGTTGTTTTTATTACCCTGTACACACGATGACATTTTATCCGGAAGAATGAGAAATGAAGAGACCATAGGACAGGACGACAGTAAGTCTTGTTTTACATTTTGTTGTTATATTTGGTGCACATAAATATACTGGCCATAATACTGAAAAAATGTTCATTTGTTTTTGTTTTCTTTTTTCAGATTCGACTACTCTGTCAATATCTTCCATCGCTAGTGAAAATGATGATTCGAAAAAGCCGTACGAATACTTGAGGTCTTCTTATGACGTCAATTCCAACAGCAATAGCTCAGAAAATAACAAAATTCCGTCAAACAAATATTCAGAGAAGAGCCTTGATAAAGGAGACGTGTTACCACCTGTTCAAATTATCACGACTTTCTTTAAAACGCCGTCCCCTGACGCTAAATTTAACGACGGGGTGCCGTTGTCGTCTAGATCGTCTGTCGTGAGAATTATAAAACCTGAACTGGCACTTGTATCCGATTCATCGAGTTCTTTGTTTCCTCTGCCGTCTGCTCGAGTCGTCACTAGTCAGCAGTCACGTCGCTCTACTGACAGTCGTCAAGGTTACACTACTGATGATGATGAAGCAAAGTTGAATAGGGAGAGGTTTTTATTTTCTTTTTTAAATATTTTTCTCATTAACTTAAAAAATATTGTTTCGCCTGGTGAAGTTTTAGCCAATCAAGATAAATTCACCCAAAAGATTGTCCAATCATTTCACCGCTTTTTTCTCACTATACTCAGAAATATTATGATTTCAGGGGTGGTGCTACTCCTGACCACGCCCTCTCCCGCCAAGAAACACGCGAACGAAAAATTCAAGATAGAAGAAACAGCATGAAAAGCCAGAAGAAAAAACTCATTCAAAACAAAATGAAAGAGTCTAGTGGACACAAAGGGTAAGCTGATGTTATTAATGAGGTCGAAATGGCAATGGTAATTCTAATCTTTGAAATCGTCATGGTAACGATTGCTACCATGGTAACGATTGCAAACAAACGAGATCTGCGTACGGTTTATTGCCACATAGTTCATCTAACAATTTGAAAGCATGAGAACTTTATAAACCTTTTTTATTTTAAGAAGCTTTAACCATGAATATTGATGCTTTCAAATTGTTAGATGAACACACTCCACAATGAAACCTCAAAAACAACTTCCTTCATTAACAATGATTGTTATTAAACCTTATTATGCGATTGTAGAACTTCCCTCTTTTTTTATCAGTTTTGATGAGATTGTCAACATCAACCCACCTACGTATGGCTCCAGAAGTTTTGATCCGAACAACAACGTCAGGTTAATGTCTTTAGAAGAAAAAATGAAAGCCAGATACGAAAAGGAACAGCAACGTTTGAAAGAACAGATGGATGAAAGTGAAGAATATAACGAAGAAGAATTAATATCTCGTATGCAGGAACTAAGAAAAAACTCCGAACTTGATAATCCCAATAATGGCAGCGACACAACCGAAGATAGAAGTAATTCTGTTGACGTACCAGATAATCCAATTGTATCGGAATCCAAAACGGAAGAGCACGTATTACCTCCACCATCGTTAAGTCAGCGTTCAAAAACCCCCATTGAAGATGGTGAAGAAGTCATTCAGAAAATCCGTGAAATTGAAGCGATGAAGAAGAAGAATATGGAGAGCGTTCGAAAGAAACAAGCTGAAGAAGAAGAAAAACAAAAGAAATCAGTCGAAATTTTTCAAAACAAAAAGAAGAAAGGTATGTTCAGTTTATAAACCGTTTATTTGGTTCTAATCTCTACATTTGGTTGTAAGTTTGAGCTAATCGCTCATAGTGTGTTGACTGTGCAAGTTGAACTGATATTTTCCGCTTGAAGTTATTTTCGTACGAAGCGACTTAGGACAATTCCCCCCTGGAAAATTGCCCCCGGATGCTTGCCCCCCCCCCCCCCCCCACACACACATAAGTAGCCCTAACCCTAACCCTAAATTGGATGGGTGGCAATTTTCCGGGGGATAATTATCCGGGGGGGAATCCTCCGGGGGGCAATTTTCCAGGGGGGGGGGGGGGGATCATCCGGGGGCAATTGTCCAGGGGGGGAATTGTCCTAGAACCGTTTGTTTGCATTTCTTCTCGTCAAAAATCGCTTCGTACGAAAATAACTTCAAGCGGAATTTTCCAGGGGGGGGGGGGGGGGGGGGGGGAATCATCCGGGGGGCAATTTTCCAGGGGGGAATTGTCCTGACACCCAAACAAACGTATGAGCACAATTGAAATGTTATGTTTCGAGCGAATTTTTAAGCGAAAAAAATTGATTTTGCTATTTTTGTTTTTTTTCTAATATCTGTCGTTCGTTTTCACAATTTTTACAAATAAATTCTCTAATTTTCTTTTTTCTTATTTTTTATTCATTTACTTTTTATATAGTGGAAGAGTTGAAGCGGCAATTGGAAAACATCAGAACGGAAAAGTAAGTTTTCTGACATGATGAAAAAAGGGGATGGGAAAGAGGTTGCATTATCTATTAAGCCAAATAAATGACGAGAAAATTACGTCATCGTATGTTTCTAGACATAGCTACCAAAAGGAAAGGGAACAGCTTGTCAAGAAATCGCGCTCCTTGCAAGCAGAAGTGATCTCCAAAAAATCACAAAGTAAGTAATTCAGAGTTCTGATGGGCTCCCATTCGTTCCGCACTCCGGAGTATCGTGTTAAGTTTTTATTCAGTGGTTTATTTTTATTTGGTGTGTTGTTTACAGGAAACAATGCATGGCGAAAAAAATTTGTTGAAGAACGCAAACGAACGGAGAGCTTGGAAGAAAGATTACGAAAAACGAAGAACGATGTGGAAGCACAACATCGCAAGTTGATTTCATCTCTCAGTGCCCAAGGTAAGTTCTAAGGCTTTTCCTAATGATTTTTATCGTGTCTAAGGTTTTTTATCGTGTCTAAGGATTTTTGGTCAAAGACAACATCGAACTCAGGGTTTTCATGTTGGACAGAGAATGCTGTAGTTATTTGATCAAGTAATCGAGAAGGTTCCAGTAGTTGTATTTGCCTATTAGTAGAGAGAAAGACTACTGTCAGTAACTGAAAATTCCTTTATGTTAATTTCTGCCGATCAACGTGCCAAACAGGTCTGTGGTAGCAGCCTAACTTACTGTCTAAAAAAACATACAAAGGTTACTCTCAAAAGATTCTTTCCTTCTTGAAGTTGTTCCTTCGCATTTCTGGAATGAAATAAATAATGGCGTTCACTTAACAATACTTTCTTCTTTTTCTTTAGATAATTCTCGTTTGAAAACCAAACCATTGTTATCCAATGGTGGTATCCCGTCAGAAAGGGTTTGTTCCTTAGTTTTGTTGCCATTTGCAGTCCAATGTCATTGAGAGGTCGACTACTTGTTTAAAGGAGAGGTCGACTGCTTGCTTAGTTGACTACTTGTTTTCCAGAATAATCAAAAGAACCAGATGGTCCGCCTTCAAACTGAAATCGAACAACTTAAAACTCGTATTGAGGGAATGACCAAAAAAGTAGCGTCTGAATCGAAGGTCTGTAAACTTCTGTTTTGTTTTTTCTACTGATTTTAGTATTATCATCAACTCAAAAGGATTGCTTATTTATTGGTGGCTAACTGTGGTTCGAAGCCATAAAATTATTAACGAGATCATAAGGAAAAACTTTTGAAAACGTTTTCTGAAGAAATCGCCACGAGACATTTGTTTACATCGTTGCCTTGCCATTTTGATATTTTTCAACTGCTCCAGGTCCATTCATTATTGTTCTGATAAGGGATTCACACTGCTGGCATCAGCACACTGCAACCCTCAGTTTTATTTATCAAATCTCAATGTCTCATACCCTATCACTACTAATGATACTGTTTTCTTTCTTATGTCTGATATTATTAAGTCAAGTTACATTTACAAAGTCATTCTCTCACTTTAGATGCGAAATCTGGCGCAACAAGAGTTGAAGGACCTACGTGAAAAAGCCATCGAGGTGAAGATTAATGCATCGAGGGCAAAGAAAACACTTTCGCCGTGAAATAAAAATGTCAATATGCGTTTACATTTTAATAATCGTCTTAATCACGTATCTTAATAATATTTTTAACGACATTTGTATAATTTTGATACATATTTAATTTTGATCTATATTTATTAGGTTTTACCACTCTATTTATATTTGGAGGAATCTCAATTTTTTGTTTTTTACATAAATATTTTTATTATGCAAACATATTTTCAATTCCATCCTCCATTTCACCTTCTTTCCTAAGTAAACTGTTGGCGAATCCCCTTCCCATTTTGTTGATCCAGATGGTACAGTAAAGAAAGCCTGTCCAAGACGACTTTACGGGGAGAAAATTTCGCGTTTTTTGGCCATTTTCGCGAAAGTAAGTCCCTGCGGAAAGGACTGCCATGCGGATTCGCGAGAGTTTATCCTTCGCGAAATGGCCTAGAGGAAACCGATTCGCGAAAAAAACCTCTCAAATTTCATATGTGTTTTTTCACGTATTTTTCTTTTGACAACACAAGTGTTACCGCAAATTATCCTAATTAGTGCGGATCCAATTTGAAAGATAATTTTAGTGCGCACTTCAAACTTTGTGCAAACTTAACACAGAAATTGCCGGAATTGCGTGAGATCTCTTCCCAAAAGATGACGTCAACTCAGGGGGAGGGGTAAAGCGAAATTGACGGAAGGGGAAGGGGGATAAAAAATCTTGAAGAATGGTTGACGTCATTTGTGTGAACAATCCCTATAAAAAAGGTGTTTTTTCTGATTAGAAAGAAGAATTTATGTTAAATGTAAACAAATCTGTTTTATTGTCAAAATTCCAAAATGTTTAGAAAAAAAAAATGCACAAAAACTGAAAATCGCAAAAGATTATTTTACGCGAAAGTAAATGAATCCCTAAACTAATAATAACCAAATCCACAAAAACATTTGAAGGCATATGCAGTCGTCTATTCAATGAACTTCCATCGAGCTTGAGAGCAGTTGAAGACCATCAAAAATTTTCACACGAGTTAAAATCTTTTTATCTAGATCTCTCTTTTGCTAAGTATTTGAGCATGCATTAATAGGAATTTATTTACTTGTTTAGGCACCACCTATCTGTTTTGAGACGTATACTTCTTTTATTTCTCTGTGATTCCATTTTGCCCATTTCATCTTTCTGATGTGGTTACTTTGGTGGATATACTTTTTTACTAATTGAAACTTTATGTTATATTTTTAACTATCGTTAACTAATATTTTGTATACAGTGACTGTGAATTTTAGAATTTTCAAATTATTATGGGACGAAGAGCCATTGTAATATATGGATATGCCCGAAATATACCATTATTATTATTATTATTACTTTCGCGGTTTTTTTCCTCGCAAAAACTTTCTCCCTGTAAAGTAATTTATTGAAGGACTGAACGAAAACTAGAAGCCTCATGGCTTGAACAATTTCCGCATCAGCCCTTGAGGAAATTGATTTAGGCTAATTTTCAAGATATCTGAATGACTTGTACACTGAATAATAATTTGATACAGTCTGGAATTCATCAAATTACTCCCTTCTTGAATTTATTTAACTTAATGTTGACAGCTTTGCAATTCACTATGATGTTTCGGGGCTAGAAAAACAGTTCACCAATATCTTACACATGATGTTTATTCATGAAAATTGAAGATTTTTCGAAATTTGGTCCAAATTTGGCCCAAATCGTCAAATATTAGTCAAATCTGACAAAATGACTGTCAAATTTGAAATCAGCACCTTTCAAATGTAATCCATGCAAAATTTCATGAAATTTGAAAAACTTTCAAAATTTGGTCCAAATTTGGCCCAAATTGTCCAATTTTAGTCAATTCAGACAAAATGACTGTCAAATTTGAAATCAGCACCCTTCAATTGTAATACATGCAAAATTTCATGAAAATTGAAGATTTTTCGAAATTTGGTCCAAATTTGGCCCAAATCGTCCAATTTTAGTCAAATCTGACAAAATGACTGTCAAATTCGAAATCAGTACCTTTCAAATGTAATCCATGCAAAAATTTCATGAAATTTGAAGAACTTTCGTAATTTGGTCCAAATTTGGCCCAAATTGTCCAATTTTAGTCAAATCTGACAAAATGACTGTGAGATTTGAAATCAGCACCTTTCAATTGTAATAAATGCAAAATTTCATGAATTTTGAAGAACTTTCGAAATTTGGTCCAAATTTGGCCCAAATCGTCCAATTTTAGTTAAATTTGACAAAATGACTGTCAAATTTGAAATCAGCACCTTTCAAATGTAATCCATGCAAAATTTCATGAAATTTGAAGAACTTTCGTAATTTGGTCCAAATTTGGCCCAAATTGTCCAATTTTAGTCAAGTCTGACAAAATGACCGTCAACTTCTAAATCAGCACCTTGTCTAAATTGCCCAATTTTAGTCAAACCTGTCCTAAGTTCCTAGCATAGGTCAGTCATTAACTATTCTGAATAAACAAACAATCCGAAATCAAAACGGACTTTCCGAAAACGGCAAAAAACTGTTACATAGACAGTCAGATAGTTAGATAGATAGATAGAATGTGTAAACCAAACAATTTCCTACGCATAGCGCGCGGAAATTGAATAAAAGAAAGACATCATAAAGCTGAAATGCACGATAAGTTTAATTGGACCAATTGGTTGGATGTAAAGAAACTGATAAGTTTAAATGTAGATTACCACCTGTATACACGATCAGTTTAAACTTATCTGTTGATGTTGCAATGGAAATCAGTGAGCGCGGACGTATGTAAGTAGCTTTAGCAGCATCAAATATCGTTGAAGAAAATAATAAGGCGAAAAAAGAAAAGAACAAGTCACTTGGGTTTTGGAAAGAAAAAATATAGTGATTTTAATGCACTCCTAAACCAATTTCGAATGAGCGATCTTACATAACACAAGCCATTCCAAAAAATTATACTTTCACCCACTATGCTCAATTCTCTCTACACAATTTTCTTCGAAAAATCACGGAAACACGCGGTTGTTAACAACATCACAATAGAGCTTCTGTTAACTTCATCCAAATTCAATAGAAAAAAAATGTCCAACTAGTTGACCAAACGTTGAACATGTCCAACTTTTTAAAAAACTTAGAAAATTAGAAAAAATGTACGCAAAGACGTACATGATCAGTCTTTTTATATCCAACTAAATGGTCCAATTAAACTCATCGTGTATTTTAGCCTATTGTCTTCGATTTTAATATATGATTTGCATCTATGGCCATCGTCTGTAACTTCTCAATATTTTTTTGTTTCCAATTGAAATATTTCTCATTCAATGAGAAATTCAACTTCTTCAACGGTAGGGAACTGGCCATCAGAAAATCAGAAGATTTTGTGAATTGACGACACGACCCTTTCGCTTCTCTGAAGGAACGGTCTTTCCTTCTTGTATAAAGAAACTTGCGATGATACGATAATACCTAGTAGGACTGGCGTATACCGGCTGGAACGGTCACGAACCATTGTTATCAATTTACAACAACAATAATAAACCCACGTCTAAAAGAAGGAACAAAATTCAAGATTTGCAGTTCTGAATGAAATATTTGAAAGGAAACAATATGCCATGCGATTATGGCAGCAGACACGTCAATCCGATAGACCATCTGTCCCAAGACGACCAATTGCGATTGGGATTCGATGTGGGTGACGAAATCTACATTCTTAAGATGATAAACTTAGGCAGTTCTCCAAACGTATTGCCAATCGAACTGCTGGTCCAGGCAGCGGCAAACGACGATGGATATCAACAACTGATAATGGCCATCAACCGTGGAGAAAAAGAACCACCGAAAGGCAGTGACATTAATAAGAAAATCTTCCAAGAGCTTTCTGTCGTGGATGGCTTGGAATTGAGGGGTGACAAGATTGTCTCACTCGATGTCCCTGAGAATTCAGGTGGTGTGAATATCCGAAGACAGCTACTAGATATAGCTCACGAAGGCCATCCTGGGGAGAACGCGATGAAACGTTTTTCAGAACCAGACTGTGGTACCCCAAGATGGATAAAGAAATAAGTGAAATCACACAAAGTTGCCTAGCATGTCAAGCGGCTACAGTGACGAAAGTCAGAGATCCCCTGCAGCCTTCTACTGCACCCGACAAATTATGGAAAAACCTTGCAGTTGGCCACTGGGGTGCCACGTCTGACGGAAACTTTTTTAGTCGTGATCGATGAATTGTCACGTTACCCTGAGGTAGCAGTTGTGAGAGGCACAGGAGCTGAGGAGAACATTGTTGCTTTTGACAGTATTTTTGCCCGGCACGGCTATTGCAAGAAACTGAAAACAGACAATGGTCCACCATTTAACGGAAAAGAGCACCATCACCTTCAGAAGTATTTCAGATGGGCGGGAATAGACCACAACCGATTTACAGTGCGGAAGACCCTGAAGCGAATGGTCTCGCGGAAGTGTTTATGAAGGTATGCCGGAAGGCATGGCATACAGCACTGATTGAAGGCAACAACCCTAGAGCTGAGCTCAACAAAACCCTGCAATTATACCGCGCCACACCTCATCCTACGACAGGATATGCCCCATGCTGAATTGCTTTTTGGACGCAGCTTTCGCTCTAGACTTCCACAACTTCCGACACCAGATGTTAGAGACTAGGTTCAGCAAGCGCACCAAAACGACACAGAAGAGAAACTGAAGCAGAAAGAAATCAAAGACAGGAACGCTAACGTGAGACCACATGCAATCCACATCTCAGACGAAGTCCTGCCACGACAAAACGCAACTAAATCGAAACCTCCATATGACCCACGACCATACACAGTCACAGGTGTGTCAGGACACCAGATTACGGCGGAAAGAGAAGGGAAGACGGTAAGATGTGATGCACAGAAGTTCAAGGTCGTCTTCTATAGCAATGACAAGCCCAACTGCTCAGAGATGAGACACCCAAATGTTGAGTATGACAACAGCTGACGCCTACACAGAAGCGATGCCAACTGTACACAGACACAGTACTCCCACCACCAATCACTTCCCGTTCAACCGTTGAAGATGCACCGAGGAACACCACAGAAACACCATCACCTACGGCTCCACGACTGCGCCAGTCATTAAGGACAAAGCGCCTACCAGTGTGGTTTCGGGACTATGCAACTTAATGGACACTTACGGACGTGATGCTACTTGGATGCAAAAAACGAAAAAAACACAACAAATATTTTGTGTGTTCGTTTATTGTTTGTTTGTCCCTTTGTGTGTTCTCTGCATACAAGTTCTGTGCATGTGTAATGTCCTTGTTTTCTTGTAGACCTTTAAATATTAGACACACATAATAGATAGGCGTTTTGGAATGTATGCTTGATACTCAACCCATTACAGAAGAGGAGAGATGGATGAAGTACAATCATATGTTAACAAAAATCATTTTATTCTCGACGTCAAATTATAATATTTTCTATTTAATCCACATATAACCACCTTGTCAAATGGTTATACACTTCCGAAAGCGAAACATCTCTTGTACAAAAATAGTTACAAAATTCTCTCTATTGTCTTTGAGAGGATGGTAAATTAATTCTCTTCTACGCTATCACATTCATTACGATTTCCCTTCATAATGACATCGTCACCTTTCTTATTCATCTTTCAACATCAAGACAGTTGTCTTAATACATGCCACCCATTCCACCCATACCGCCCATTCCACCCATACCGCCCATAGGTGGCATTGGCATTGCTGGCTCTTCTTTTGGAATTTCCGTGATGACTGCTTCTGCAGTTGATAAGAGTGAAGCAACACCAGCAGCGTCATTTAAAGCAATACGAACAACTTTGGTTGGATCGATTATACCAGCTTTAATTAAGTTAAGAAATTGACCGCTGTTAGCATCATAACCAAACTCAGCATCATCACTGGCTGCAACCTGAAAAAGAATTTTTTTTTTATCACTCAAAAAGAAAATCTTTATTCACAAAACAGGAAAACTTTCAAAGGACCACACTTCAATAAGCCTGTGTTTATTGAGATATTATTTGTTTTCTCAAAGTATCAAATAACACATGATTGCACAATACACAATCTTTATTGCTTGATCTACATAGTTAATGATGAAAAAGTATTTTAAATGATTGGAGTTAAATACATGATAAAAATCACCCTGTTAATACAGTTGAAAATCAAAACTAGGAAAATCAACAAGAATACATACTTTCTCCACTACTACTGCAGGTTCAATTCCAGTATTACCAACAATAGTTGAGCATGGTTTGAATAGGGCAGCCCTGACAAGTTCAACTCCAACTTTCTGGTCATCATTGGCACCAGTCACAGAATCAAGAAGTTTGGCGCATCTGATCAAAGCAGTGCCTCCACCAGGAACAATGCCCTCTTCAGCAGCAGCTCTTGTAGCATTCAAAGCATCAGTGACTCGATCCTTTCTTTCATTAACTTCTATTTCACTGCCACCACCAACCTAACAGAACAGTCATTCATATAGAACAAAATGAAGGCTATGATATAATACAAACCCTTTGTTTCTAAAATACCTTGATAACAGCAACTCCACCAACAAGTTTCGCTAGACGTTCTTGAAATTTTTCTTTTTCATATTCAGAGTTGGTGTTTTTGATTTCATCTTGAATTTGTTCTGATCGCTTTCGAACAGCATCAGCATCCCCAGCACCTTTCATCAATAAACAGTCATCTTTCGTGACAACCACTTCCTTGACTTGTCCAAGATCACCCAACTGCACTTCATCTATTTTCAATCCCATATCATCACCAAACACCTATGAGTAAAAATTCAAGGTAGAAGATAAACAAATGGAACTAGCTCATGATGTCTATGGTTGCAATACTGAATTGTTGATGAACATTCATCTTTGACGTTAATAAACCTACCTGCGCTCCAGTGGAAATTGCAACATCTTGCAATGTGTTTTTGCGGTTATCTCCAAAACCAGGTGCTTTTACAGCTACAACTTGTAAACCAATTTTCAGACGATTGATAACAAGTGCAGTTAGAGCTTCACCTTCAACATCTTCAGCTACTATGACTAATGGTCGTTTGTTTGCATTAGCAATTTCCAATGCTGGGACAATATCCTGGACATTTGTAATCTTCCCTTGAGACAATAAAACTAATGCGTTTTCGTATTCAACCTTCTGTCCTTTTGCTGTATTGATGAAGTATGGGGAAATGTAACCTCGGTCAAATTTCATTCCTTCAATTAATTCAAGTTCATCGTTTACAGTTTTACCATCTTTCACAGTAATGACACCATCTTTGCCAACTTTATCCATTGCTTTTGAAATCAGCTCACCTACTGTAAGATCATTATTAGCAGAAATGGTAGCCACTTGAGCTATTTCTTCAGATGTCGTCACAGGACGAGATAAGTCATGTAAACCTTTTGATACGGTTTCAACAGCCAACATGACTCCTAAATAAAAGAACACAGATTTTTATTCTCATTGTTCAAACATATTATCCAAACGAAATGAACTAGTTTGACCTACCTTTACGAACATCATTGGGGTTTGCACCTTTTGAAACAGCATCAAAAGCAGACTTTGCAATCGCTCTTGCAAGAACAGTTGCAGTAGTGGTACCATCTCCAGCTTCTTCATTGGTATTGTTGGCAACATCTTGAACAAGCTTTGCACCAATATTCATGTATTTGTCTTTAAGCTCAATAGCTTTGGCTACTGTTACACCATCTTTCGTTATTTTTGGTCCTCCAAAAGTTTGTTCAATCAAGACATTTTTACCCTAAATGTCAAAACATCAACTCGATGAATGCGTCATGAACAAAACAACACGATCGATTAGAATTCTTACAGCAAACTAATTGCAAATTCAAATAATAACTATGTTTTACTTTTGGTCCCAGTGTAACAGCAACAGTATCAGCTAATTGATCAACACCTTTCAGCATCAATTGTCGAGCTTCTGCTCCAGATTTGATTTCCTTGGCTCCATTGTTTCCACCTGAAGTACTGAAAGCAGCTGCAAAGCGTTGGCTTCCATTTGCAGCCCGAGCAGCGGGTCTTAGAAAGGCTGAAAGTCGATACATTATATTTGGCTTCTTTTCCTGAGCGTTCACCTATGGGTGGGAAGATATTTGAGAAAGGACTCGTGCACGAGGTGTCATAAACATAAAGCATGGAAAGTTCTAGTTCAAACAACTACGCATGCTCAATACCCACGTGTGTAGATAATCTAAAATAAGGACCCAAAAAACATTACGTAACTTATTGAAAAGTCACTTTCATTACTAAAAAATGCAACTTATATTCTGGACCTCAGAATTTAACTGATAAATTTATGAACTTTAAAAATTGCATCATTTAATTTCAGTCTTTCTTGAAGCTGCATGCACGAAATTCGATCGACCTCAACTGGAAATTTGCTAACTGAAGCAGTACGTGAACCATTTTGATAGTATGGTGAGAAACCTTATTTCTCAACGTTTTATTGCTTAGCAAATTTACATCTCTTAGATCCCGAAAATTTGATAGTTAGTGCCATCGCTATGGTGGCCTGAATGTTATACAAGACATACTGCTACAGTCTGGTGTCGGCGATCATGTTCGTTATGCCGTCATCGGACTATAGTTGAGATATCTTGTGATACTTGGGTGGGTATCACAGATATGATGTGGGTGTAAGAGCTTCTTTAGATTATTTCATCCCGAAAGTAGGATAGCTAGTGCCAACACTGTAGTGGCCTGAATATTAGGCCGATGGAAATTTTATATTAGTTTAGCGTCACTTAACTCCTGAAAATGTCATGCGGCATGTTTTCAATATTCATTATTCATTAATTTTGTTCTAGTGCCATACATAGCCGGAGAACACATCAAATACGCCATTTTGCATTATTATAATCACTGAGATCCCGCCCGCCCGAGTACGGTACTAGCTCGAGCTTTCAAATTACTTCAGACCTGCTTTTTCTTCAACTACATTATTGAAAAAGAAGAAATTTTCAAGAAATTTTTTTAAATTAGGTATTCTGCAAAGTTGGCTTTTTTATCATGTATATATATCTGATAGAAATCGAAACCATAACTCTATTATTCCAAAACGCTGCAAAAATTAATGTCTACTTCGATTACGTAATCGAATGTCGAAATTTCGCTATATACATTTATTATACGGAACACTCTGGGGAAGTCATTAGACGCACATGGAAGAGCAACTACTTGGACATTTGAACCGAGATACGACGGCCGGTAGTGGGTAGGCAAGCAAATGAAGTGGATGATGTATTATTCTTGTTAAATTGACATTTTTTGTATTGAAATAATGAAATCTTGTAAAATAATGAACTTTTTTACGCGGGCACTTAAAGTGATGCGGGCGGGTGACGCTAAACTAATATAAAATTTCCATCGGCCTTATACAAGACACTACACACTAGATAGTCAGGTGTCGACGATCATGTTTCTTATGCCGTCAGACTATAGTTAAGCAGGGCATAAGCCAGGAGCAAAAAAAATTCCTCGTTGAGGCAGTAATTGGGAAAAAGCAATTTGAAAAGTGCAGAAGCTATGAACTATAAAAATTTTCAAAAACTTAGTTTGAAATATTTTCACTAATTAAAAAGTACCAATACCAAGGAGGGTTTTCACTATATTGGAGCCTGTATTATAAATACATGCTGGAAAACAATTCTGCATTTATTCTAAAGTTTCACTTAAGTGAAAAAGTTAAACTAATTTAACTGCAGTTATTCTTGTATTACCATCTGTCAAAAATTTACACGAGCGCACGCCATAATTGATATCGTCAAGAGGTGCGATGATCACGCATCTGCTAATTATCTTACGACCAGGCGTATGTGTTTGTACTTTGTTTTTCTTGCTTTTTTTTCTTCTTTCTGTTTTGGGAAATTTCTTTACTGGTTTCGATTGGGAAACTGCGTTAACCGCGGAAATTTTGACCATAGCTAACACCCTGTTAAGGTATCTTGTCTCGTAATGCTTGGGATACACAGATATGATGTAAGCTTAAAGATTCGTCTGACCAGCAGCATAGAATATAACGGGCAGTCAACGGTCACTGACCGCCAGATTCAAGATTCATCGTTCAAGTTGCAGTCAATTTGACTGCCCTTATCGTAAGTAAATAAAAATAGAAAACATGCAATTAAAAAAATAACTTTAACTTAATTTTCCTGTTCTTACAACTTTATAAAATTATTATAAGCAGATAAGAAGGTTGTTTCTTGCAGCATCAAAAGATCGATCTGCGAATTAATTTGTTTATGTTATTTTAAATCATGACTTAAAACACGTTTGATCTAGATAAAAAATTTTTTTAATAGAGAGGTCTGAAACGAAGTTGTTTTTGGAATTTTTCTTTCATTCGAGTTTTGAAAAGAACACCTGACTTTCTCCTTCCCAGATAAAGTTTTACGTTTTAAGTATCCAAAACGTTTTAAATCAAAAACATCCGCGCCGGCGATCAATTTCAAAATAAATTTAAAAATAAATTCCGATCTCATTAATCGAATATTTCTTGAAGTGATAGTAAATAAAACTTAAAGCGATTTTATCTTAGTAATTTAATTATCAGCATTTTTCTTTGTACCGATTAAATTTGGATTTGAAAATAAAACATTAACGGACAAGATTTTTGGACATCTCTATAACACTGGAAACACTTATTTTTATTGGAACTGGAACGGAAGACTTTAGGACACGAATTTGGACAATCCTCTGATCATTCAAATTTTATAAGCTTTAATTGGAACTGGAGCAAAAAAAAAAAACGGACACGACTTTGGACTATCCTTTAATTTTAATAACATGTCAGAAACAAACGAGCCTGGCACAACCAAGCAAAAAGCAGTGGTTGATCTAAAAAACAACAACATGAAGATGACCGCCCAGAATTATGATTGACCGCCAGCAATTACAATTTTCTGGTCACCTTGACCGCCAAGCTAAGTTACATTATATTCAACGCTGGACCAGCCTGTATTCTGGCACCATTATTTTTCAATTATTTTTGGTGACTGGAAATATTCTGTTTCAAAATTATTCAGAAAATTTGTGACAATAAAGATTTGATTTGGTCACAGTATCTTAGGTAAAAAGATGCCCCATAGTTCCTAATTTTTTTTCCTAGGCTGGACTTCGTAAGTTTATTCCACTGTTAGATCGTGTTTTGGTTCAGCGTGTTGTAGCTGAAACTGTAAGTATCGTGTGTGTGTGTCTAATTTTATGAAAATGGCTTCTTGTAGCCAATGTCGCTGAGTGAGTAGTTCATACCATTCTAATGAATCATTCATCTTTCATTACCAATTTGAATGTATTCTTGAATTTTTAGTATTCTTTTTAGTGTTCTAGCTGCTAATAATTATAATTGTTATTGGGATATTGATTATAGAAGATAGTAATAAAGATGTTCTTTTAGGCGACCAAAGGTGGCATTATTCTACCCGAAAAAAGTGTATCGAAAGGGTCTGAAGGGACTGTGGTATCTGTTGGTACTGGAGGCAGAGATTTGGTAATAATAGTTTTAGTAATTTTCTTTCCATTAAATTTCATGTTTACTATTCCAGACCATGTCCTAATCATATTTGTTTTGTTTTGTTTTTAAAAATAAGCATGGAAACACTATCCCTATTTCTGTAAATGTTGGAGACAAAGTCCTTCTTCCAGAGTATGGTGGAACAAAAATTGAGATAGATGATCAGGTATCCATTATTGTGTTGTCTGAAATATGTTATATTTTTAGTTCGCAATTTTTACATCGTTTTTAAGTTTATTCCGAGTGGAAGTGTTCATAGAAAATTCAACAAGCAAGCGTGATTTTTTAGGAATTCGTTATATTTCGTGATTCTGAAATAATTGGAAAATTCGACAGTTAAAAACATCCGGATGAGAGTTGGAAGATAGCTGTATACGGTCTGCTGTTTTTTTACGAAATCCAGTTATGAAGAAACATGAGCGGGAATACATTACCGACAGACACTGCCAGAAAATATTTTTTGTAACAGGAATTGTAAATTTTTTATCCAGAAAATAAAATGACAACGCCTATCGTTAATATTTATTTTATTTGTTTATTTATTTATCGAATATTTATACAGGATGACCATTTCAGATTATATACAAGTATATATTACAAGTAAAATTCTGTTATCAATATGGGTCCTGTTTAAGTTAAAAATATAAAATACATAAAAATATTTGCAAAGCACGTATTAATAAATGTTAATAAATAATTGTAAAAATAACAAAAGGTTAAAAAAATGTGATCAAAAGAACATGGACGGGCTGTGATAGCTCAAGAAATTAAGGCAGTAAACTATGAAATGTGTAGGAACTCAGAAATGAATGAATAAGATAAAATAGAGACACTGTGTAACTCACATGGCATAAAAATGGGCCTGAACTAGAGATCTATATATATTAAAATTTGTTTCGCGTCGGATATTTTCAGGTAGTTTATTGTATACAAATGCACCAGTGTAGTAGAATGATGCTTTTGCGAATTCAAGACGTACTTTTGGTAATACAAGGGATATCGTGTTGTTTCGTGTTGACTTTGTGTGATTCATGAAGTTGAAGTAGTTCGCGTAGTTTTCACAGACATCTGCAGTTAATGATTTTCGTACAAATATAGAAGCTCTTACAAGGAGTAACCCGTTACTGGATGGTATTTTTTCTTGTAGGTTGTAATCGATAATTTTACAAGCTCTATCGTGAAGTTGATTAAGCTGGGTTTTCTGTGAGTCACACTTTAACAGTTTAAACAAAACAACAGTATGTAAGCATAGGTAATATATCATGGTTTTGTAAATTGCTGCTGCAGAAGCTTTATTAACCATAGGTCGTATTTTCCGTAGTAAACGGATTTTACTGGTAGCCTTTTTGAAGGTTTTGGTGAAGTTGAGATTCAGGTTCAAGTTAGGATCTAGAGTGATACCCAAATATTTATAGGACAATGTAAAACGTATGCTGTCAAAACCATAAGTAATGTTCAGCTTTGATGGTTGCAATTTGAGATTATTCGCGGTCCTTTCCTGTTTCATTTTTTTCGACAGTTTCAATGAAAAACGTTAATACTTTTTCCATCCTATTTCACCCAGAAACAGAAGTGCTTTGTCGATGGAAGAAAATTTCGTGGTTTCGTGGTTGTTTCGAAAAATCAGGAAATTAAATCCACGTACTGTCAAGGTTTTTTTACGAACCGCCAAAATGAATTCTTCGAATTTTTTTTGAAGAACTGAACCGAGAAATTTAATGTAAATAAAATTCTTTAATTGCCAAGAGTTCCCTTTACGAGGAGGCGTTATAAATCTTCCAAAAAACTCATTTTCGAATGAGACTTCAAAATTACATGTGCATTTTCCGGTAAGGTATAATTTTTGTTCAACCGCGAAACCTGAGTTTCGAAAGTTTTCTCGCGAAATTGGCTGACAATAAAGTATGTTAAAATTATAAGACTAATGATGAACCTATAACAAAGTTATTAGGTGACTAAATATGATCTTCTCATGAAAACATGTCGAAAAAGCAATGCAGAAAAAATGGGATAAAAAGAAATTGCAGGACCAAAATTTCAGCTATCCGAAGTTATTAGCAGAAATTGTATCCATTAAAGTGTGGCAAGATTCGATTTCGTAAGATCACTTTCTCAATAGTTTCGCAACTTCGATTAACTTTGTTTTGATGAAAAATATGTTTATTTGTTTCACGAAAATTTAAAAGATTTTGTTGATTGTTTGGAAATATGTGTGGATGTAAATGGTAGAACCGTTCGACGTAGACGGTTTTTCGAATGGTCTATGTGTACTTTTAAAATCATGCGCACACTATGCGGGAATTGGGAAAAAACCACCATTAGAAGACAACCTCAAACTCAAGTGGTCTTGCCTTTTAAATTATACATATTTCTCTAACCCAGGTGTATTCGATCTTTTATTTGAAGGGAAACAGACTACCACCATAAAGGCGTTGTATGAAAAAAAAAACATTAAAAAGAAGGAAAAGAAAGAGACTTGTCACAAAGATTTTAGCCAATTATGTCGAACGAGGTTCTAACATTTTTCCCAACACATCCTTGTCTTTCCAACTATAACGTAATAAAAACTTTGCGTCACAGTTAAGTTAACCCTTTGCTCTCAACGAATCACTGAAAATCGTAATGAACAATCATGTCACTTTTCAGCACCTATCAATCGATACACTTCGAGGAAAGTTGGGTTCGAAATTAGGGTTGTGTACTTCAACTAAAATATGTTTCCCAGGTGGTAATTTTTGGTAATCTGAAATAAAAATTTAAAAAGTCAAACAATTCTTGTTATGAAAAATTCAGCGGTTGTTATCTTCCATCTTTTCTATCAAACCAATTAATAAGACTTTTTAATAACAGAGTCGCTCGTATAATTGAGGTTTATGAATCGGAATTGAAAAAATGCTTTCTCCTATGATAACGAGAATTCAAATAGTTTCAAAACATCGTATCGAGTATACACAGGATAAAGTTCTTATCGCTTAAAGATAGAAGAAAACAAAGATGAACTTTCGAGGGGTAATAATTTTTGGCACTGTGACGTTATTTCTGGCCGGTTTTTGCGAGTATCCCAGACGAAAACTTCGCAAACGAAAAGGTTTTATTCGCTTCTCAGATTGTCACGTCGTCAAAATGACGGTCGACATAAATCTGAACGGTTGTCGACGAAAGAAAGTCTACACTTACGGATGTGCAGGACATTGCAAATCAGAGACAACTGTGCTCATACACAAGAGAGGAATTATTCCGAAATGTGATTGCTGTAAACCGAAACGATATGTGAAATTTTCAATTCCTGTTTACTGTTATCAACGGAAATCGCCATTAAAATTCGTCAGTATATTCGCCGCACGAAGATGCGCGTGTACTCAATGTATCGGCTACATGAACTCACCACCGCTATGACGCCATGATGTCAACAAAGAAATGACACAAAGAATTGAAAGTATTAGTTGTAATCTGTAACCATGGTAATACATAACCAAGGAAATATTTCACAAAACATTCATAATAAAGAAAACAAAAAAAGCTTGCAAATCGACTCCACTTTACTTCAATTTTTCATGTTTGGCAGCACAATTGAACTTATTATCAGTTTTTGATAGAAAATCATGTCCCATTAAGTTTTCGTTTTCTTTGCTTTTCTTTTGACAATTTCCGTCGAGGTTTTCGAGATTTTCTTCGATACACCTTTTCGTTTCATTGGCTTCATTGCTCCTTCCTAGAAAATTAACGCAGAAAAGTTTTACACTTTCGAAGTGAACTATAATAGCAGCACAAATCATACTTAATCAATATTGTCAACAATATTGTGTCTTTCCAACTTAACTTTTGGTTTCACTGATTGACTTATTACGTTAGTTCCCTGTAGCTCGGAAAAATCACTACAGTATACTTTCGTCAACACTTAAGGACAAAGATAATAGATTTCCACATTTCCAGCAAGTAAGCAAATGTAGCTTGATATGAAGGCTACCTCTCTCAAGCAACGACTAACGGACTAGCGATTTTACTTACAAAACCAGGAAAGTCATATTTGATGCCAAGGGCAAGTAGTTTCTGTTTTCTTTTCTCATCTTTTTGAATCAATCTGTTGGCAGTTTGCCTTAGTTGCTCTTTGGAACGCTTCTGTAGTAAAAATAAACGTGGCCATATGACTATCAATCATATTCCAGTTAAGTATATAAGTATATGCAAAAACAAATGAAATACCATGTTATGTTTCTTCCTCTCGTTTTCTTTTCTATTCAACCACACAAATTTCTTGTTAGCACCTTTCCATATGGATGGATGTAACTTTTCTTCAGGTACGTACTGACCTGTAAAGAAACATCTACCTGTCATTACGACCGGAAACACATCAGCTTAACTATTGGTGCTTTTAACTAACTTTAAATAATCGGAATTTCTTCAACAGCAGAAGAAAACTTTGTATGTACTTATTAACATGTGTTGTGGCACACTTTGTAATACCTGACACACTTTGCAATGACTGCCACACTTTGTTATACCTGCCACACTTTGTTATACCTGACACAATTTGTTATACCTGCCACACTTTGTAATACCTGACACACTTTGTTATACCTGCCACACTTTGTTATACCTGACACAATTTGTTATACCTGCCACACTTTGTAATACCTGCCACACTTTGTTATACCTGCCACACTTTGTTATACCTGACACAATTTGTTATACCTGCCACACTTTGTAATACCTGACACACTTTGTTATACCTGCCACACTTTGTTATACCTGACACAATTTGTTATACCTGCCACACTTTGTAATACCTGACACACTTTGTTATACCTGACACAATTTGTTATACCTGACACAATTTGTTATACCTGCCACACTTTGTAATACCTGCCACACTTTGTAATACCTGCCACACTTTGTAATACCTGACACACTTTGTTATACCTGACACACTTTGTTATACCTGACACAATTTGTTATACCTGCCACACTTTGTAATACCTGCCACACTTTGTTATACCTGACACAATTTGTTATACCTGACACAATTTGTTATACCTGACACAATTTGTTATACCTGCCACACTTTGTAATACCTGCCACACTTTGTAATACCTGCCACACTTTGTTATACCTGACACACTTTGTAATACCTGCCACACTTTGTTATACCTGCCACACTTTGTAATACCTGCCACACTTTGTTATACCTGACACACTTTGTAATACCTGCCACACTGGTTTTACTAATAAAGAGTGTTAACCAGATTGTAAACATCTGACGGTTAAAGTAATAAAAAATGACAGGAGATGAACAGGAAAATATGGGGGTATACAGTATACACCTCTTCCTGGTGTAATAATATTCATATTTACCTGGGAAACATTTCACTTTTAGCTTCCCTATAAATAATAAAAACTAGACAGTAATGGGGAGACAAGGCTATATGATGTCATTAAAACTTTTGAAACTGTTCTTCATAGACATTTCAGCCTATACATTCTCATGTTCAAAATTTCTATATGCTATAGCATCTTGCATCACCGTTGCCAATTCCTAAATTTTATTTTTCATGAACTCTTTGGGTGACAACTGAATATGAGTGGAGAGCTGTGCTGCCTTGGCTGCTGGTTAAGATTAAAATATAACTATGCTAGAAAATTATTAAAGTGTGGCAGGTATCACAAAGTGTGGCACAACCACATGTAAACATGAAGCTGTCTATATCAGAAATTCATGAACCAGCTATAAAGTACCTGTCAGACAGGTCACAAATCATTGTATGTTGTATACTATCTGCATTTTTCAAGACTTTGAACCACCCTAAGGTATCCTCTTAGCTTAAAAAGTATGTTTCTTAACCATATCTGCTTAAACTAAATTTTTATTGAAACAAATACTTTTCTTTAATAAAGTGAAATTTCAGTACAAAAAGTTTGAAGTTGAATTTAACAATACAGTACATTAAGAACAAACCAAATTTAAATCAAGGAGTTTACATTTGAGTAATTTATCAAACATTAGATAATTATTCATGGCATCAGCTGCAATTTTGGCAACCACCTCAGAATCAAACTGAATATAACCATAGCCTTTGTAACCACCAGTCTGAAGGAAAAAGTAAATCATCCTCAATTTGACCACACATCACACATAATTGTTACTAACAAACAAAAGAAAGTAACCGGTTGAAGATTACCTTCTTGCTTCGCGCTAGTCTAACTTTATTAACAGTACCGAACTGTGTGAAATAATCACGAATTTGTTCTTCATAAAATCCATGAGGGATATGTCCGATGTACATGGTTCCACATGGTTCCAGTTGTTCAGACTAAAAATATGTGAATTTTTTTCATGAGAAATAACAAATTATGAAATCTTTTGAAGTGTTTTTGTCATGTATCACATTACATGTGGAAAATCACATTGCCGATTAAAATTAATAGGGTGTCTTCATTGATATTTACCCTTCCCTCTTGCCAGATTATTCACTGCAAGTTCTGAAAGGCATCTGTTATTGGTTTCCTATAGAAATATGTGACACTTTGAGGGGAAATCATAACAAGTTATAGTTTCTGTTAAATAAATCAGCATATAAAAATTACTGATTAGAAAACAATAGAATTAATAATTCTGTTGATTTAACAGTAATTATTTCAACGAAAATCAGTTTAAATAAAAAATAAAAAAATCAGAAATAATCATTAATGTTATCAGGATACTCTGGTTCTGTTTCCAAATAAATTACTGACATGTTTAAGAAAATGAAGTGGTTTCCAGTGGTTTACTTTGCTTCTATTAGTGTTGGGTTAGTTATGTTGGCCATGTCAGTAAGTTCTCGCTTTTGTGTTTCTCGATTTGCATTAAAACATTTTATTTCGAAATCCATTTGTATTGTCATAACTTTATTTTCATGCATTCAAAAATGCATTCAAAAATTTCATCGTTTGAAAATTTTTGCAGCCATTGCTTATGGTTTCAACTTATCGGTAGTCAGGGGTTTCAGTTAAAATTGACATGGTAGACATGTTTGAGGGAGGCTACAATAATTTGCCTAATCCTGCTTAATGTAAAAAAGAAAAGTAAGAAATATGTTGACACATATATTTGTAAAATTATCATCTTATCTTATGTACTCCATTGTAGAGGATGGCATTTTAGAAACATACAAGAGCAGTGAAATGTATTCTTAGAAGACATCAAACAAGCCATGTGTTCATAAAAACATTCTATTTTACTCTTATTGTATTTTGTTGTTATTATTATTTCAGACAGCATTGAAAACATGAAAATACTTTGAATGACCCAATGTATTATGTATTATCCATTGCACTGAATTCTAAGGAAAAGTAGAGAAAAATATAATTTTTCTTTAGAAAAACAGTGTGGAGGAGCTGAAAGATGCAGTGATATCTTAGTTGAGGAGCATGTGAAGACGCACTATGGTTAAGATGTCTATATGTCATTTTAACCAGCCTGGAATAGCAAAACTAATAGGGCATAAAAAATTTAACCATTACTTGCATCAGAGAAATGAATCAAAAACTGAAAGATCAACTGATGATGAAATTTCAACTCGCACATTTCACAGTGATAAGTTCATATTCAATGCTAGTTTTCTAAGTAAATTTCGGCTTTCTTTTCAATACAGATTGATCGCTTGCCCTGAAATTAGTTAAGTAGAAAAGTAGTAATGAAAGTAATGTAGTAATGTGAGTTTGTTGTTGATAGACTGACTAATCAAACAAATAATAGGTTTATAATATGTTTAGTTTTATTACCCATTATTCTACACTGAAGTTAATCAAGTTTCATCGTCATTCACATGTTACACGAAGGCATTTTATGCCGTTGTAATTAATATTCTGTCAACACAATATTCAAATACAATGGCATCTTTTCGTTTCCAGTCTTTTTTCCGAATTCAGAGGGCTGAAAAACGGCACAATGGCACAAAAAAATGACATTCATTTAATTGTAAAATGAAAGCCAAAAAAACTTCAATAAGGTAAATGATTTTTAGTGAACAGATGATTTTTAATGAAAAAAAGGACCACATTCGGATAAGTTTATGATCAGTGATTTTGAGGTCAACAAAGGTTTTATGATCAGCTATTACAACCGGCTTTCGTTTTTTTTTCTTCTTCTTTTTTTTCTTACTGTCCAAACCTAGCGGTTTTTTGAAATTTCGTGCGTGCATTTACATGAAACCAAAGCACCGTGCATTGCATGTCAGCGAAAGATTTACTAAAGTTTCTTTGCTCAATATTAAATGGATTTTAAAGAATATATACATATTTTAAGGTGAAAACAGAAAATATATAATTATAAAGAAACTTATAATTATCTTGGACTGTGATCATTCTTTTCTAACTAAAAAGAAGTTCTCAACGTTTTGTAAACAAAAGAGTCAAAGGAGGTATATAAATTTATATCTATATTGACGTACAGGCTTCCGTGACACAGTGGTTAGTTCAGTCAACTATAAACCGAAGGGTCGGTGGTTTGACCCCATGTAGATCTTCTGAAGTTCTTTCGAATTTTTAAATATGTCATAAAATACTTCGATTTTGGATTTTTGCGAAAGCAAGAAATACATTACAACCGGCTTTGGTTTTTCTCGTCCGTTTTTTTCTTACTGTCTAAAGATAGGGGTTTATACATTACAGTTATATATGTAGTTCTGTGGTGCAGTTGGCTAGTTACTCGGCTGCTAACCGAAAGGTCGGTGGTTCGAGACCACTTAGATCGTGTAGCACTTTTTGTCAAATTTCATAAATGTCATAACATTTTTCATTTTTCATGCTTCAACAGATTTTGCAGAAATCTTTTTGCCCGTAAGGGCATCTTGTTCAGATTAATTTTGGCGTGCATTAAATTTGGCGATGGACCAAATCGACATTTTTTAAGTGGATTTAATTTGGCGATGAGAAAATTTTGAAAAATTTGGCGTGGATTTAATTTGGCGTAATCTTTTCTATTTTCCTATTTCGTTTGATTTTTTATACAATTATAAGGCAATTATAAAGGCGCTATTACACCTATTACACAGCAGGAGAATATGCATGAAGAATTTGGAAAAATCTATTTCAAAAGAAAACCCGATTTGAATCTGTCTAAAATTATAATGACGAATTCGTAACAATAAGTAATTACGTGTTTCTATTGACTTGTGGAATGTAATTTCTTAAAGAGATGCACATGTTTTTAAAGAGACACACAAAACAAGACACAAATTTATTTCTCGTGTTTCTATTGAGTTATGGAATGTAAAGAGATTTATAAAGGGATGCGTGAAATGAGACAAGAATTTATTTCCAAGAAAATTGTTTCATGTTTCTATTGTTTCTACAGATTTTTAAAAGTCGGGTAGTTCTGAGAAAATTGTGTTGTTTGCTGAAGCATCAATTTTGTTTGAACGAAAAAATCAATGAAATGAAAATATTTTCCATGTATATGTCTTGTTGAAGTATAAAACAAAAAATGGCTTTGGTGAATACTTAAAACCCTTATTAATCTTAATAACGTTTTGAGGAGAGAAGAATGCCAAACCTGACAAAACTATAATAATTGATTAGTATTTATTGTATTTTTTTTATAATACTGTAAAAGGAACCGGAGCGAGCATAAAAAAAGTTGAATTTTCAATGGATTTAATTTGGCAACAGAACAAAAAGTAAATTTTTAGTGGATTTAGTTTGGCGAAGGACAAAAAAAAATTAAATTTGGCGATGGAAGAAAAAAATTAAATTTGGCGTGGATTAAATTTGGTTTGATTACATCTTCTTCAGTGGAAAACGAAATCAAAGGGAGTTGAAGAAAGACAGTTTTGCAAATTACACGTTTTTTTTTATAAGAACACGAGCCTCAGATTTGGCCAAAAAATAAGAACCAAATAAGAACAACCTGAGGCTCAAATTAATGTTTCAAAAATTAAGAACAGCCTAAGCCTGAATTTTCTTATATGTAAAATAAGAACAATTCATGATAGGAACAACTCACAGACATTCCAACCTTTGGAGTTTAAAATGCAGGATACTCTTAACTTAGTTTGTGTGTCTCCAATGCGCAACTATGGTTTGCGGCAAGCGAAAATGTTTTGAGATTTCAGTGCTTCAGATAGTCTAAGGTGTAATATAGAGGTGTAGTATACTCAATTAGTGTTTAACAAACTGGGCATAAACTAAATACATAGTGTAAAAAGTTTGACTGTTTCACCTAGTCGGAAATAATATAAAAAATGTAAAATCTTGGAATAGGCCGATGGAAATTTTATATTAGTTTAGCGTCTTTTAACTCCTGAAAATGTCATGCGGCATGTTTTCATTATTCATTAATTTTGTTCTAGTGCCATACATAGCTGGAGAACACATCAAATACGCCATTTTGCATTATTATAATCATTGAGATCCCGCCCGCCCGAGTACGGTACTAGCTCGAGCTTTCAAATTACTTCAGACCTGCTTTTTGTTCAACTACATTATTGAAAAAGAAGAAATTTTCAAGAAATTTTTTTAAATTAGGTATTCTGCAAAGTTGGCTTTTTTATCATGTATATATCTGATAGAAATCGAAACCATAACTCTATTATTCCAAAACGCTGCAAAAATTAATGTCTACTTCAATTACGTAATCGAATGTCGAAATTTCGCTAAATTTATTATACGGAACACTCTGGGGAAGTCATTAGACGCACATGGAAGAGCAACTACTTGGACATTTTGAACCGGGATACAACGGTCGGTGGTGGGTAGGCAAGCAAATGAAGTGGATGATGTATTATTCTTGTTAAATTGTCATTTTGTATTGAAATAATGAAATCTTGTAAAATAATGAACTTTTTTACGCGGTCACTTACAGTGATGCGGGCGGGTGACGCTAAACTAATATAAAATTTCCATTGGCCATATATCCAATTGCGTAGCGGAAAATTGAATTCTCTGTATTGAAGTGGACTGAAAGCAATGAAGAATTGCAATTTTTCTTCAATATAAGCCATAAGTAAAAATTTCAAGGAAAGTTATATATTTGAAACCGGGACAATTTCATATCCATAAGAATCCCGGTAGAGCGGGATGCTATGACCAAATCTTGGATAATCCCGGTCAAACCGGGATGGTTGGAATTAATGAACTCATGATGTGAATTATCTCACTGGCAAATTTAGAAGTTGTTTTTTTTTCACCTTGCATACTACTCATATCGGGTGTCATTATTAATCGAACAGCAACCATGCTTTTAACCAGTTCCAGTTGTTTTTAAAAAGATTTATTTTGATTTTATTGGAAGTTCCATAAATAAGAACAAAATGAGACTGAAATCTGAAACTGTGTAACTAGAACACACTCTATCTCTCTCTCCTGTAATAATCTTTCATTATATAATACATACGTGCGTGGAAACCATCATGCACATTTATTTACCAGTTGTTTCCCTACAAAAGGAAGGAGGCCTAGTTTAAAACACGTTCAACATCTTGTGACTTACACTGATTTCTTCGACTTTTTTTGAAAATTCTTCTTGTTTGGACAAATTCAAAGCCAGATTTTCATTGTTTTTGGGTATCACATGTTTTTCTTTCGCCTTCAGAGCTCGCGGAGCCATTTTGTATTGAACATAAAGGACCCTTCGTCGCTGATTTTATAACTGTTGATCTCCCCCACAAGGCCGAAATTCTTCTCCATTCAGTGAGATAAAAGTAAAACTACAGTTGACTAACTCGAGTAAGCGTGGGGCAAGACTGGCACTAACTACACGAAAGCGATGGATGGAGCGTAATAATGGGTGTTTGTAGGACGATCTGTAGGTTTACATATTTAAAAAAAAATTTTTTTAACAAACTTAAAGTATGAAGAAATCGATACAAATCTAGCACACATTTCCAAAAATGAAAAAAAAAAGAACTTCGGTCGCTTATTATCCATTACTTATCAAATTCTGATGGATTGACATAACGGGATGGGGACAAAAAAAGAGAATATATATGTATATAATGTATGTATATAAATATTTACGTATATAAATAAAATAACAAATTATAATATATGTTAATAATAATAAATAAATAAATGTATCACAAATGTATCACAATGTCTAGATTGATAAAACATTATACATTACGATGGTACTATTCCTAATTATTTCATGTCGGAGAGGTGAGCAAATGAGATTTTATGATAGACCATCGACGAAACGGGACTATGTACAAAAAAATATGAAAAATTATCTTATGGTCTGATAATAGCAAATCTAATAAACTTTTTAAATACTCATTTTTACAGCAATAACCCAAAGTAAGAATGTCAACAAACTGTTTCCATGACAACATTTTGATAGATGTTGTCAAACGAAGCCAAGAAGTCTTGAAGAGCCAAATAACAGAACAAATATTGCATCTATGGTAACAAGAGTATAAACACATTATGAAGAACTTGCTCTGAGTACGAAGAAGTGTAGCAGTTGAGAGAAAGATAAAAACAGTATGCCTTGTGCTTCACAATGATCATGATGATGATGACGATGAAGAAAACAACTTTATGAAAACGAAGAAGCCCATGAAGAAAATAAATGATCATTTTTCATAGACGAAATCAATTATGCTGATCTGATCCTGATATGATGTTTGGACATAGCATCACTAAAGAGAGCTTTGCCAAATAAACTCACGTTTTCACGTATTATTCAAGAGGATGAGGAAATTCGGATTACTCGTGATGTATAGGTAAGGTAAGAAAATTATGCCGATATCATTCTGATATCATAACGGATAAGTGTGGAAGAAGTCATATCTTAAGAAAATCTGAAGTCTAAATAATGATTTAGTCTGTTAACAAACTTTGGAGTCTTTACCTTAGTTTGTACCATAGCAGGTCTTTGTGTACGTAGAGTTCGAACTGTCTGAAACACATCAACCACTCCTTCCATACGAACCTGGTCGATCATATTCGCTAATGCAATAAACACACCTGTACGACCAACACCACCACTGGAATGAAAAAAATAATCTAGTTAAGGTGGCGACAGTATTAGTGAAATTTGTGGAGGAGAGTGTACATTAATTATTCAAAGTAATGCAGTACTGATGCGTTTCTCCATATTTACATTAAAGCCGGTTTTCCACTAGGCGGTTTAGAACGCGCTGAGCGAGGCGGCTATTGTTTTGAAATCTGCTGATACCGGTCCGCTCAGCGCGTTTTTAAAAGTCGACTTCAATCCAACTTCAACGCGCGTTCTTAAGGCGTCAACCAATCAAAATGCAACATGTGATGTAAACAAACAGATTTTCTAAAATGTCGGGAAAAAAGTTCACTATCAAACAAATTTTTTTTTCATTTGTTTCTATTTTTTATTCTTTTAGTTGGCTTAGTATCTTTGTAAACTATGGTTTTTGTACTAATGACCAACTTGAAATGAATTGATAATAATAATGATAGTGTTCATCTTTAATTTTTTTGTTTATACTTTTAGACGCTCTTTTTCAACTCATCTTTGCAAGTGGAAATTGAATAAAAACGCGCGTAGTGGATTAATTAGCGGCCATTGTCTTAAAAACAATAGCCGCCTTGCTCAGCGCGTTCTGAAACGCCTAGTGGAAAAGATAATGATCTGTTATATGTAGAGCTGAGGGTTGCACTATGCTGAGGCCAGAAGTCTGGGAACGAGCAGATGTTTATTAGGATTATTATTATGAATGATTGGCTCTCCCTCGTGTAGATTATCTCACAAGAAAACTGCTGACACACATTTTTCTCGACTTTCATTATCTTTAAATATAACTTTAAGAGAGACACTTGATAACTAATTATAATGACGAGAAAAAAGTTTGATTAACCTGCAATGCACAACAATCTTCCCATTGTCCTTTGGTTCACATCGTTTCTGCACACGGCCTATCATATCTATTAAACTGGCAGCCGATTCCGGATTCTTGTTGTCATCAGGCCATGCAATGTATTGAAAGTGCTTGATGGTAAGTGAAGAGCCTTCCTATAATATAAGACATGGTTCAACATTTCAGTAACATTTCAACAACGCTACATCGATCTTATTAAAAGGAATGTGTGAACAAGGAGATTACCGTGGTGTGAGTAACTTTAAAATCGCGAACGATGAAGTCGTCAATCTTTGTCTCGCCTATGTGTTCGATCATGAGCGGACCGTGCTTAGCAGCTTCTGTGGATAGCCAGTATGGATGAACTTTCACCTGGTTATGTATATATGATCAAAATTAAGATTAGTCTTGCTCTGACGCCATAACATTGCATTTCCATACCAATTTTTTTAATTGCCCCCGCAGCGAGCGTAAGCGAGCGAGGAGGCATAGTAGTTTCACGAGATAGGCGAATGTCAGTTTCCGATTTTGTTCATCATCATCATCATCATCATCATCATCATCTTCATCCTCCAACTTTCGTGTTGACGTTACACGGTGGAATGCAATTATTAGCTGACTTTGCTTTTTTTCCGTTTCAAAGCATGGTACTGTAAGTGGGAAAGACAGAATGTTTTTTCGTATCTCTTTCCTAATTTATTATTGTATTATACTATGTTATTTAGGAAGATCGTATGCTAAAATTGCTTAGATATTTTTCGTGTTACTTTTGTGTTGTTTTAGTGAAGTGAACGACAAGGATTTTGAAGCACAGCTTGAAATCTGAAATTTTGCCAACCATACATTTTATTTTTGTATATATATGTTTTAGCTCTAAATATTTCATTCAATAAACTTTGTTCAACGCACTAATTTTTGGCAAAGATTTTAATTGGATTTCTGTGTATGCAAGAAAGCTATATTACAAATTGTCTTTCTTCGTGTTTTTCTATTTTAACTGTCCACCTCGCGCCAAACCTAATCATACTAGTGTTTGATCATGATCAGTAAAAGCTTTTTACATTTTCTTGTTGTTTTTTTTTATAAACATTGGCTACTTTTTGTTTTGAATCAAAGTTTAAAACGCAGATTTCTAATGGATTTTTTGCTTTGATTTTTTTTTAAAAAAAAGTTTGTTTTTTTTCTTTTGGCTCTTACAGAATTTCTTTAACAAATCTTGTTTTGATTATAAAATACGTATCCATGGTTTCAGTTCACACATTTCTTTTGTTTGTAGCAAATACTTTCTGATATTATTGTTAAGCCTTTATTACACTTTTTGAAAGGTATATTAGCATCAATAAAAAAAAGTTATCCTAAAGAAAGTTTAACTCAATTACAACGTAAGCGAAAAACCGTGAAGACCATCCGTCAAGGAGTTTTCAAATCTGATCTCCCATTTCGAAATGATCATGCTCGCAATTCTTCTTGTTTTTATTGTGTTTAGTTTATACAATGTTAACAAAAGTTTAAATGTATATATTTGTTTCTGTGTAAAGACTTGCAAAAACATTCATCTGAATTTTTTTGAGTTTTCGGACAAAAATTTGTTTTTGTTTCCATTGTATAGCTTGCTGTGTGTACACATTGGAATGCTTGAGCGCGGGGGCATTTTTTAGCTAAAGCTACATGCTAGTATAAGAAATTATTGTCACTATGAAAACTAAACAATAGAGTACAAGAAAGCTGACATGATGACAACCAGGGTGAAAAAGGTGTGGTCAAACAAGAAAGCAAAGATGTATATACATTTTCACTCTCGGTTTCCTTTGCAAGACAGACCACAGTGGTGCACTGTTGTTCCCAAATCATCCGCCAAAAGTCTGGAAAAGTTTGTGGCATCGGAGCTTGGGTTGCAATAAACCGCTTCGCTTGGCTATATCCCTACAAAACAGATGATCTATCAAATTATCAGCTGCACATGTGACGACAAAAAAGACTTTTTTAAATAGTAAATACAGTCTAGTTATTTCTAAATCCAGCAACTAATTCGTCAATCAAAAAGAAGTTTAAAATTCAAACGACAAAAAAACACCTAAGCAGATCTACTCACATGAATGTAGTTGGCATTAATGTAATCTGAACCTGGGACGCCAGCCAGGTTCTTTAACGCTACTCTTGTATCATCATCTAGAACGAAACCGGTGCCATGACAACAAGTATTCCAAAAATAATTCCAGTCATTCTTACTTTTAAAAACATTTTTTGTTTTGATTTTGATAATGCTGGCAAAAATTGTGCGTGAAAGTTTAAAAACAAAGCAGGGCTAACGAGCTGGTCTTACATGGTAAAACGTTAAGTAATCGATTCTTGTGTTTGTTGCAGGAAGCATTTGCAGCATTCATGTTTTTCGAACACGATTGATCGAACAAACTTAATTTCTGTAAATAAATAAGTAAACAAAAACAACAAAAATAAAACACATAAAAGAACTTATTCATTGATTTATTTGCTAATTGATTACTTTTTTTCACAAGATAACCTTTATGAGTTCAATAGTATCAGTGAGGGTGTAATAGGCATTTGAATTTTCGATTGGAATTAGGTTAAAGCAGCATTTCAAAATAACTACTACTCACTCGGAACTCCTTTTCGCAGTTTATCTCATCACCATCTTCAGTCAGTTCTTGGAGATTTCTAACGTAATCTCGAAGATCTTTCACCTGCACCTCTGTCAGACCAAGTGTTAGATGTTCCACCAATGTGTCGTGGATAAACACATACTGCGCCTATGTCGTTAAGTTGAACATAAGAAGAAGGTTTTTTTCTTCACTTTCATACCATAGAATAGAAACAGGCTTGTGTTTGAAGCAGCCTCAAATTACAAACCTCTGTCTGCACCATGTAATTTCTCTGCTTTCTGATATGTTTCAGATAGTTGTGAATTTCAATGTTGCCTTCTGTTTTCATCCGACGTAAATTTGTATCAAGTACAATATAAGTCCCTGTGCGACCGACCCCAGCACTAAAATTGGAATGAAAATAGTACGTGGATTGGTTGAAACCATATCATTATGGTAAACGACATGGAAGATGGAAACAAGACTTAGTGATGATGATTTGTTTATCCAACAAATTCAGTCTACTAAACTTCTGGTAAGTATGTGAATAAACGAGGCAAGTTTCACGAAACCAAACACCAAAGAACTTTGATGGTCTAAAATCGTTACAGTGGAACCAAAAAATCATGTAACAACGTAACAACCTGCAGTGGACGACTGTCGGACTGGAATTGGACACAGTTTGGCTGTTGACGCGCCGCAAGAATGCCAGTAATTCTTGTGAGTTTGGCGTGCCATGATCACACCACGTAAGAAACATGAAGTGACGTACAACGCGTTCTTTATCCGGATACTATAATGACAACGTAAACAGGAAGCTTTGGTTGAAACTTTCAATCTTTCAAATCATCAAATGTGATCTCCCCCTCACCTCTGAGTGTACTAGATTAAAAGTGTGAACAATATAAGTTGGGAAGTCCTTCTTGTCTGTCAAAGTGACTTGCATAGTTCCAAAGTCAATTGTACCGGGGTCTGGCCAATACTGATAACACTTGTCCTATGAGTCATTTTAAGAGATAAGATTTCATGACCATTTTACATGATAACAGGAAAAACGTTATCCTTATACAAAGTACACATACTTTGTCTTTTTCCTTTAACAGTGTCAACATAACAATCGTTTGAACGTTTTGCTCCCAACACATCCGCCAGAAATCATCACACGTGTTTTCAAGAGGTCCTTAACAAAAACAATTAATCACTTTCTTACTGACAGTATTCCTGACGATGAAGGTAAGAATCAAAACATAAAATCCAGCCTTATACCTTGTGTGGCGATGTAAGAATCCTGGTCCGTGTAACCCTGACATGAAATTACAAGAATAAGTGATACATACTTCCAAGATTTTTCCATGACAACAAAACCAATACTCACGTCAATGTAATTTCCGTTGATATAATCCGATTCTGGAATTTCTTCAACGGGGTGAAGTTGAACTCTGGTGTCGTCATCTAGCAAACAGGAAGTTCAAAATATAGTCAGGTCTGATCTGACAGTCGTCTATAGCAACACTCATATTACTATAGACCTTTACATAAATGACGTCAGACCAAGTTTCACCTCGAAGAATTTTCAACTTTTCTTTCAGTTATCGTTTCCTTTTTCAAACAAAAAAAAATCAAGATTTTGAGGCAAAACCTGATATGGCGTATTTCTTCAGAGACTTTTCACAAGTCCGTTGGTAACAGGTGCATGCAACAAAGCAATTATTCTACTCACACGCTACAATATTTTTGTATCTGTTTTTATTGCTGTTGTTCGCATGGTTTGAATGTTCAGCCGTAAGAGCGAAGTCATTTTCCAGTTGTTGGTGTTGAATGATCTAAGATAAGAAGAAAATGAGTTTGACATCGATACTAGTCCTAAACATACAACCTATCAAAATCACCAACCTTAAACTCTTCGGAGAACAAATATTTGTCATTTTTGGATAAGGTTTTGACGTAAGATAGAAAGTTTTCAGTTCTTATTGGTTGAGCTAAACATAAAACAAGTGTAAGAAAACACATTAACAGCTCCATGTTATTTGTTGAGATGACACGAGTTTTAATACACATATGCTTCAGAAGAACAAACCTGCTGGAACATAAGCAGAATCCAATTCATATCTTTCGTTCTTAACACCATTTGCTCTTAGCTTTTCCAAAAAGTTTAGTCTGAGACCAGTCGCATTAGGTTTGAACCTGCAAAGATATTTAAAGTTTATTACACTATTTTTATATTTTTGTAACGATTCGTAAGATAATGGAAACTGTAGATGACTGGCATTCCATCCAGAACTGTTTTCACCTATCAAGGTCAAATGTTTATGCTTTATAACCGGCATTGCAAACAATTTCAAAAGTTTCAAATCACTTGTAGAGATAAAGGAGATTTGCTCAACCTGAAATAGTAAACAGCTGCAGCAATAATAAGGACAATGACCAGACCAGCGATAACACCACCAACAATCGGTCCAACAGCTTGACTTGGTGCTGGTGTTGGCTTCACAGCTATAATACAAGTTGACTGAATAAACACAAAACTAAGAGCACCGACAATGAACTGGTCTACGAAGAAGGTTTTTATTTAGAACATAACACAATGGAAAGTTGATTCAATGAAATCTGTATATGCATAGGAAATTTCTCAACACTTTCCTTCGAAGAGGAGAATACTTTTTATGGGATTGTTCAAATCGTTACTTAGCGAATATATTATTACTAAAACATCTGTTTGGTTCTTATTGTTCTCACCTGTTGTAACAGGACCCACCCAATCTTCATTTGACGCATATATATTCTATAAGAGTTATTATTACACACTGGATGAAACTTACACCAATTTTTTTCTTAAATTACTTGATCATGTTTATTAAGCCGCGTAAAATTTTCTTATGGAAGAAAACTGTGAAATACAACCATTACCAAAGCAAAAGACACAATATCTTAAGCTCATACCTCCTTCACATATGCTCTCTGGAAATAGAAATAATTTGCTTCTGGAAACAATGGACCATTCACATATTCCTCATTACCGGTGTTTCTTCGATTTCTTGAGGTAGAACTACCACCACCAATTACAAAAGCCTTTTCAAAATCACTACTTTTTATTTTAGCAGCTATATAGGGACGAGATGGTTTTTTATTTGATCGTCTGTCTTCACGGTATTGTTCATAAGTTATAAATTCATCAGTTTTATATGCATTTGGATTCCGACTCGGAATTTTAATTTTGCCATTTTGATCTCGTTCAGCTTCCAAAACAATAATGTAATAATACCTGTTTATAACAAGGTAGTACTTACAACAAAATAAAATCTTACTCAAGTGAATTTCTCTATAAATAATTTGATTGCTTCTAGAATGTTTATTCATAAATCAAATTAACTTTTTTGTCTTTACTTACTTGTGTCCCAATAAAAATCAATAAAAAATGAGTTTCAATGAAAAAATAGGTAAAAAATAACGATAATGTCAACAGATTAAATTTTATGCTTACTGAATGATGCCATTTTCATCAGATCCCTTCCATAAATTGATTGGTATTGTTTGAAATGTGGGATTAATTGTTGGTGGTTCAACAGTTGAAGGAGGTGGCGGACCTGAAAAAGTACATCCTAAGGTATAGAAAGGCTAATGATTGAGACTAGGAGAGAAAAGAGAAACTTACTGGACTCCAATGTTTTGACAGATTCTTCAGCTGATGGTGGTCCTTTCCCACCTTCACTTTCACATTGTATTTCAAACCAATATGTTTTAAATGGTTTTAAATTCAAAACAGTATGAGAGGTACCACTAACCTCCACATCAGTAAAGTTCTTTCGACTTTCAGATTCCTCTTCTCTATATTGTAAAATGTACCTGATAACTCTACCATTTGGGCGAGCAGGAGGAAACCATTGGAACTGGAGAGAAAATGCAAAGGGAATAACGCTTATATTAGTAGGAGGTCCATCTGGTTCTAAAAATGAAAATAAAACAATAGCCATAAAATAGAACAAATAGAACAGGGAATTAGTGTCAGGTAATCAGGCCTTACTGTCAGAGGCTGTGTGATAAAATTGTGTATTAACATCTCCATAACCAACTGAGTTCATGGCGAAAATAGTTACATTGTACATTGTGTATTTTTCTACAATAAAGAAAACATCAAGCTGATTGAAAACAACGTGACAGTACTGCCGCATGTATTCTTCTTTTCTTGTTCTTAATAATAACATAGATGCAGACTGTCATAATGTCTTGAATTGACACTTTAATTCAATTTCATTCATCTTTTTTTTTGTTTTTCTACATACATCAGATTGAGCTTTTATTTAAACAAAACACTGATATAAGTATAAAGCTTAAGTTGACATCAACCTACCAAGACCAGTTATGCGTTGTGATTTTTTATCGTCACCAATGACAAGGACTTCACCCTGTTTTGGTATTGTTAGTGGTACATAGGTTATCTTGTAGCCACTTATAATGCCATTGGGAAATTTGGGGCTCAACCATCGAACTGTAATACTAGTTGATGTGATATTTTCGTAACCAGTCAAACGAGGTGCACCAGGTACTGAACAAAATCCAAGAAAAATAGTTCAATCTTATCGATAACTAGCTCCTTTAATAATTTACATAATGGAAAGAAATAAATGCATAAAGACGAAAAGTTCAATATTTAAAACATTTTAATATTCCATTAATTAATTTTTTTGAATTTCAATTTTTTAAATTATATAGAAAAACATAGCTGTTCCATTAGCAAGTTTACTTACAGTCAGGCTTGGTTTTATTTTCTATGACTGCTTCAGGACCGAAACCCATTTGGTTGTGTGCTCTGACCGTGAACCTATACTTTTGAAACTTAGCTAAATGTGTTAGTGTGATGGATGTTTCACTAGTTTTATTCCACCTTTCAATTGGATCAACAACATCAACTTCAATATAAGTAACATTATAAAAATCGATATCTCCATTTTGATCGATTTCAGGAACTTTACCCCATTTCAAGTGAATTACTGTACTTGAAAAAGGTTCAGCCGAAAGACTTGTAGGAGGTGCAGAAGGCCCTGAAAGAAACATTAAGGAAACAGTAGCTAATAAATATAAACATAGCCATCAAACAAAAATAGAGCATAAATCATTTTTCCTACTTGCTGATTTTGTTCGTGTTTCAACAGTTTCTTTTGAAGATATTCCAGCAGATGTGAAAGCCTGGACCGACAGAGTATAGTTAAAATATTCTTCAAGATTTTCTTTTTTAAATTCTGTAACATTGATGTTAGCAACTTCTACATCTTTATGTATACTTTCATTTGTCAAGCGAATGAATATTCTGTAAAAAACATTTCCATATCTCTCGGATGGTTCATCCCAGGAAATAGTAATTGACTTTGGTTCAGTACGTACAACCCTTAAGCCTTCCACTGCTTTTGGAACTAAAAAAATCCAGAATCAAGAATGAAACAACGTAAGATCTTATACTGAGTCGGCAAGTCCGCCACTATCAATACTATCAAAGATTTTCTATTGACTAGGCGAACCAAGCACACCTGCTTCCAGTGTGGTCACTTTCCTCGTGTCACTTGGACCATAACCAATTTTTGTTGCTGCACGAACTGATATTGTGTATAGTGTCAATGGACGTATTTGATCAGATATATTGATTGAATAAACTGATCCCAATCTCTCAGAAAATATTATTGGTTCATTCTGAGAAACATTTACCTGAAATAAAGAGGATGTTATGATACCATTTGGTCCAACTCATTTCAAACAGGTCATACCGAAGGTCGAAGTACTTGTTCTAACATAATAAACAATCATAATCTTAACCTGATAGTGTGTAATTGGCCCACGATAATCAACAGGATCATTCCAAGAAAACTTTATCCAGTAAGCACCATATTTGTCGATGGTAAGGTTAGAAGGCACATCAGGTTCTAAAGTAATATGGTTTTAGAATACCATTACCATGCATTATAATCCAATAACAATTGAATGAACGATTGCATCAAAAATATCTAACAACTATAACTATAACTATACACAAGAAAAACAAAAAGATTAAAGCCATCAACGTATACGATCTATGCTGACATCACAGCTAAGCATCTACAGCATCAATAGGCTTTATAGCCTTCGTGGTGTAACATTATTGAATTTGAGCTTTGTATGTATCAATGTCAGATTAATATCAACTAGCATCCCAGGTAAAAAATTTTACGGTGTCTTACTTCACAAAAGATGTGTCAATTCCCCCTTTCCCCAGTATGAACCCCACGATGAAAAATTAAATCACCGAATCTCAAACAGAGACATGGGCACCCATGTTGTAGAGCTAAAAACTGATCAAAAAATGTATGGAATCGTTTCAGTACGACCAACCGTTACTGGGATATTGTCGATCAAAGATTTTGATGACATCACAACCGCAGTATCAAAGATAATTCGTCCCAAGTTTTGCCCCCCTCATCACCAAAAAACGTTAATTATCCCTAGTATCCCTGGTTCTAAAGATATTTCCCCAAAAAGGGATGCAAGACAATGGTTCCCCTTAAGATATGATAAAAAAACTGACGTCACGCCATGTGCTATTTTACTAATCGTGAAAACAGTGTCTCTTGCCTCCACCTGGTTTTAACCGCAACTAAGAAAAACTTGACCATTCAATTTTATTAAATCTATCACTCTCTGAAATAAAATTGGGATGCACAAATCGGATTAGTACAATAAGAGCTGAAAGTAGTTGTCCCATTTTCTAATCTACCTTTTTCACCAATCTTTAAGTTCAGACATTGTTTTTAAATTTGTTCAAAGTTTCTAGTAAAATCTCAAAACCGTACAGTTATAAAGAACAGAGATCATTCTCATTTTTCTGGAATGCAAGTATTTTTGAGATTTTAAAAAGTGTGTGATCATCATGGCTATCATGGTTTCTAAAAGAACTTTCAAGAAAAATCTTTTACAAATATTTACCAGACTGTTTGGTTTGACAGCTAGTAAAAGCATTTTCACCAAATCCGACTGCTGTTGAAGCATTTAATGAAAAGTTATATGATCTGAATGGGTCTAAAGTAAAGAAGGCAAAAAACAGAATTTACAATAACATTCTTACTAGTAATCCAAGTGAAAACATTTAAAATTCCCCTGTTTCTGTGAAAGGCGTCATATTGTTAAAAAAATAGTAAAAAACAAAATCATAGAATGGTATTTGAAAATGGTATATATGTATACACCCATCTTATAAATTTTGAAAAACTGATAAAAATATACGAGATTGCATGTTCATAAATTAAAAATCAAAATTTTAAATAAATAAATCAAAATTTTAGGCCTCAATAATTTCTTTATCCCATAGTCGATATTAAAGAACTCAAAACCGTCTGTTATACCTATTGCATCTTGACATTACATGACATAACATACAATAACAGAGCAAAAAAAGAACATCATAAGCAATCTATCGTAATCATACCAATTGTCAATTAGCATAAAAGAAAGACACAAACAAATGAAACAATGATGATTATTTGATCATTAAAATTAATGAAGTGGGAACTTACGTAATTCTTGCACAACCAAATG
>BQMF02000140.1:600000-845494 GCA_027922465.2 Turritopsis dohrnii | reverse complement strand
TCAAGTTATAAAGATATAAATACATCAGTATTTATGTTATTCTTGTGTTTCTTGCACTGATATTTAATTTTTGTGCTTGTTATGAGTTTGTTGTTCTGTCATATATATACACCTCGATGATGTTTCAAAATGTCTATGGAGTTTAATGATAGACATGAATGTTTTGCCTGTTTTTCAGGTTTCAGTTAATCCAAGTAAATAAATCAGATTTCCAGTACGCTGTTAATTTAATACTGAAATGGTAATTAACTTCTTTAATTTAATTTTCATGCTTTTCTATGCTTGTTGCACACATTACTTTATTGTATGTATCCTTTCTGCATTCTGTTTGTTCTGTTCTGCTAAGAGTGTGTGTCATTCTTTATTTAGATTATTCTCCACCCAAGTTGTTTATTGTTCTTTTAACATGATAACAAGAAAAAAAGTGAGGAGAAAAGATTATACCAAGCAGTTACTGGTATGTGTCCTGTTTACTCTAGATGTTTTCATTTTTGTGATTGTTATAACACCTCTCATTAAATAGGGTTTTTGTATTTTAGATTACTGTCAAAAAAGCTGAGGAGGAGGAAATACACAAAATCATGCGATAAACTAAAAACTGATTTTGTTTCACTGAAGAAAAACATGACAACAGCTGCTCCTGCTAATTGAAAAATCGCCATTTTTATTTGCATGTCTTTTTGGTTGGTTTCAAACAGTTTCTGTCATTCTGAGTTTAGTTGCAGTAAAATCAACAAGAAACAGTTCCAACCCATGACAATTTTTAATATTTGAACATTACTTCGATTTAGCTAACCCTTTTTCAAGAGTCGTTTTTATACCTTTATATTTCATGAAAGACTATACTTACGTTTTATGGAATATTTTTTAATAATGACAAGCCCTAAACTTTGGCAGTGTTATGAGCTATTTGTTCCCCAATTAATTTATAAACTACATGTAAATATTTGAATAAGAAGATTTTATCATCAGTATTATAATACCTGAAGATGTAAAAAGTAACTTACGAAAAGCTTCGTATAATAAATTTGTTTTATCAATACTGTTTCTGTGTTTTTCACTACCAAACTATGGCTTCCTTATTTACATCTTAAAGTGGTTTTACAAACGTTTTAGCAGATAAAATGAAGACGTCTTTTAAACGTTAGAAAAAGACGTCTTAAATCTGTCTTCAACTAGTCGGATTTGTCCGTTTAGAAAACGTCTTTTTACAACGTCTTAAAGACGTCTTGAAAAGACGTTTTTTAAACGTCTTAAAGAAGTTTTAAACGTCTAAAAATGCGTTTTAAAAACGTCTTAAAGACGTCTTGGAAGATGTCTTAAAGACGTCTTGAAAAGACGTTTTCTAAACGGACAAATCCGACCAGTTTAAGACGGATTTAAGACGTCTTCCAAGACGTCTTTAAGACGTTTTTAAAACGTCTTTTTGCCGGCTGGGTACATGCTAGTTTAATAAGTAGTGTAACCATGTGGCATAGTGTTGCGGTGGCGGTATTTTAAAACTAACTCTGAATATGAAAACCAAATAGATCTAAACTTAAACAGCTGAAAATCTGCACAAAACTTTGTTACTTTTATCTCATAGGCCTAAGTTACTAATAGTTATTAGATGCTAATAAACTTTATAAAAAGTGTAAATAGGCTTAACAAGTAATATCAGAAAGTATTTCCTACAAATAAGAGAAATGTGTGAACGGCAACCATGGATGCGTATTTTATGATTAAAATAAGATTTGTTGAAAAAAACTATGTAAGAACGAAAAAAACACAATTTTTTCAACAAAAAAAAAAATTAAAGCGAAAAAATGCGTTTGAAACAAGAAATAGCTAAAAAGTTTCAGTGAATTGAAGAATGAAATGAAAGATTTAGAGCTAAAACATAATATATACAAAAATAAAATGCATGGTTGGTAAAATTTCCGATTCCAAGCTGTGCTTTAAAATCCTTGTCGTTCCCTTCACGAAAATAACACAAAAGTAAATATGAAAAATGTCTAAGCAGTTTCAGCAAACAAACTTTCCAAATAACACAGTATAATATAATTGCCCCCGCAGCGAGCTTAACCGAGAGAGGAGGCATAGAGTTTCACGAGATAGGCGAATGTCAGTTTTCGATTTTGTTCATCATCGTCATCACCATACCTGGTATAAATATACCAGCGTGTAACAGCAACACGAAAAGTTGGAGGATGATGATGATGAAGATGATAAACAAAAACTTTCGTGAAACTACTATGATTCCTCGCTCCCTTACGCTCGCTGCGTATAAGTAAAAATATTTGTTTGACTTTGTAATAGTCAATCATCAAAATATAATCCTATTTATTCATCTTCAAATTTTCCAGCACTATCAACGTGGAATCAATTCCTGTTCCTGATGCTTTAAGACGTACGTACGGCTAAACATTTTGAATTTTCCAGTTAATAAAGAAATTTGTGGTGTTGAGCATTTATTTTTTTGCAAATTTTGCATTTTTTTGACATTTGATTGGCTCACATGTTAGATGGCCGCACGGCCGCCTGAAAAAGTAGAATCGAATCCTACTTCCAAGCGCACATATTCTGGACGTCGACGGCCAACAAAGTCGAGCAATAGTTGTCACTGAGCATGCGTAAAACTGGCCACGTACGTATGTACGGGCAAAATCGCACAAGTGGAGGTCGGCGTGGGCAAATGTGTCAAACTACTCATCAAACAAGTCATCAAACTGTTTGATGGAAAATTTCGAATGTTTGATGAAATCGAATTTTCCATTTGCGCCAACCATCAAACTAGTTTTATCAAAACATTCGAATCATCGGTGGTCCATTCATTCTAAAAAATTCAAAATGGCGACAGGTAATATAGTAATGCTAGTTGTGCTGAATGAACTCATGGATTCCGATGATGAAAAACCTCGTCGTGGAAAAACACGTGGTTGGATTAAGCGAACAAAGGAAAAGGGGTATTTCAACAATATCATTAAGGAACTCAAAATTGAAGATCGATTTGGTTTCAGAGAAATGTTCCGGATGGACATAACTGATTTTGAGTCCATTTTAACAAAGATTTTCGATCGAATTTCGCCAAAAGAAAGATTTCGAGGAACTAATCCCATCAATGCAGATGAAAGGCTAGCACTAACACTTAGGTTTTTAGCTACTGGTGAAGCATTCACATCTTTGAGTTTCCACTTCTTCACTTTCCGACGAAGACATTTTTAACTCCTTTGACCTCTATTTCAATGAACATAAACATTCGAAACTTAAAAATCCGAATACCTAAAACATTCGAAAAACCCTCCAACGTTTAGGTTTTGCACTCAGCACGGTGTTTTTTTGCAATTAGTTTGATGTAATTTGACTCAAATGCAACAAACTGTCATCAAACCTCAAAAATTTGGTTTGATGAGCCAATTTAGTTTGATGAAAAGTTTGCTCGCCATCAAACCTCATCAAACTGAAATTTTTTCTTCTTTTTTCATTTTTCAAAAAAAAAAAAAAATGAGTTTGATTGTCAACTAAAATGTTTCAAACTACTCATCAAACTCGCTAGTTTGATGGAGTTTGATGAGCAGTTTGACACATTCGCCCACGCCTAAATGAAAAACCATGAAAAACTATCAAGTGTTCAATAAATGATATGGATGATTAATTTTATAAAGCTTGTTTACTTCTGTAAAAGCCATGTTAAAAATTGAAGAAAATGAACCTTGTTGTAAAATCGTAACTGAGTTTGACTTTTGTGACTTGACTTGTGTGTTTTATACTTTTCCAATCACAAGACATAGTGTGAAAAACGCATTTTGCGATTTTACTCAAATAAATTTTCAACTTTTCTAAAACATTGTTTTCTGTTTTCATTTTTTTCGTTTACAAGAGTTTAACTCCTGTTCTTATCAAAATCAAAAGATTCAAAAAAAAAGATTTATCAAAAAACAAAAAACAAAAAAGACGACATTCGGTATGATTCTAAGAAACATGATGTCAACATGTCAAATTCCTATGGTTCATTTAGCAACTGTAAAAATAAAATACCGACATAAATTTCTGACTAACATTTGAATCTGCCGAATCATGGAGATCAGCTTATACGGTATAAATTCATTTGGGTTTTAGTTTTTTAGTTCATGCTAAAACAATAGTGAATCATAATAAGCGGCGGCAAAAATGACATGATCACACAGTACACTCCCCATAACTTGAACCCCCGATAACTCGAACATTCGTTAAGTCAAACCATTTTTCCTGTCCCCTGGACAGAAATTCCCCCGATAACTCGAACTTCAGAGGAAAAATGAAAACAATCTCAGTAAAAAGTGACCACTTTTCTTTTAATAGTGTAAATTGTTCTTCCAAAGTTGACGAAAACTTTTTTCTCCTGTAAATTGTAAAATGCACGGAACTTATAAACCCTCGTCATCGCCAAGGTTTAATCAGTTTGCCCAAAAGTTAATGATATTCCGGAGGCATTGCAAGTGCTGCATGACTACATGCCCTTCAGTCTATGCGGTGAAGATATTCGACAAAAGCTCAATGCACTCTCAATTTCAATTGACGGAGACGTTACTGCTACAATGAAACAGGGTGACATTAGAACTTTTTCTCAATGTATAACTACTATGTACTGTATACCTTTCTTGTTAGAATAGAAAAAAAAAACTTTTAATAACTCGAATGCCCCGATAACTCGAACTATATTTTCGGTCCCTTGGAGGTTCGAGTTATCGGGAAGTGTACTGTATTTCTTTAGCTCGCATGAACTTATTGAATGAAAATATCCGCTTATTCTTTGTTTTCGCTGGTGAAAGGTTCAGCCACAGGCAATCACGATTCTTCGGATACTGGTTTTGTTGGCAGTTCGTTATCAGCATTAATTGAGTATTCTAAAATACCGTGCAGTCATCAGTCTGACTTGTTGTGTCTGAAGCGTAATGCATCAGGAGTCGCACACTTCTCCCTTTTAGGTTACTTCTAAACGAACTACTTTCTTTCATTGAGCTGATTTTTTTGCCGCAGATTTAGCGATCGTTCGATAGTGGTCGTTCTTGTTTCTTTTCGTCACATTGTTATCAACATCGATCATGTTTTCATTGTTTTTAATGTCATTATTGATGTCGTTTGATAATACGGAGTCATTTGAAGGTGTGTTGGGAATTGTGTTAATTTGTGTGTTAATTTGTTTTGTTGATGAAGCGAGATTTTTTAAATTTTTGTCTTCCAAGTTAATTTGTCTTTCAGTGTGAGCAAAAATCGGCTCCTCACGCAACATTGATTTTTGAGTTTTTTCTCCCAGTAATACGAACAGATGTTCGATAAGTTTATTTTTATTCCTCATTTCCTCTTCCAAAAATAATATTTGGTTCTCCAAGATATTAATAACCTTACTGGAGGTATCCTCTACTCTTGGTGGTTGTTTAAGCGATTCTTGTAGTACTTGCATTTCATCAAATGTTTGGTCTATGTAAGCTTCTGCTGACCAGCGTCTACCAATATCACCCTCAAAAAGTGGAAAAGTCTTGTTTCCATCCATAGTAACAAATATATTTCAATAATATTCTAAGCACAATGTAATATTTGCCAATAACAAACAACAAAATCAATAATAATTTTGCAAAAACGATTTTCTTGCTTCTTGCGTCCGCACCGCTCGACCGCAAAATTCAAATTCAAATTAATTGTGTCTTCAATGAACTTCACATACTTTTAAAATTCTGCCGTTTTCCTTTCATCTCACTTGAGACCTCACTTGAAATTGCCATCTTTGCCCTCCCATATTTTTTCATGTATGCAGCAAAACAGTTACTATGATAATAGATATCGGCACCAAAAATTTTTTCAATGGTGTCAAGATCAGAAATGCGCAAGTACACGTCATCTGCAAGATAGTTTGCCGCCTCCAAAAGATTTTCAGCACGTCCTCTTTCACAGACTCGATAATTCTGTGATAGACCACTCTCTTGAATTTTATCACACACAATGTTCAAAGCTTTTGGTAAGCCCAAACTCAAAGAGAGTAGCTTGCTTTATTGTCACTAAAATTATCTGTTTTGAATCTAAATGCAGTATGTAACAAACTGCCCGACGATTGACAAAAAACAAAAACAAAACATTCGAATCATGGCGTTCTAGATTTTCTGTTTGAAATACAAATGCAATCCAATGATCATTTTCAAGCTCCTTACTAAAGTTTCTTATTTCAGAAATAGACATAGACATATAATGTAGTAGTAAAAGTTTCTTAATTTTTGAAGATTCTACATGTAGGTTTCTTATAAAAAAAAAACGTGTAGTGTTTGAGAGACAGGTATCAGGTCAGAAAATAAACACGCCTTTGTGAACTAACTGTCTGTTTACTAAGAGAGAGTTACACGTGAGCTCATGTTTTTACAATATGTTGCCCGTCCCCGACACCACATCACTCCCCTTTTTGGTCTTTTTTTTATATCAATGACTGTGTCAGTTCCAGTTCAGAGATAGATAATTGCGGATTGTAGGACACACGGTCAAACTCTCATAGTCCCAGAAAAAAATCGGTAAAAATGACAAAGTGCCCACCCCTTCTGCGCATGCGTCGAAAAATGTTGACGTCAGCATTATTGTCGAAAAGTGTTGACGTCAGCACTATCGTCGAAAAGTGTTGACGTCAGCACATCATCGAAGTCATCAATCAAACCCACCCCTTCTGCGCATGCGTCGAAAACTGCTGACATCAGCAGTTTCATCGGTCACGGTTGAATTCCCCTCCTCGTAAAAATTCATCAAATGAGTCAGGGAATTCCCCTCCTTGAAAGTAGGGAAATCCCCACTCATAAAAATTCATCAAATGAGTCAGGGAATTCCCCTCCTCGAAAGTAGGGAAATCCCCACTCATAAAAATTCATCAAATGAGTCAGGGAATCCCCTGACTCAGTTCTGTCCACTCGTAAAAAATTTCCAAGTTGAAAAAGTCTATATAATAAAGGATGTTGAGTTATTTCAGAAACGTTGTTACTTCTTTATATAACAAGACTAAGGAGAGACTAGGATATGGACAGTCACATAATGTGAGTGATTTTAATAAGGAAATGTTTAATAAGGCAATGGAACTAGCAGCTCTCAATGGTGACATCGAGGAAGTCAAGCTGTTAAAGGAATATGGTGCAACCAATTTTGACCTAGCAATGAGAGAGGCAGCTTCCAATGGTCACATCGAGATAGTTAAACTCTGCAAGGAGTGGGGTGCGACTGATTTTGACTGGGCAATGGTAGATGCAGCTTACAAGGGTCACATCGAGATAGTTAAACTATTGAAGGAATGGGGTGCAAACTATTTTAATTGGGCAATGATAACGGCAGCTTGCAACGGTCACATCGAGATCGTTAAACTATGTAAGGAGTGGGGTGCGACGGATTTTGACCTAGCAATGAGAGAGGCAGCTTCCAATGGTCACATCAAGATAGTTAAACTCTGCAAGGAGTGGGGTGCGACTGATTTTGACTGGGCAATGAGAGAGGCAGCTTCCAATGGTCACATCGAGATAGTTAAACTCTGCAAGGAGTGGGGTGCGACTGATTTTGACTGGAAAATGGTAGATGCAGCTTACAAGGGTCACATCGAGATCGTCAAATTATACAAGGAGTGGGCCGAGGATGATTTTGAAAGGGCAATGCTAGCAGCAGCTTTGTTGGGTCACATTGAGATAGTTAAACTACTAAAGGAGTGCGGTGCGACTCAGTTTGACGACGCAATGGAGTTTGCAGCTTTCAATGGTCACTTTATGATTGTAGCACTCTGTCGACGTTGGTTAGGTTATGACGCTATTCACGAGGAGCTCTTTCGCTATCATCACAAGAGTCGATTCGGAAAAGATCTCTATTACGAGTTGGTGGAAGTTACCATGCATCCGGATAGGGTGTGGGATTGGTACTATGATGAGGGAGATAAGAAATTTCTAACTGGCTATTTTCAATAAGTATACAAACTACTTATTGAAGAACAACCTTGTAACTCCTTGGGAACCTACATCGTATGTAAAGATATGCGTGTTCTGAAGCATCCATTTCTTGCAAGATGTCACTCCAGTCGTTTTTGATGACATTGGTTTCATCATCGATAAGCTTAACATCACTCTTCTCTTTAGGATACCAAATGAATAGCATCTTTGCTTGCCGTCTGATAGTTTTTGGAAGAGCTGTGTAGACTTGGGTGAGAAGCCATAGACTATGTTTTTGATGACGTCCTGTGGTACTTAGATTGAGAAATGGAGTCCTCTTCTTATCGAGTTTCTCATCAGCTATGGAATCATCGATGATGAATAAGGTTTCCTGCCCTGCAAATTGCTTGGTGAATATCTCAATCCAATATAGTAAGTCCTGTTGTGGTGTAGGTTCGATCAGAAAAAGATCATCATCTTCCCAGAGAATCGTACAGTCTTTATAGGTTGTATTCCATCGGAGGGAAGGACAGAGAATGACGATGTAGTCAAAGTGGTGCTTGAACTGGTTCTGTAGTAAGCGTAGAGCCAGTTCCGTCTTGCCACAGCCTGTCGGTCCTGAAAAAATGGTGGTACAAGGATCTTTAATAAGGTTCATTTATTTTAGTAGCCGACACTGTGGAAGCGTGCATCCGCGAAGTTAACCTGTCCATCTTGTAGCACAAAGAGGTAACATTGGATGGCTCCCGCACCATCAGCTTTCTTGGTGATATACAGTTGCACACCAGTTGAAGTGTTTTTGAGGCGCCTCCCCGCACTATGTAGAGTGTTGTCAGCAACACTTCGAAAGTCGATAAAAAGACAGTAATTAGAATCAAAGAATTTAGAAGGACTAATGGCCGGCAGCAGTTCATTGGAAGTGAAATACTTCCGTGCCGGGGCATACATTTCTTCTGGAATTAAGCCATGTGTATAGAGTTGATTAGGCTCTCCTTCGATGCTAATGTCTACCTTGCTGATTTTCGGGTTGTAGTAATGGGTGTTATCCATAGCGTATGCTTTTCGTTTGTCTAGATCAAAAAAGAATAGAACAAGAGCCTTTAAACTCTCACTGGGCACATTACCCCTATATTCCAGGTGGTATCTTTCTTGTCGAAAGGCATTATTCTATGCCGTAAAACACGCGTGTAGGGTAAGCGTTTATTAGCAAGTTCGTTGTAGACTTTTAGTTTGAAGTCAGAGTCTTCTACCTTGTCGAATTCTAGAGCAATGTTGTAGATAGTGTAGGTGCCGTCAGGATTTTTCTTCGAAGCACCTGATCCTGATCCTGCATCTTTGATGACCTTTCCATATTCTGCGAATTTAAGTTTGAAGCTTAAGCGATCGCCAAGCTGTACATAGGGGAGATGCTTGACGAGTTCAAAAAATTCCCATAGAGGAATGGCAAAACGGTTACCATAGACAGCTGCCAGGGCGGACTTACTTGTTGAAGTACTCGTTAAATCCGGTGTGACTCTGAGCTTGTTCACATCACCCTCCGGATCTATTCCCTGTTGGATACGTTCCACTTGCATTTCCTCAGGTAGCCATCTGTCCTTGTAAATTTCCATCACATCCGCATCTTGAATGTCTTGGATGATGTTTCCTTCGTAACTGATAGTCAACTGTTCGATCAAAGCCTTTCCCAAGTTGTTGACGATGTAGCGTCCTGTATCGGTGGAGTTGAGTTTGATATCAAACGTGAGCTTGAGCGATTCTGGTAGAATGACATCATTAGCACCTAGATTCGGCACCCTCACATCTAGACATTGATTCTGATCAATATTACTTGGTGTATGCAAGATCTTGACATGCTGACGCGGTGCAGCGATGGCGTGGTGGTTAGTACCTTTGAGTGCGGCCGCTGCGACCCGTGTTCGAGTCCAGTCATGTCGTATCTCAATACACCACTCCGATGCGCTTTAAAAGCAGCGTGTCAGCCCATTAGGAGCCATCGACTGACTGCACACTGGCCTTCGGGCAAGTTAGAGCAATGCTATACGTATCTCTGGCGGTAAGTCAACTAATAGTTGCAAGTCGGCGGGCGGAAGAACCAACCGTTACGGATGGAAGCCCAAGGACTAAAAATTCCCGTTACTTACTTACTTACTTACTTACTTACGTTGAAGGCAAAGCGAGTCATATATTCCTTATGAGGGTTTCCAATACCATACATGTTTATTATAAGAGAAATGGATCCACTTGATTATAAAACACCTTACGGTAAATTTGAAGATACATCGTTTACATCTGACACTACACCGCTTATATCTGACACAGGCGATTCTTCTGAAATACCAAGCAGATTAAGTGCACAGGAAACAGAAATTAAAAGACAGACTATAGAAGATTTATACGACCATCTTGGTATAAAAGGAGATCCTAATTTAGCTTTGGATCGGTTTCGAGTAACTTCAACCAATACACCAGGTGTCGCAAAAGTTGAATTTTTGAAAAATGATGAATGGCACCCAATAACGAAAAAAAAGGGAGGATTTTTCGCTCGAGATACTATTAAAGGAATCCTAGGTGGTGAGGATGCTATAAAAACCCAGTTAGGTGTTGATAGTACACCAGAGTGGATGCATAAGGGAAGACGTAAACTAGCAAAACATTTAGAAAATATTGAAATGGATAGCTTGGATAACAGTCAAGTCATCGACAACATCTCAAATGCGAGGGAGGTATTGGGTGAAATGCTCGAGCAAGGCACCCAAAAAACGTTAGAGGTGGGGGAGTTCTTACGCGAGCAAGGAATTGAATTTAATTTGCGTGAACTTAGAGGCTTAGACGATGCACTAAAACGAATACGTGGGGAGCTGGAGAACAACTTAGCAAAATTAGGCGAAATCGATAGTCAAATAGCAAAAGAAGAACGTAAACTAGGTGAAACCAATGAACCTAAAGTGCAAGAAAAGATTAAGCGACGACTCTCCAATTTGAAAGCGGAGCGTGCATCTCGACTAGAGGTGCTCAGTGGTAACCGCAAGGAGTTGTCTAGCCAGTGGTCGCGCATCAAAGAGACGGTATTCAAAGTCCTCGACAAAGATAGAACACTAGGGGAAAAACTTCGCATCCTCTTTCGAGAGCAAGGCATCACAATCGTTTCAGTCTTAACAGCGTTTTCGCTGGTAATATCAACGATAGCAACCTCTCTCACAGGTGGTGGTGGTGCTCCTCCAGGAAGTCCTCCTGCTGCTTCTGGAAGAGCTGGTGTGCAGCAATGGGTGAAGAAGCAGCTCGAAGCACTTGGAAGCCTTCTCGGAAAACTTCTAAGCAAACTTGGAGCTGCATTGCCGGGGATCATTAGAAGTGTTGTAAGCTGGCTCTTAAACTTTCTGAAGAAAGGTGTCATAGCTCTAGCAAGCAACGCATGGCTAGTCGTAGTTTTGGGGGTTGGTCTGATAGGCAACTGGCTATGGTTTGAAATACAAAAGAAGCGCAATTAAGCCGACACCTACCCACATGAGAGCTTGCTTTTCTTCTTCATGCTGCTTAGCAGCGGAAGACGTTTGAGCTTGCTTAACAGAAGACGTTTGTGCTCGCTTAACGGAAGATGTTGGAGAATCGGAGGAAGCCATTCTGCGACCCTGAAATCCTCCTAAAGAGTGTTGTTTAGGTGGTGGTGGTAGTTTACCGATGTGAGTCGCAACAGTAAGCTTTGTCGAAAAATCAGAGATGTTGTCGAGATTCCCCAGCTTTAAATCGCTGGGTATTAGGTATGTACCGAGGGCAACGCCAAAATCAGGTTCCGATCTAGCGTAACTTAAGGCTTTCTGGAACTTACCAATCTCTTCCGCTAAAGAGGTGTCTTTCCGGATCGCTTGCTCTACTGCGGTCATGAAGATCTTTTGAGCATCCAAGGCACGTCCAGTGTCACCCGCTATAACGGAAAGTGCACTCGCCTGACTTTCTAAAAGCATTCGTGCGTACATCCGCGTACTCTGCGACAAGCGTTGTATACCAGCTCTACTTAACCCGGCATTAACATCATTTTGAACGTAGAATTCCCAACTCTTGTCAATTCTCCGCATGCGAGCAGGGTATCGCCAGAAGAACTTGTCAGCTGGTATGTCAAACTCTGCAGAGAGCGTCTTGAACGCACTTGAATTGTATTTGTTAACTCGCGGGTTGAAGCTTAGTTCACTTGGTTGAGGAATTTCAAGTTGCTTCAACATCAGACGTATCTGAAAATAGACGTGAAAGCGGTAGATGCTCGCAATCATAGGGTTCTTATGGTGTAGATGTTGCGTTGATATGCCGCAACCAGTCGTAGCTAACCAGGTAGCAAAAGATAACTGTCCTGGGTACATGTCGATATCGAGCCATCTGTCATTTTCCATGGGTACAAACGGAAATGAGAAAATATCGCGAAACTTAGCGATGAAAAAGTTCCCTTGTTGATCCACAACGATCCTTTGCTCCCAGAGTTCCTTAGCAGCTAAGAGCGTACTGGGCTGCCCGAATTTTGGTATATACCGCACCTTGTCGTAGTTCATTTCTCTTATAATAAATGTATGAAACATACCTAAATGTCACCCATCTTGGAGAAACCAAGTTACCAACAGAGTTAAAAGAAGGCACGGAGATTGCGATAAAAGAAGCAGTGTTATACGTGGGGTGGTTCAACCTAGTTCAACACGCTAGATTAACCATTGATCAAGTATCAAAAAAAGACCCCGTCGATTCAAGGTTCCCCCTGCATATAGACTTTCCACCTGGATTATATACGTCAAAGAGTATTCGTTCAAGAATAAATGCAAGATCACTTGGAAGCGCAAATCTCGATCCAAGAGAGGATGGTAAGCTTCAGTTATCAGTATTCAAAGGGTATTACGTCTCAATAAGTGAAAACTTAGGGGAACTTTTAGGATTAGGTAAGAAGTATACTCAAGGTGAATATAGATCGGTGCCAAACTTCTGTACGTTCAAGTCTATACGGCTGTACTGTGAGGAATTCGAAAACAGCTATATTCTGTTAAACGGTGCATTTACGAAAATCGTACACATTTTTAGACTTCAGAAGCCAGAATACGAGTATGGCGACATCATGTCGTATCACTATGAACGTCCTATGTTCACCAACAAATTGAGGTCCTCAACGCGAACGTTGAATTTTTACGTCACCGACGATCAAGGCAGGAAAGTTGATTTACAAGCTATCAATATGCTCGTCGTCTTCAAATAAACAGATGGCAATGTACGACGTGAATACGGAGAAGCTATATCCTGTTTTACCAGACCCAGAAAATGGATACGCAAAAAACTATAGAATTCAAGCGGTTAAGGAGACGGAAGCGTACCTATCTCGGGAACTAGAAAGTCGAACATCTTTAGAGCGCAAATTTTCACACTACTCAGCAGTTGCGAAATATATATCTTACTTTCTGATCGCGGTGAATGTTGTACTCTCTGGTGGTGAGATTGCATGCTTGGTATCAGAAATGGATACTTCGATGAGCATCGCGCTGTGTGTGACAGGTCTCGTGGTGGGTCTAATAATGAGCGGTATTCAAAAATGTGCCTCTATTTTCGATGTAAAAAGACAGAAAAATCATGATATCGCATTCGCTGCGCAGACCGTTCTAGACAGTCTGCGTGTGCTAATATCAAAAGTCTACGAAGACGGTACCATCGATCATCCTGAGTTTACTCGAATTATGGAGGAGAAACAGCTTTACGAACATCAGAAGCAAGAGCTGCGAAAACGATCAAGGAAGGTGATCAAACAGCTTTACGAACATCAGAAGCAAGAGCTTTTGGAACGTGGAAGGAAAGAAGGTCGCGAAGAAATCGCAAAAAAGCTCGTGAGCGGTTCAGATACCCCGAGTGCACCTGCTATATGATGTATGAGGCACCTCCTCCGTATGTTTTATAGCTTGGTATAGCTACAAAACGACATCTGCCAAGGGGTCCCAACCGTTGGGACCCCTCTTCAATTTTCAAGGGCAGGGACACCCAAGTCATATAGATCATCACGAGTTAAGTCGATCAATCTGAAATGACACTGGAAACGTTCCACATGCCCGTCCTCTTCGAATCTATTAAACGCGTGTATACCGTTAGGATTATCGATGACAACGATCTCCTCACTGCTCGGAAACTGGTTGAGTAACCATCGTCTCTTACTTGTGATTGTACGTCTCTGTATTCGTGCGATGTAGTAAGGCAGGTTGTAATGTTCATCATCTTCAGATGTAGAGTGCTTGCGTACAATCAGAAGAACATTATCCTTGCGCAGGTCTTCTGCGTGAGGAACATGTCTTTGCAGGAGTTTATCGATAACTTGATAACGCTCTACAAGGTCATCGTTGAGTAAAGCAAGAGCTGCTTCAGCTTCCTCAATGGCATTTTGCTTTTCTTGGATAATCTTGTTAAAACCTCTCGGGATAATTTCTTTCAGCAACCAGTTTCGGGCTAAAGTCGCAGTAGGTTTGTCACTACGCATTGAAATGCAGAGAGCGAGCTCTAAGGAAAGGAACACATGGTGGGGGTTTCGCGATCTCCCAAGGGGTCCCAACGGTTGGGACCCCTCTTCAAGTTCTGCTCTAGTGAGTTGCTCACGCTTCATAGTATCTGGAACAGATGTATCTATGTGCTTCAACCCTAAGAACTTACCAAATTTTGCTCTGTGAATGAATGGTTGGTTTTGTCCATCAAAAAGTACTTCGACTGCTGCTAATCCGTTGAATAAAGATAAGGTCATCTTTCTTATAGAAACAACTTCCAACTTGCACACGTATGGACGTCAAGTAAGTGGGAGACATTTACTTGAAGCGATACCTGGTACAGTCAACCTCATAGCCTACGATCTTTCCGGTTTCAACATCAGTCTCCTCACCTGCTGGCGATGTATAAATTTGTCTTTTGACAAACGCTTTTTTCGAGAGATTACAAAAAAGTCTATTCAGTGCACATTCGTGACACTCGGGGAACTCTGTCTGCACTCCTATAGAGCGCTGGTTCCGCTTGTACCTTATTTCACCACTCAAGACCCTCCTAAGTTCATTTAGGTTCATCGTAGAATAACCTCGAAGACCTTCTTCTTTCGCTTTCAGCCTTAGTTGTTTCAGTGTTGCCATTTTCTTCAAAGTTACAACATTAACTTTGAAGTCTCTACTCATCGTCATCACTGAGAAGGCTGTCACGCATATCTGTTTCATGGTACTTGCACTCTTTCAGAAGGACTTGGAGGTAGTGGTTGTGATGGGTCTGTGTGTACACGCTTCCGATCTTCAACACACCAGTGGCCTTGCAGGATTTGTTGAACGGCGGTGGATCGTTTATAAACTTTGTTTTGATGTTACCATCCCAGGAGATGAGCTTTGGGTTGATCCAGCCTGTAGTACTTATCACAGTACCTGTCAAGGTCTTGAAGAGAAGCTCTTGCACACGATCAGCAATCCCGTTGTAGGCATCACACCAAGCTTTATCATCCCACACGTTGAATCCCATCTTCCAGGCAGATGTCTCGTTATACCTTGATACCCCTGAAGAGCGGCAATTCTTCGGGGTCTTGATCAAGAGAGGAACAATTTTACTCGCTTCCTTCTCATACCCGATGTAGTACCTCAGGTCGTTCTTGTTTGCTACGATAGGTTCTGCTATAGTTATCTTTGACATGTCGATAGTGTAAATGTCAGTAAGTTCTGCACTAGAGTTAAAGTCATTCCGTGAAACTTCGATTTGTCCAAAACGCAACATCTTTATTAAATACAACAAAAACTCCAACTTTGAAATATTTATGAGACTACCACTTTTTTACGTATTCTGGAGGTACTTCCTTATCCTCAGGAATAAGCATAAGTTCTTCACGTACAAAAGATCTCTCCGGCCCATCTTCTAGGTAGTACAAAACACGCTGACCTTGGTATTGCAATATCTTATCGACCCGATACGTTTCCCGACTCCAGTTGTTGTCTGTTGCGCGTCGTTTTATGCCGTCATGTTCCTCACCCGGCGCTAGCAAATAGCGGTATAATCCCGCTTCAGGTAAAGTTTCTTCCTTCGGGTAAAACCCAACTTTTAACGGAACTTCCTCCAGTTTAGTCGCCTTTGAGGGTTTCATGCCGGTTCTGGCAAGAACATTGTTGTTCAGTTGACTCACACTTTTCTGGTAGTGTTTTACCCAAGTGGTACTGTTTTTCTGTGGATCTTCCAACTCCTGCGCATCTTGTATAGGGAAAAGTTTCTTCGCGAGGAGTTTGTTAAAGTTTTCCACAAAGGCTTGCTTTCTGTGGTTATGGTTTGTTGTAGTTCTCACCACCTCGATATCGTGCTTCTGGAAGACCTTGGCTGTTTCCGACTTGAACTCTGATCCGTTATCTACGTAGAGCTTCTCAGGCCACTTTAGTGGACCCTTTTTGTAAATGTCAGCAAACATCTCTGCAACGTCGCTCGCCTTCTTCGTTCTCGGAGGTCTACTCGCTTTATACCCTGAAGCAATATCGATCACATTCAAAGCGTACTTGTACGTATTCTGATAGACTTTGTCATGAGGAAGATACAAAAGATCGGCCTGGTGGATCTTGTTCACCTTGGTCACGTAAAAGTGAGGATAGTCGATGTGCTTAGGCCTTGGTAGATGTATCTGATATAAAGCTTGATGAGTTAGCCACTTCAACACTTTTTCAACACAGTTTCCTAGTAACTCCAGCAGCCTTCTGAAGCTCTTTAATGGCTTTCTTCCCTTTCCACAGATTCTCTGGTTTGTAGTAGATGTCACGCAACGTTTCAGTCATTTATTACATACGGTAGAGCAGAAATCCAACAATACCTAGAGTTCCAGCGATCGCTACCAATTCACCAGGCTTTTGAGCTTCAGAAGGGTTATAAAAATCCGTTAATTCAGGCCTAGGGGGTAAAGGTGGGAGACGCTGTTGTGTTGCCTCGTAGTACTCGTGCATACCTCGATCAAGATCAGAGATGTACGCAGAGGCGTTATTTTCTTGTTGAAGTCTGTTGTTGATAAAGTCAAGGCGTGTCGCGCGCTCTCGATCCCATTCCATTTGTGCTTGTCTCGTTTTTTCGGCTGCCATAGCACGTTCTTCTCGATCCGCTGCTGCTTCCTCATCACCAGAGAGAGCCCTCTCTGCATAGTTGCCAAACGTGAATAGTGCTGCACTTACTGCCCCTCCTATTAAGATGCTAACCATTTATCTAAACCGAAATTTTATCCTTGTACCACCCTTGCTTGAGTGCGTAATCATCTGACAAAATTGCCATCTCAAGGTATAGTCCAAGCTTTCCAACATCAGCTAAATCTAGCTTTGCGGATGGAGCTCCTACACTGAAGAATTTTTTTCCAGCGTACGCGTACAAGCTGGTGTAGCCTAGTAAACGTGCCGCCTGCCACATGCTATCCATGAATTCTTTCTCCATTTATATTAAGCAAAAATGATCTTGTTTTTGTGCTTGCACCTTTGAGCCAGTGTCAGCGGAAGGCTTAGTAGAAGATCGTGTGTAGAAGTAGCAGACTAACAACCCCACAGCTAGAACAGCTATTGCACCACCAGCTCCTCCAATCATATACGTCTTAGTACGTACTTGACTAGGTACTTGTGTAGGTACTTGCGTAGGTACTTCTAACATTTTCTTTTTATTACCTCTATTCATTCGGTTGCACTCTGCTAACTTCTTCCCGCTCGCGACTCTCCCAGGGTCCTTCGATTTTACTATCTTCTTCTCGTCTTCGCTCATTTATTTGACGCTCTTCAGCGATTTTTGCGTTCTTAATCCAATCAAGATTGCTAAAAATGATCGCAAACAGCGCCAAAGGACCGAGAAAAGTTTTACAATTTGAGTAGATAGTAGACCCTATCACATCCATAGGTGTAACGCCAGGTATAGATGCCGCCATATAACTCGTGATGGAATTAGTGATGAGTGGATTTCCGTTGATCTCCTTCATCATCTTTGAAACATCTCTCACACCTACCAAATTAGATATCAGAGCGTTGAAATCAGGCGTTTCTTGCTGGAACTCGTTCCCCTCCGTGTATGTTTTGTATAGCTTTTCGATGGTCTTGTCTTGCAACTTATTCACTCTTTCAACTGTCCAAGGTTTTTTACCGCCAAGATGTTGACCACTTTGTACAGCACGTATAAGTTCTGCTCTTTTTTGCGCTTCTGCTGGAGTACCAACTACGTCAATAGATCCACCAATATTCATGACTAGATTTATTATAGGACGACACTTCCAGAAAACAAACATCCAAAATCCTATCTGAACGCAGGAACCGATGAGTTGTATTACTTCGTACATTTTCTTTCATGTGGCGGTGATGAGCTACATGAAACGAATATTATATTACATCGCCTTCTTCCATTCGTTGCATAATTTAACAACCTCAACATGACCATTGAAAGCTGCATTTTCCATTCCCCGGTCAAAATCAGTTGCACCCCACTCCTTGCAGAGTTTAATGATCTCTACATGACCCTTGGAAGCTGCTGCTCTCATTGCCTGATTAAAATTGGTTGCACCATATTCCTTTAACAGCTTGACATTCTCGATGTGACCATTGAGAGCTGCTGCAGTCATTGCCTCATCAAAATCAGTTGCTCCCCACTCCGCCAAACTATTCTTAAAAACATCTACGATTTGCTGATCTATCTCCTTTTATTATAGTTTTGTTTTACCCCAACCATGAGAAAAAACTTCTTATGAATTACTCACTATTCAGCATGAATTTTATGAATTTATGAATCCTCGAGCACGCGTTGTGATCAAATCTGTCTGTATGATGCGTTTATCATCGTCTCTGTTCAAAGCAATCTTGTTCACTTTTTGTGTATACATTTGATGCTTCTTATTTTGAAGCACTACCATTTCTCTATATAGATTTCCTCCATCTTCTAGACACTTCTTATAATCTTCGAATGTAATTGATTTTTTAACCACACACTTTTTCATGCCTTTGCATCGCTTGTCTTCCTTCTCTAGCGTCTTGTATGCATAGAGTTTAGCTCGTAAAGCCACAAACTCCGTCATGATCTTACCACCAAGTTCGTCCTTCATCAGACCAATAACCTTCTCATTCTTTAATGTGTATAATCTGTCTTTCTCTGAATAATTACTCGTGTCAAATCTCTTTTCTACATCTTCAGCTATATCTCGATAGAAATCTTCCGTCTTGATGTGGTACACGAAGCTGTCAGTGTCCATATAGCAGAGTTGCAGCTTACTACCATTTTTTGGCTGCATGTAGTCATAGTGGAATTCATACATTAACATCTTACTCATATCAAGTATAGTCTGACCTATGTATACAGGCTTCATCATCTTGATACTTGTCTTACCCATCTCCACACCCATCAAGTTTGCGCTAAAGCGAACCCCACTTTTAAAGTTAGGCTTCATGACGTACCCCTTATACTTCTTTTCGTTCGTGACTAACTTCATATTGCGATGGTTCCGTATATTCTCCATCGAGTTACCAAACACGCTATTATTCATAAGCTTGAAAAAGTCTTTTTCGAAATCGTTCTTTGATTCTTTTCTCAGTCTTGTGTTTAAGTTTATGTAAGGCTTGAGCCAGGCAACCTGATGATACCTGATGACTCGGTGGACTTTCTTCAGAACTAGGCCATGAGTCAACGCTTGATGTAGCGCTCTTATATCTATGACATACTCACGCTTGTTGTGGAGATTTGGTACGAGTTTTTCCACCTTTGCAAGCGTCATTCTCTCGGGTAGAAATGGTAAACTATTATGAGCATCATGTAGCCTCTTTGGATACTCGATATCCACCTCCAGCAGATAGCCATACTCATTCTTCTTGACTAACTTTGCAATACTTTCAGGTGTGAACTTCTCAACATTTTTTACCCATCTAAATCCATGTGTTGGCAAGTCTGATGCCATAGCCCAACCGTAAAGGTTGTTTGCGTCAAGGTACATTACATATGAGGATTCCTCCTTCGGATCATATTGATCATCCATATACTTGTTGTTTGCTTTTACATAGAAATGTACAGCTTGTGTTATACCTCCTCGTATACCTCTCTCGAACATTAACAGCATGTCTATGTCTGTGAGCAGCTCTAACTCTATTCGGGTATATTTCAAGGCTGCTTTCCACGCCAAACCGGGTGCTGTGTAGAAATGGAGTGGATCCAATTGGTAGTGATGCAAGCATGTATCCCGAAACGTTTCAAACACATCTGCTAACAGTAGAACGTCCGTTGCCAAGTACACATCGTGGTAATCTCCAAGTGTTGTCACGTCTCCTTTTGGAGACACTCTTCTCCACACCTGTTGTGCATGTTCGTAGTCTGTGTCACTTATACCACACATGTTCAGCTTGCTGTAAAAGGCTTCTTTTGGAGGTAGCTCTCTCTCAGCAAACTTTTCCCAACTATCCATATACTCATATGGATATACACCTTTGCGGCGCATCAACTGAAAGATGCTATCTTCCTTGTAAAACCATCGAAGATTTCTGCACTGCTCATCGCTAAGATTAGAGGACAATTTATCCAAACTTGATGCCATGAATCTACAGCTGTCAATGAATCTCAGCTCGATCTTCTTGTACACTTGTGCACCGTCAGAGTTGAAAACACCAGCAAGTGGTATTGCTATTTTGACATGGAAGGATATATACTTTTCCCTATTTTCCGCGTTGCATCCTATATCTTTCATGTTGTACTTTTCCCCAAGTTCTCTAATGAAGAGGTGTGCATCATAGCCACTTAAGTTGTGAAAGATGATAGGGATATGATGTGGGATCTTGTATCTTAGGTTGCAATTGTTATGTGCAGCACCTCGATATAAACCTGTATAGTGACAGTGATCTCTGACTTTGCGATTTTGAGGATCTGAAAATGGCTGCATACATATGTGACAAGTTTCTGCATCCCAATGATCACGCTTCTGAACATCCGTCAGTTCCATCATCGACTGCTCTGGAAATGTCGCATACAACCGCTTAACTTTATCTTCCAGATGATCCACAAACTTCTTTACACAATCTTCACCTCTATATACTTTTAGAGGATCTTGCACATCTCCATACGCAAACTTGCTGTACGTACACCATCCTGAAGGTATGTGCTTCGATAGTGTTTTTGTGTTCTTCTCTCTCCCATCTTCCTTCATAGGTACTAAAAGACTCTCGAAATCTGCATAGATAGCAAAAGATACTCTGAACTGCATCTCTCCATTGTTATAATACAACCATTTTTCCTTCTCTCCAGGCATCTCCACTCTAACTTGTTCATTGCCAGAGCAGTAGACATAGTGCTTGTCTCGCGACTCTACATTATGAAAACCATTTAGACAGTTGATGCAAAAGTGTTGTGCACCTTTATGATTTGTGTTTTCTTGAGCCAACAACCTTGATAGATTCTTGATGGCTGTATAGTGGTTCTTCTCTCCATCACAAACCATCAACAGATTGACTTGCTTCTTTGCGCTTATGTTACGATTAGATTCTCATGTGGTGTTGATCCTCCTCTTTGTAGACTTTTCTTTAATATATAGTACGTTCACCCCAAGGATTAGGATTAGGATTATTCTTCTCGAACTTTCCTATCTTGTCTATTGCTACAGGAAATTCTAAACCATCCCAGTTGTACTTATTCTCATACTTTTTTAGGTTAGATATCCGTTCTGAATGACTAGTGATCTCTTCATGATGTAGTGCTGCTATTACAGCCCACTTGAAGCATTCTTCATCATCGTTTTTAGGGTTGATGATTGCCTTTTTCGACGCTATCCAGGATGGTAGTTTGATGTATGAAGATCCTCTCATCAGCTGCAGCTTGTGAAAGTCTACGTCCAGGTGCATGATGTAATCGATGGTGAAGCCGCTTTGTGGTAATGCAGGATGCTCTACTTGGGTTTTGATATATGCAAACATCTCATCCAATATCTCTTTCATGTCACTACCTTGGAACACTCTCATCATCAAGCTGTTAAAAACTTTGTCTATCCTTATATATCCATATTTATCTCCTTTTGTAACATCTTCTTCTTCTAGATCATCATCTTCAAGTTGAATTAAAAGCTTCTCTCGCTTCTTCCACATGATCCATAGAGAAAGTTGTACTTTAGCAGACCCCATGTCCTCAACCTGCTCCTCCATTAATTTCTCCACATTTGCTCTCACTAGTGTGAAGTATCCATCAACATCAGCTTTTGCTATACCAGCTATACGAAAGCTTCGGAAAGTTTTATGTAGTGCATGCTTATGCTTCATAAGTATAAAATCATCACTCATACTTGTGTTGTTGGTGTCTTCCATCGGCATGCTCGCCTCCTCTTTTGTCATGGCTTCGCGTTCAACAGCTGAAATCAGTGGTGACTGTCCATACCCTAGTCTCTCCTTAGTCTTGTTATATAAAGAAGTAATAGACTCGCGAATCTTCTGCAATCGATCTGCGAGTGCATCACGAGTTGTCGTTACAGGCGCTGAAACACCGTTGTATAATTTAGATACTGCGTTTCTGAAATAACTCAACATCTTTATTATACAAACTTTTTCAACTTGGAATTTTTATTTATAGTGGACAGAACTAAGTCAGGAAATTCCCTGACTCATTTGATGAATTTTTATGAGTGGGGATTTCCCTACTTTCAAGGAGGGGAATTCCCTGACTCATTTGATGAATTTTTACGAGGAGGGGAATTCAACCGTGACCGATGAAACTGCTGATGTCAGCAGTTTTCGACAATAGTGCTGACGTCAACACTTTTCGACGATAATGCTGACGTCAACATTTTTCGACGCATGCGCAGAAGGGGTGGGCACTTTGTCATTTTTACCGATTTTTTTCTGGGACTATGAGAGTTTGACCGTGTGTCCTACAATCCGCAATTATCTATCTCTAGTTCATATTCCGCCAATCTTGCTGGCTGTGCTCTCACGATCAGATCGTCGTAATCCCTTGTTGGGCTCCGGCTGGTGTGGTTCTATTGCTACGTCTGCATCCTCTATCTCTCTCCACGGTTCGTCGGTGTCATACGCGAGGGTCTCCTCCTCACTCTCACTCTCCTCTCCCAGCCCCATCTGATCTCCGCGGGTGGCTCTCTCCAAACTGGTTCACAGTCGACCATCATTGGTGATTGGTTGCATTGCTGGTGTGTGTGTTTTCCTGGAGGCTTCGGTATCTGTTTGAAAAAAGTGCTATGACGGGTGATAATGTGCCCATCACGTGCTGCTGTGACTCTGCTACCGTCCATTTATGCCCGGAGCAGTCGTTGTTGCTCATGTCGCCAGTTAATATGTTCTACTGTGGCTGTCTGTAGAAGCTTCTTGATGTTGTGCATAAAATTTTCAACCATTCCGTTGGTCCATGGTGCCAAGGGGATCTTAGTTCCATGTCTGAATCCCATGTGTTTCGCGAACATCGCAAACTCCACTTTGTTGTAGGGTGGTCCATTTTCCGACCCCATGCACTTCGGTATGCCTAAAGTTGTGAAAATTCGTTCCATCGCGGGTAGCACGGCTTTGTATTCAGTAAAGTGTATAATTTCTACGGCTGGATAGCGAGAATACGTGTCCTGTACTACCAGCACATATTTCGTTCCACCTTCTACTGAACCAAATAGATCTGTGTTTACTTTTATCCATGGTTGTGCCGGTAATGCGGATGGCTTCAGTGGCTCCTTTTGTTTCGTGTCCGTTGCGGCCTGACATGCATTGCAGTAACTAACTGCTTCTTCCACTGCCTTGTCTATTCCGGGAAACCACATGGTACTTCTGACGAGTTGTTTACATTTTACGATGCCTTGATGCCCTTCATGTGCGATCTGTATGATTTTATGGTGTAGTTTCTCCGGTACGATGATACGATCACATCTTAGGATGATTCCTGAGTCATCTAAGCCGAGTTTCTGGAACATGGGTTTGTATGGGGATAGGTTCTTTTGCTCCCTGGAGATGTACCCTTTGCAAATAGCTGCTGCGAGCATCTGCAGCGTACATCCTCTTGGGTTGCCTGCACAATCTGGTCCGTGGTGATCGCTGCATCCTTCCTGAGAATGGCGTTTGTGACTAATACAAGTTGTTCCGGTCGGTCCAATGCGAGTTGTTGTGGGTGCCTTGAAAGGTAGTCCGAAGGGTTGTTCACGCCTGGTTCGTGTATCAATTCTTGTACCCTTGCAGTTTCAGCTTGTGTCGCATGATTCTCGCGGGTATCTCCTTCTTTGCATGCTTGTACAAGGATAGTAACGGTAGAGGATCTGTGCTGGTCGTGTAGTGTGGCAGACCATACAAATATATGTGATTCTTCATAGTGCCGAACACCAGTGCCATGCTCTCAATCTCTAAGTAGCGAGTAGTTTCCTTCTGCTGTGGTTGTGGCTCTGCTGTCATACCGTATTGGTTTAAATTCTGCCTCATCTGGCCCCTTCTGTGCGAGTATAGCAGCTAGGCCGTCCCTTCGTGACCCGTCTACAATAAGCTTTGTTTCCTTGTTAGGGTCGAAGTATGCCATTGTTTTTTAGTGCCTCCTTTAGTTGTGTGTAGGCTTCCTGGCAGGCTTCGGTCCACTGAAAGGTCTCTCCCTTGCATTTAAGTTTTCGCAGTGGCGCTGTGAGGTTTGCATAGTCAAAAATGAATGTCGAACTGTAGTTCGTCATCCCCAGGAAGGATCTCACTTCTGTGGCGCTTGGTGTCATCGCATCAATAGCTGCTACCTTCTCTGGGTCCGGTGACACACCATCTTTGGCGAAGATGAATCCGAAGAACTTTACGGTGGGGACGTTGAATTGACACTTTAGTTTTCCTAGTGTCAGACCACAATCCAAAAGCCGTTGCAGCACTCGGATCAGGGCTAGATCGTGTTTCCGTTGTGTGTTGGCAAAGATGATGGCGTCATCGTATACGTTGGCACAATCCGAGATGTCTGACAGCGTGTTCGTCATCTCATTATGGAAAATTTCTGCTGCTGAATTGGTGCCGAAGTTCAGCCTCTTGAATTGTCGAAGGCCTTTGTGGGTGTAGAAAGTCGTTATGTGACGGGATGTTGTATCCAACTCAAACTGGTTGTATCTGTGATTCATGTCTAACCTGGTGAAGTGTCGAGCGCCGTTCATTTTGTATCGCAGTTCTTCTACTGTGGGAATTACGTGTCTTGTTCTTTTTATGGCCTTGTTGGCCGTTGTCATATCTATGTTCATACGTATCTTGTTCAGGTCTGACTTCGGTGTTATGACTATATTCGAGACCCAGTCGGTGGGGCCTTCTACTCTTTGGATTACATCTTCTTGTTCCAATTCCTCCAAAAGTGCCTCAAGCTTGTCCCTGTGTGCAAACGGGACGCCCCTTTGTGCCTGCACCACTGGTGTTTGAGTTTCATCGATGTGCAATTTGACTTGGCGGTACTTGTGTTTCCCAATGCCATGAAATATGCATCATAATGCTGTAGTATGGCTTCAATCTTCTGTTCCTGATTTCGTGCATTATTTTCCATCTGTTGTTCAAGTTGCGCACACATTGTGTCCTTTGTTAGATGCTTTGCCATTTCTCTGTAGTCCATGTGTGTAACAGGTTTTGTGTCCACATCTCTGCTCTTCAAGTTGTTGCAGGTGATTCTCAATACCCCTAGGTCAAATGCCGTGAATTTTCCAAGAAGAGGAAGGTTGCTTTTACTATCTGTTACATACATGGTTGCCGTGACGGAGTTTCCATTCTGTGCTACAACGGTTGTCTCAAAAGCACCTATGACTGGCTGTGCTTCGGAGTTGTACGGCTGTAGCTTGGCATGAATTTCTCGTAGTGGGATTTTAGCAAAATGCGTTGTGTATACTTTGTGCGGTACGACGTTTGCTTCTGCACCTGATTCGACATCCATTGTGATTTCCTTTCCTGCTACTTGGATACAAACTAATGTGGAGGGATATGTTTTCTCTTTGGGACTTGGGTGATTTTCTTGCCGGTCAGACCCTACGTGTGTTCTGATCTTGTTCACTTTCCTGATTTCACATACCCGAGCAAAATGACCTTTCCGCCCACAGTTGTTGCAGGTTGAACCTCTGGCCTTGCAAGTTGTTTTGTGCGTTACATGCTCACCACAGTACCTACAACATTCCATCATTTTAGTCTGTTTTGGTGATTGTTTCTTTGGCGCTAGACGCATTCCCTGCCGATCAGCCCAGCGAGTGAGTTGGTTCACGTCTAGCGATTCATCCATATATCTGGAGTCACTGGTGGGCTCCATGGTGTTTGTCGTCATGTATGATATCTCCCGTTGTGCCAGCTCCATTGACTGTGCCATTTTCATCATTTGCTCAAACGTCATGTCGTCTCTGATGATGGCAGTTTGAAGCTTGGGTAAGTTTGTGTGTAGCGTCACCACTAGCTTTATCGCCTCCTTGCTGTCCATACTATGAAGTTAATTCGGCGCCAAAATCTCGTTTGTCAAGTCGTCGAGTCGTTTTAGATGTTAACGCGGTTCACAATAAGTCGATATTCAAGTCGTCGAGTCGTTTTAGATGAACACTCGCTTTTCAAATGAAGGCGTTTTAGAAGTTTGTTCGTTTCAGATGATGAAGCGTTGTTCAAAATTTGTCGGTCTTTCATATCAAAAACTACTACAATTTCATGATCTGTTTATTCAAAATGACACTATTCGTGAGCCCCTTTCTTGAAATCAGGCGATAAAGGTGTTCCACACTAACTGAACATGAACATATTAATGTGAGGTACATATTTCATTATAAACTACTAGAAACTACTAGAAAACATGACGGCCAGAATCATGACTTATGTAAATATGACACAAAAATCTGTTTTTGTGTAAAATCCAACAGTGACTTAGAGAAACTGGTAATCAGGTTGCACCGCCTCATTTTCTGAAACGACTGAACATCTAAAACGGCTAATCTTCCGAAGCGCCTCAATTACACAGCATCTGGCGACCCCAATTTCTAAGACGCCTCAAATTGAAACACGAGTGTTCATCTAAAACGACTCGACGACTTGTATGTCGCCTTATTGTGAACCGCGTTAACTTCTAAAACGATTAATGACGTCACGAGTCAACATCTAAAACGACTCGACGACTTGATAAACGAGATTTTGGCGTCGATCTAACTTCATACCATACGTTCGAACTCACAATCCTTCGCCTTTGTTTTAAATTTTGTGACCCACTGATCATGGTTCTCTGTGCTTGAGAGTGGTCTCATACAGAAGAATTTGTACCTTTCCGCTGTAAGGTTTTAGTTCTTTTAAAGTGTTCGTCAATCTTTTGTTTCGCTGTTGAGTAGGTGGTGTCAGTGTCTTCCAACGTGTTGTATAATTCTCTCAGTTGTTGTCCTCCGAGAGCCAGTAAAGCTGCTTTCTTCCTGACTTCAGATGACACTGCACCTGTATCCGTTGGTTCGACGTCTCATCCTTTAAACGTGAAGCAGTATTCGAGATTCTCCACCCATAGTTTCCATCTTTTGTGTAGGTTCGAGCTGCTTTCCTCGTAGTCTTGCACCTGGAATTCTTTTACACACGCTCGAAGATTGGCCAAGGCACTGGCGATGGCTATATCCGTTCACAGCTGTTCGTGCCTCTTCGCGATCTTGTATGAGTGTAACCGTGTTTCGGTTGCCGTGTGTTTGGCTGCACGTACTCGTCTTACGTTCAAAATGGCTTCTTGATGGGAAACGAGCACAACAATTTGGCGTCTGCAAACGCCGCGATAAGTGGGTTTGAGTTCACGTTGTGGTCTACAAACCTTTCTGCGATTGTGAGTTAGTTTCTAGGGTGTTTCTGTGGATCTTTTCCGCGTTCAATTGTTCTCCTCCTCGCCAAATGAGAGATAGGTATCAGGTCAGAAAATCTATGAGAGAGTTACACGTGAGCTCATGTCCTTATAATATGTTACCGGCCCCCGACACTACAGTGTTCAAGTTTCTGGACAAAATGGTGGTTTCAATCAAGCGATAACAATATCGGAATGGTGGAAAATTACAACTGTGACTTTCACGGGGTTACGGAGTGGGTGAAAAATAAGAAACTAAATAATAAACTTTTGGAACTAAAAACATGGATTTTCAGCAAAAAATAAGAAACATTTAAAACTAGGCCCTTCGCCAGGTTTCTCATAAAAAAAAAAACGTGTAATGCATTTAAGTCGGTATGGATATGTAATTTGAGAAGGGCTTTCCGGTTTTCCGATAGAAGAAGGAAAGAAAAGCAGTTGATTGTTCGAGGACCATTTTGCAAACGGAACAATTGTCAAGCAAAGCGAAAGGAAAAAGGGACGAGTTAGTAATGATACCTTGTTTTCTTTAATGCTGGTTTGAATTTGACACTGAAGTAGTTATTAAAAGTGTTTGAGATTATAGATGGATCAGAAGAGATAGAACCATTGATAGAAAGAGAAATTGGAGGAGAATTATTAGGAGAGTTGCTTGAGATAATTGTTTTGACGCCCTGCCAAATTTTACGAATGCTCTATATATTTGCTTAGTATAATAATCTAATTTGCTGCGGCGACAGAGAGTAACAATCAAATTCCTTGTCCTCCTTTTTTCATGGCTCAAATCATGTCTGTTGTATTTTCTGTGGACACCCAGTTAAAGCGGCCGCTAGAATCGCTGGTGTCCACTAAAGAAATGTTTGACCTATAGGTTTGACTGATAAATGATGTAGAGAAAATTTTTATCGATAACTGAAAAATAAAGAATTTTCTGATTTCATGATTGAAGTATTGGTATGAGTTCAATCCCCACAAGGGAAATTTTTATACACTTACAGAAAAAACCCATTTACTTTCGGTTCAAGTTGAATGTTGCTTAACTTATGATGTCTTTAAGATTCGGATCGTTTGTTTTTTATCATTTTGAAATCGATCTTTCACATCTCTAGTCTCCTGTGTTTTGTCAAATTTCAGTATTTTCAGTGTCGCTTATAAAAACAGTGAGAATCATTGCTCTTTTCTTTGACAAATTGGGAATTTCAACCAATGAAATGGAACATTAGTTTTGTTTCGTTTACAAAAGGCTTCACAAATAATTGCATGTGATTGGTTAGAATTCCCATTTCTTTATTAAAAAGCAAAACAAAACAATAAAACAATTGTACGTGTCATGGAGCGTTCACCAGGATGGCCGAGTGGTTAAGGCGTTGGACTTAAGTTCCAATGGACGAATGTCCGCGTGGGTTCGAACCCCACTCCTGGTAAAAAACACTTTTCAAAAATTTTGAAAATTTCACTTAATTTCATGGAATTGAGGCAATCTCAAGTATTTTCTGCAATATCTTCAAGAATATTTTCAAATGTTATCCTATTACAGACATACCGTAATGCCTCGAATAAGAGCCCGGGCGCTTATTTAATTTCTGAAGCTACAGGGTGGGCGCTTATTCGAGGGGGCGGGGGGGGCTTGTTCAATGGACCAGATTACAAGCATTGACATCACAATTAACTGAAACAGTTTTAAAAAAATTTCTGTGTTATGATAAAATAGGAAATAAAGATCAGAAAGATGAAAATGAAAACTAGTAGAACTGCGTTTTTTATTCAATCTTTCTCCCAGTAATGTTTTTGCCGAAATTCGAATAAGCACCCATTTCTGAAGGCTGAGAGTGGGCGCTTATTGGAAGGTGGGCGCTTATTCGAGGGGGCGCTTATTCAATAATTTCTCTTCAAGGGTGGGCGCTTATTCGAGGGGGCGCTAATTCGAGGCATTACGGTATTTGAAAAGTTGAAAGATTGCATCGTTGCCCATCATTCATTTCGAAAACGCCTTCTTTACCGCCCTCTCAAAATTTGAATTTTTAAGGAATTGCTCGACCCTACGAACAAGTTCAAATACGATTTCTCTCATTATTCATTACCTCAAATATAAACCAAAGTTGATCGGGCTAGCCTCTTAATGTTTATTTTGAAAATAAAAACTGTACCATACCACCCTCCTGCTGACACAGACTCTGAGTGGCGTAAATTATCGCATTTGTTTCAGGACACGAGTATTGTTCGCTCTCCTTCCTGCGCTTTGGGCGACAAAATTCTGTCCGAATAAAGTTGTTGGGCGCAAAAGGAATCGACAAGGTAACAGGGAAAATTACTAGTATTAAAGCATCATGGTTTTCATATGCACTGTTTTCTTACAAGAAACGAAATCTTCTGAAAACTTCTGTCAGCTTCTAATCGATTAAAAGCTTGGGTTTCTTGTTATGTTGGAATATTTTATTTGAGTCGTGTACACTTTCCAGAGACTTTTACGAGATCAAGCCCAGCACAGTTCGGAGAATGAGAATGAGAATAACTAAAGTCGACCACTAAACCTTTTCTTCAAAACGTGTATAGGAACAAACCAGACATTTATTCCCTTCACCCTTTTGGAAATACGGTAAATTTGCAATAAGCGCACACTTCCAATTAGCGCCCGGGGCGGTTAAATATCATTTTGCGATCAGAAAACTTTATGGTTGAAAGTCTCTTATTTTGGTTTGGAAGAACGAAGCAACACGCAAGAATGTTCTCGTTAATCCAAACAGAACGTTTGGGCTATGAACGTATGATGATCGCAATTTGGTATGTGTAATAGTATTTTTTAGTGTTTTCTTCCCTAACAAACAAAACGTACGTCTTATTGAATACTAATTACCCATGCTTGTTACTGTATGAAAGGAGTAGCCTCTTTTTGAAGTGCTTCCTTCTTCTAAATGATCTTTTATTCTCCTCTTTTAATCGACCCAAAAAAAAATTCGAAAATGTGTAATAAAAGAAAAAAACATGGTGAAATCAGTGGTTTCCATGCTGTATTGACGCGAACAAAAACTTAAACATTGATGCTCTGTAGTGTTACAACCGTGTCTGATGATATTTTTTCAGGATAGTATTTGGGATGTTTCGTCCACACCCTCGCTGCTGGGTCGTCTAACAAGATATATTCATCTGAACGTTTTTCAAATCATTCGTCGAATGTGTTCGAACGTGTCCGGTTCACGTTCTTCCCTTATTAGCGTGAATTTTCTGAAAGATTTCGTTGAACTTATTGCCAGGAAATGTTGTTTCTAGAAAAGCCTCGAACAGAACGTAAAACAGTCTTTTGTTTAAGTTTTGATGTTGGAACACGTCGAAAACCCTACAATAAACACAAAAAAGGATTACAGTAAACACAACAGTTAAGGTTTTACATATTTTTAAGATGTGATGTAATGAACACTGGAAAGTTCCATTAAACTCACCGGCTGACCCCTTCACGAACTACTTCTGTACCAAGAAACCTTTTCAACTCATCTGAAAAACATACAAAATAAATAAAACTTAATTCTAATTGGAATTTACATTACATCTCAATATTGCATGAAGTGCTGCTAGTAGGGCCCAGCTGCTTTTCTTCCCTCCATAAACAATGTTAACTTTCAACATAAACAACGTGGAATTTCGGGGCAGGGTGGATCTGTTTTTTCAACTTGTAGGGGCATTTTCCCTCTTACAACCAATTTTTTAAGTTTTCCAATATATTTCGAGTAGTTCATGAAACCTGTCCTGATAGGAAATGAAATTCTGAAATTCCGAAGAAAGTTTTTCTTTCTTCGGAATTTCAGAATACCTCAAAATACAGTTTAAAAAAACATTCTACCAATTCGTTTAGAAACTGCGTAGAACCAATAGCTAACATCTTCTTGTAAAAACATGACAGTCATCTTATAGTGTGATTGCTCACCTGGGAAACTACCAATCATTTTGGCTTTAGTCACCATTCGCATTCTTCTTCGGACATCCATTGGACGCTCAGTTGCAGCCTCACCCAATATTCCTCCCGGCCAATAGGAATCCCTAATGACATACAAACCAACCAATCATACAACGAATAGTTATCCAATGAAATTTCATAAACAGATGTTGTTGATACAATTTCATGAGAGTAGTTTTTGTACTTCAACCTCAAGCTTGGCAAGGAAAGACTAAATTAATGGCGAGAAAGAGACCATACCTGAATTGTTTTAAGTATTCTGCAATTTGTTGAGAGTTGGTGGCAAAATCCACATAATCCACGATTTTACTAAAAAATTAAAGGGGTGAAATTAAAACACGAGTATGCGACCAGGAAAATGTGACCACGGAAACAATTACCGGTTGATTCCGTCACCAAAAATTGTCTTCACGATTTGTTGTAATATCACAACAATTTGTCGACGAAGCCATTTGTTTCTAGAACATAAAAAAATCCAGACTACCTAAACGAATCAATGAACGAACTATTAGGAAATACAACAGATGGATATTTTAGTTACAATCCCTACCGCTGCTGCAGATCGAACACTTCATCCATCAATAATAAGAAGATGCGGAGAGGGATATTTTCATCCACCTAATGATAGGAAAAACGCATTTCAGAAGTAAATTTAACCATCCACACAAGAGTCAGGTGGATTTAAAAAAAAAAAAAAAAAATACAACGCGGGTTTTCAATGAGAATTTATGAAGCCTCATATTGATATATGTTTACCTCAGCATCGAATGCATCCGATAATTTTCCCACGTTCACATCGGATTCTGTAGGCTGCCCGTACGAAAAACAAATTGGAAAATGGAAAAATGAAAGGTGATTGGGCAACATAAGAACAAAACAAAACAAAACGAAAAAAAGTGGAAAATGGAAAAATGAAAGGTGATTGGGCAACATAAGATCCGAAAATAATTTACCTTATTGATACTTTTTGTCGAATTTAACTTGTCGCCAACATCTCCGGACCATCTGGAAACACTATCAGCCTTATGTTTCATGGCACTCTTCACATTTGAGAAGGACCTCTGCATCGGCTGAACTATGTGGTCCATCTGAAACAAAAACAAAAATGGATAGATATTCCTGTGGCACGTTTCGGATAACCATAGATAAGATCTCGGCACATGTTTACCTTTCTAGACATAAATGATTTTCCCTTATAATATTCTCCTTGTTCAAGAAACCCTGCCACCAACTCAAACAATCCGGGATTATCGGATAGTAAAGTTGTATCTAGCAGAGGCTAAAAGAAAAGAGAACATTTCAGCCATCTTAATGAAACGTCATCAAAGGAATTTTGATTCGTTTGATTCGTTTTGAATTTTCCAACATATAAATAAATAAATAAATAAATTTCGTCAGTCATCCCCCATACACGCCTTATACATGTTTCAGCCTCTTTTTTCAGATTATTCCTTCGTTAAGCTTGTATTTTGTCCTGATAGCGGCTCACCAAAATTCATTTTAGTTCAGTTTCTCTTGGCAAAGTTATGCTCTGCACCAATGAAAAGTTGAAGTAAGAGGGAAAATGTTTTTATGGCAATACCAAAAAAAAATAAAAACACAAGACAGTTGTGTTAAAGAAACAAATAAACAAATACGATTATGTAAAATATACCTGTATGTAATCTTCTAGAAGATTCTTTCGTTTTTCGATAAACTCCTGGTCCATATTACCAAAGGTCTTTTTTCCAGGTAACTCTAACCACGTCATCGATGGGAACTGAAAGAACAAGACGAAGCTATTCATTCACCACCACCACCACCACCACCTCCACACCACCATCACCTCCACACCTCCACACCACCACATCACCATCACCTCCACACCATACTCTACCTTTTCACGCAGTTGCATGTGTAGATCATGAAAGTCCGAATATCTTCTCAAAACAATCCAATTTCGAGAACCACTGCTAGTTGTGCGACAAACATGGATGGTATAATTTACGTGGGATCGGCCATCGTGAGTAAAAACTCCTGCAATCAACAAAAAGGCAACAACTACTTAATGATCATAATCAATAGCTGCCCAAACAAGAAAAAAAAATCTATTGTCAATTGCTGACGTGTTAACAAAGACCTTCTGGTTATACTTTCATTTATTTACTTCAAGCATACTATTGAATCAAAACAAAACAAAACAAAACAAAAAAAGTTGCAAAAGTACCAGCTTGACCAATGAGAGCAGAATATCTCAAATCGCAATCAGGCGTCCATGCATCAGTGGTGAAATGGGAATCTTCACTGAAGGTAGAACGTGAGGTCTAAAAGAAAAATGGAAACTCCACTTGACATGGTTCTGTCAAATATTTCGATAATTCAATATAAAGGAATTCTCAGTGAACATTAATTATAACTTACTGTAGATGTCACTGACTTGGTATCATCTAAAAGTGTATTTAAAAAAAAACAATCAGTTTTTCTTAAAGAACTTATCAATACTTATCGATACATCAAGCAGGTAATATTACTTACCATCAGAATGGCCATCATCTACAAAAGAAAATCAAAAAATTATCTTAACGCTCTTCCTTATTATAGAAATGTAACATACACAGACAACATCTTACCAGACTTATTCAGCAAATCCAGATCAACCAAGCATCTAAACAAACCGAACAGGTTTTTTTCCCCATAAGAAAAAATAAGTGGACAAGTATTTACATTTCCAGTATTTTGTTAGTCAAAAAAAAACAGACTTCACAACATTGTCCACCATTTTCTTCACAAATTAAAGATGGAATAAATTCTAAAAAGCTTCTACAAAATAAGACAATGCTACTTGTATCTCATATTGAATGGCGAATTTTGAGCAATCAAGTCATTGCATAACTACACTTACTTCAGATAAGAAGTACTCTGAAGAAAAGATCCATAATATTTCGGACTCTCCAATACTTTGTACACCTATGGTTACAATGAAAAATGACTTTGATTTATGTAAAATGATTTACATATGGGTTCTTTAGTTTTAAGAATCAAGTTGGATCATACCGCCATATGAGCGGCATCGAAGTAAGCACCACTGGGCTCGTTACTTTTGATATCCTTGACAATTTTGCGTACCATCTGATCATCCACGGCTATTCTTGGCGATGCCTAATGCAACAATTTTATTCACATTCCAATGAATTCCATTTGAGTTAACTTGATTTGAATAATGAAAACGAATTTACTCTGGGTGAAAGGTATTCTTCATATATATTTGCAGCTGCTTGCTTCAGTTGGTCAAAATTATCCGATGTCGGCTAGAGGAAAAATATCAGATTGTCAAATATCATAGGAAGAATTTACAAACAGGATGTAAGTTCATAACAATATTGTTACTATCAAAATACTAATCTTGTATTAATATCGTTAATAATAAGCAAACATAGGTAAACATAATCAAATAACTGCTCTATCTTTCCCTGTCATTAAAAGTTAAGACAACATCAGCAAGTTGATTACATAAACAAATTAAACAAACGTCAAGAAAAAGAACTGACATTAGCCTTGTGCTTGCTTTGAGCTTTTGCTGTTTCCTCAGCAAGTATACTTAGCTGTTGAATGGCGGTTGCCCGAAAACCCTGAACCACAAAAAAAATTCAAATATATTACAATTTCTAATTACGGTAAACAAAAAAAACCAGAACTTTAAAAAATACATTGCGTGTTACCTCGACTGTCAAATGAAAGAAAATATAATGTTCTGCATTGTAAGTTCCCATAAATTCTGAAAAAAAGACAACATCATTTCAATTAAAAGTAATGCCAAAAGAAGATGTAGTTTCATAAAAAAAATCATGGCTATGTAATTCTTACCAATGAAATATGAAAGTGCAGTGTTATCATCTAAAATCTCCCTCAAGGTTAACTTAGGAACGTTCTGGTTCGGAGACAACAACTCTAACAGGTCTGGTTCAGGTTCATTCTCCTTCGAAAATAAACATATTCACGATTATTGAAACTATAGAAATAGATCTTCCAAACAATACCTGCTATGTATTTCTCAACAATTGACACGTTAATTGTAGGCAGATGATTAAATTTTACAGAAATTAACAAAGAAAATTTCCTAAAAGACATAGATAAATTACAAAACTAAATCCTTTCACTAGCACTCACCATAGGTAGTTCACCGGTCATTCCGTTTTTAAGACGCCTGATTGCAGTTATACAGAGTTTTCGAACATACATTAAACTATTGAGTTGCTTCTTCACATTAAGTTCTGATTGGTGTGATTCTGAAAGAAATTATAAAATGATGTTTGGATGCAGCTCTATCAGAAAAACAAGGAAATTGCACAATGCATATATGCATTGAAACTTTTTCTGTATCTAAATACTGTATTAATTTGCATCATGACATGATATGGATAAAAAATATTTAAAAACAACAACAACTTTTTGCATAAGCTTTTTGTAATCTTTGTAATTTTTATTCTATCTTCGGTGCATATCATTTCATACAAACAAACATCGCACTTACCAAGCATTTGCGAGTCTTGAGATCTTAATTTAGCTATTTCCAAATCAACTTTTTTCTTTGTTTCTTCAACATCTTCGATGTCATCACTGAATCTAAAAACGAATCAAAGTAGAAAAGAAATTTTATCATTTTATTTTTAGCGGATTGTTACCAATAAGAAGTTAACACAGGTTAACAACGGGGACAATGCATAACAACCACATTAGAACTTAAAAGTGAAGAATAAATCTTACTAATCCGAAATATATTTGCTTTACAATTGATGAACTATACCTTATTGTAGTTAAGAAAGAATCTACAGTAAAAGTTGTCTCCTTTGCACACTAAAAAGACGAAAGATTTCAAGGTCACAATCATTGGGTTTGTTTGCTATTGCAAATTCATAAAATTTTTAATAATATTTTCGGATTAAAATTTGTAGAAATTAATTATTTGAGGAAATCATCGAAATATCTCACCAGACTCATTTATGAGACATTAAAATCTTGCAAAACTAGACAACACAATATTTTAAAACAATTACTTACCAGCCATGAGATTGTTTGATTGACATAATCTGGATCACATATCATATTTATAGTAGGTAAAAAGACACTTGTAGCAATTATCTCTCGTAAAAAACTACGAACAGTTTTGTTATGAAAATCTTCTGCAGGCAATAATAGATACTGTAGAACTTCAGTAATGTCTTGTAAATACTGTTGTTCCGCTTCATCATCCAAACAAATCGGACCACGACATAATCCTTTCTCTACTTCTGCTTCCACAATAAAGAAAGTTGATTCTAGATCGATCTCTGTTTGCACTTTTAAGTCTCCTGCTGTAAAGGAAGCTAAATTGGGAAAGAGTTACTTAATCAAAGATACAAATGGATCAGTATTCACAAAATGCAGACTAAACCACTGATTAAGTCATTTTACAATTCCTGTCACATCAAAAATAATAAAATAATATTTTAATATATGTTTTTTTTTATAAGGAACACCCTTATAAGGAACTTGAGGCTGAAAAAGCTTGAAAATTAAGAAACTGGCTGATAGAAAGAAAAAAGAAATCAAATAATATTTTCAATAATTTGGAAAACAACCTACCATTATTTGATTCTAACCTTTGGCGGTCAAGTCGTTCCCTTGTGATTCGAAATATTCTGAGATGTGTAGAAAAAACATCCACTAGTTTCGTAGTTAGGAATGGAACCCATTCTACTTCTTTAGTCCTAGGTTGAAAAAGTAAAAACAACATCAGTAAAGTGAAATGATCAATTATATGGAGAACTAAAAATTCGATAAAAACAATAAGTCAGACATACCTACTTGCAAAACAAATAATAGCTTTCTGAATAATTAAACGAAGTTCGTATAGAAATCGTTCATCATTTGAGATACTATAATACCAATAATTTATGTAATCCCGAAAAAAGAATTGAATAATCTAAAATGAGAGATTGGAATCCTGTTTTTAACTGGTAATCATCATGATATAAAAATGACAAATTAACTTAAAAACAAAAGCCAATTACATCTTGCAAAGCTTCATCAATACACATGGAGCCGGTTAATCTCTTGTCATACTTATATCCTTGAGGTGCTTGCTCAATATGTTGAAAAACCTCAGGTATACCACAATAAGGCTCTTCATATGCCAGTAGATTTACATCATCAGAGGCAAGAATTTCATTAGATTTGGTGATACTCCAGTTGGCAATAACAACAATGAATCTAAGCCAATATAACAAAAAATTATTTCATTGGTGATTATGTCAAAAGTATTCAACACATACCAATACAATACAAGTTTTTTCATAACATTATCTATGTTCTACATTTCAGAATGTAGTTAAAAATCATTCAGAGTAAAATATCAATTTGATTCTATAGATTTTTATTGGCAGATAACACAACACAAAGCAACATCTAAAAATCATTTCAGAAAAAAAAGCACAGATAAATCTCCAAGGTTTCAGGGTAAATTTGTAGAAATTTCTTTTGAAAACCGTTTAGCCAGTTTAGCTGTTTTGAAATTCTGTTCAACTTAATTTATATCATAGACACAATTATTATGTTTTTTATACATTTCCAATCACTAGCTCTAATACTGAAGAGCAAATACTTTGGTATCAAGGAAAGAAATGACAACAAAAATCAGTTTACAGTGAAAATCGCTGAAAGATGGTTTCATTTAACACTTTATTTTTCTAAGAAATGGCCTACCCAATAATGAAGAGCATAATGTAAACAATGAAGGATATTGCTCCAACAAATCCAAATGTAGAAATGTAGAGAAATAATGCTAACAAAATCCATCCCAGATTTTTGTAGTAATATCCACGCTATAATAAATAAGATATATACATGTTTAGAAAGGAATTGTTTCATTTTTTCATAGATTCGAACCAATAAATAATAGAATTAACATTATATAACCATCATTGTGGTTGTTTCTCGCTCTTCATCCATATCTTTCACAGAACCAATGTTCTTCAACTTACTCTAGATCGATAGGAGATATGAGGATCTACAATAGAATTTATAATTTTTGTTAAAAAAAATTCTTCAAAGTAGAATGAAAATAATGGACAGGTGAGGAGATAAACTCCTTGAATTATAACAAAATGTCACTTGAACAGGTCAATAACAATAAACAAATTACTTCATTTTCTAGAAAACTATCAGAAGTTTCATACCTTAGCAGTAAAAAATGCTGGAAATTAACACAGCACTTGATTTAATGACCCATTGTTACTGAACTGATCATATTTTTGATCTGATCAAGACTGTTGATAATGTTACATTTGTCTATACTCTAAAAGAAACCATGCTTGTACTCATTCTTATTCACATTTAGACAACATTGAAATTAATTATTAGAGGGAATAAAAAATAATTTTGAAAATTCTTAGTCATAGTTTCTAGAGGGTTTAAGACCACCCCTTAGGTAGCTTATTTAAAATAATAGATCTGGGAGTAATCAAAAAAACAAAATGTTTTTTCTTTTTAAATCACATGAACGGAAAGAGTAACCTATTGCAATAAGAATGAAAAAACTAGGAATGAAAACTAAAACAAACTGTGATGTTCATTCAATCTTTCTTGCTTACCTTCCAATTATGCTTTCATCAAAAATTCATCAAAAATTTCATCTTTCATCAAAAATTCAAAAACTGCCCGTTTCTGAAGGTTGATGGACACCTATTTCACCTTTAGGATGGGCACTCATTCGTTTATTGAGGCATAATGGTACTTTCAACCCCAATTGCAAAGCATTTTGAAGTATATATTGGGGAAGTACAAAATTTGGTTATTCTTTTGATAATAGAGATGTATAAAAACATACCTTTGATCATAATTCATATATATATGATGGGTTGTCTAGTTCAGTGCAAGACTGTTACTTCGCACACAAATCAAAACATCTCGGTTTTAAAGGAATTTTTGTGATAAGTTTTGGTAAAGAAACTACTAAGAATTTACTGTTTAAACTTTTTAACTCTGCATTGTTTACATCAAAATCAACGATTAATATCATTTTCATTGGATAGAACAATAATATGCAAGAATGTTTTTACGTCAACCCAAATAGACATGACAAATTTTTGGCAGCAAAAACCATGTCATGTCGTCGTCCTGGCAAAGCACAATTCAGAATTTCAGGTTTATGCTACTAACTATATATATCCTAAATTCTTCGGATATGTGTTAGTGTTTTTTCCCCTAGTATTTTGAGTAGATGACTTGCTGTATTGAGCTCAATTTTTTTGTTTAAAATCATGGAATTATAGTTATAAGGATTGTTTGTTAGAAAATATATAGATCAAAAGTTTTTATACGGACAAATCATACAAATCATCTATTTGTAAGGTACTCTAGACTAGATTTGCTTGATTTTTAATGTAAATGCACCAGCCATACTTTCCTCCAGCACAGACACAGACACTGAGGAATATCAAACGAAAATGATACTTTGAAAATTATAATATTACATGAGAAATGACGAAATAATGCCAAAGATGGCTTTTCCCGATCCAGCAGCTGACAAAGCAAGAAATAAACTTATATATATAATACTTCTTACTTCTTCCAGTCCGTTTCGTTCTCTGGAAGTGTTCTGCGTAATGCTTAGACTTGACTACTAGCTAAAAATTCAACCTAGCCGATTCAACCTAGATTTCAAAATCAATCGCACAAAATTTCGCAAGAAGCAGGCGAAGAAAGTGAAACGATGGAAGTGGAAGTGTGTGTTATCAGTTTATTGACATTTTGTTTTCTCAGGGTTGCCAGCGTCCTGGAAAATCCTGGATAACCCTGGAATTTGAAGAAAATTTAAGATTTTGACCTGGAAAATCCTGCAATTTATTCTTTCCGAGGACAATCTTTTTTTTCATAAGGATTTCGTGTTACATTCATTGCCTGACCTCGTCTCGACCACAGTCTGACCTTGGAGGAAAATTTGAAATTTCCTTCAAGCTCTGACAGTTCTAGAACCAAAACTGCAAACTGTGTTTTAAACAAATCCTGGAAAACCCTGGAATTCCTTGTGTTTGTATCCTGGAAACTCGTGTACCCTATAAAACTCTGGAATTTCAGGTTAAATTTTGGCTGGCAACCCTGTTTCTGAGGAATAACAAAGTGCTCATTACTTCCACAAGTTGTTAAAAGATAATGTCTATTTTCCTTTGTCAGAGCCTATTATATTATTGTTTACATTTCATTCATCAGGGAAACTCAAACTAAGGTAAGGCTGTGTCTCATCAAGCCCAAACGTTGCTTTCCATATGAAAATGATTGCAATAAGTTTGATAAAAGGAATTGTATATACATGTATGTTTTAAAGTAATAACCATCCAAAAGACAATAAAGTGGCAGTAATTTAAGCCACAAACTTGTATTCAAAAAACATTTTATTGTTTATATTGTTTATTATTATATTATATTATATTATCATTCTTTCCAGGAAAAAATTATAATGTTACTAATAATTTATAAATAAACTTCTATATATAATAATGTTTTACCCTTCTTATCCATACAGTAATGATTTCTAAGATGATGTAAGTTATTGTCATACTTACATCTAGCACCTCTCTCTATGCGCAGTGTGTTAGAACGTATGAATAGTCTCATAGTCCTAGGATTTTGATAGACCACCTTAAGGGTTATGTGCCTAACCACATTAATACCCCTGAGGCTTATTACATTGTTTTATATTTTTTCTTTTGTCAAAAAAGGCTATAGGTTATGTCAATATACATATGACAACCACTATGTAACAAAATATGCAAAAACATAAATTAGTACCGTCAAAGTGCCTAATTCGAGACAGCTGGCTTAATTCGAGACGCACAAAATACTGATCACGAAAATATACATTCATACTCACCAAACTCACCACATAAACTAAAAATGTTTCATTAAACATAGCAAAAGAACCATACCAACAGCACGTGAAGTATTGACCGTGGGGAATCACTCGCATAAATGGCCTACCATTTTCAATATCTCTTCGCAGTCATTATGTACAAAATAAAACAATTTTTTTTTTTATCATCGCTTTCGAAGCGGATTCGATTGAAATACGCAAATTGATTGGCTTATTTACGTCACGTGGTGACCGGGCATTTTGAAAACTTTTGTCACGTGCATTTAACACAAAATTCACCATGAACGTATCACAGAGTATTGAAAAAGACTAACACTCTCCTCCACAAATTCTTATTGTAAATCACGCATATATACAACTCTCAAGGTGAAGTCATTAACTCTTAATGATTTTATTAAAAACTGAAGTTTGTGTTATAGTTTGATTAACAGTACGGGATGTGTTGTGTTTTTAATTTACAGACGCTGAAAGTGGCTGTCTCGAATTAGGCCAGCTGTCCCGAATTAGGGACTTTGACGGTAACAAATCATTAAATAAATCTGATATTTCATTGTCTTAAAAGAGTAAATACAAGAATTTTGTAAACTCAAAGTCAAACAAAAGTCAAACAAACATATGAAATTACATGAAATGTTTATTCAACTCTTGACAGATTTTCATTTTGGTAGTGAGCTTTGTAACAAATAAAGCCTTCTTAATAGTCTTGAGCCTAAACTAATATGCCCATCTATTAGTAGATGCTGAAATTAGGAGTCTTATACACAAACTAAAGTTCAGTTCAGTTACACTTGTTGAGACAGTGAAGGATAGCCTAACTTTTCAGATAATTAAAAGGAATTAATCCCAGTTTTGCACATAACATAATGGGTTATGATAGGTTATGAATACTTTGCACCAATCCATAACTTGTTGGAATTTTTTCCAATGTACTTTTTTAGTCACCTGAAACTAAGTTCAATACCTCTAAGCCAACTAAAAAATCTTGTTAGTGGTTTCTTCTTTTCACAATACACAGACAGTTATCTAATAATTAAGCAATTTTTTGTTTGTTTGTTTGTTTTCTTTCTTTTTTGTGCTATTGTCTTCTTACATTTTAGTGTACTATATGGTTTTGTTGTTTAACTTATGTTAATGTATTTGTATTATTTATTTTGGTGGCCACCCCCTCTGTTTAGATTAGTCTATTGGGATGGTCTCCAGTCAAATTGTATTATTTTAGCATCTTAGAATTCCTTTTGTTGAAAAATAAATATCAGTCATTCATTCATTCATTCATTCATTCAGGGCAGCTGAAAAACATAGTGTTTATTCATTTCTAACTATCTTTTTTTATGTTTTTACTGAAAGGAAAGCCTAGATAGAACTGTGGTCAATCAGGGTTCTGAAAATGAGAACCGTTCGTTTGGACTGTAGGAGGTATTATACTGGACTGCTTCAACCCCTTTAGACTGAGTTCTATAAGCTTAATGGACCCATTCGTGTTGTTATAATTAATTGTTATAATTGTTATAATAATATAATGTTATAATTGTTATTGTTATAATTAAAATTAATGAATGAGACCTAATTCAGCTGGGTGTTTACTGTCTTAAAGGTAGAAAATTTTTCCAGGATTTAATATTGTGGGTCATGCATTTGACTGGTGTTTAATTTCAGGAATCTGGTCAAAACCCACAAAAAACCATGAAAATTTCTCCTCTGTAGGAATCACAAGTATGTTGTGTTCAGTTTACAGAATTCATTATGAAATTAATCTCCTTAAGAGTGGCTATTTCTACAGTCAAATATTTTTGTGATTTTGGACTTAAATTTTAAACTGAATAAAATGTTGGAAACTGGTCTTGTGTTGACAAGATTTTCTTTGGGTTGTATAATATTGTGTCATTAAACTCATTGTGTTTCAAGGTTTAGATGTATAGATCAGATTGAGAAATGTCTGAAATGATTATATAAGTACCCAAAAAATCTTCAATATTAGAAATTATCTTTGTGTATTTTCTTGATTAAGAAGTAATATATAATTATATTATCTTTTTTTATTACTATGTTATTATACCTAGTTCTTATTTAACAGCCTGTGAATGGGTACTAACTAGACTGTGATAAACAGAATTTAGGGTTTCCCAATAACTTTGCATGAACAAGTTTCCGCATAATTTTCCAGAAACGCGTAATTCGTGAAATTTACTTATTTTTACGTATGTAGAGCGGACACTTTGTTGTAGCGAACACTTTTTTCAGAAACCACACGTGTCTGCTGTAGACAACTTTGACTGCTTGTAAATACAATGAAAACTCCATCCCTTTTCTTATTGACCAATGCCAATAAGTTCTGATGATCTATTTATTTTGTTCTTTGACGTATATAAAAAGTTCATTGCGGCCAACGTAAAACTTTAGACTCCAAAAGAAACTCACGAACGTATAAATGACGTAACAAACGTAACGAACATAGCATATAGTTCCTGTACATTGAATTTCTGAGATTTGTTTTTGCTGACGCCATATCTTCCTTTTTTGTTTTAGTTCAAAAGTAAAATGGACGAAGCACCTATCATCGTTGCTAAGCAACATGGTTTTAGAAGTCAAACATCGTCACGCATTCCAAGCCTTGATGAACTTTCTGTTAGTACAAATGAAATCAATCTTGCTCCAAGATACCAAGCGCGCTGGCCGTTTCTATTATGGATATATTTAAAAACATTAGGCTTATACCATGAAGGTATCATCTCCTTTAATTTCAGCGTATTTCTTCAAAACAAAAACTTGTCTCTCTGGTAAAACAAAGACGGTCGATACGACAGTAATATTCATGTATGATAAAAAAAATTTTGTTGTGGCATCTTATACTTACACACTTGTTTTTGTGTATTTATGAATTTCGAAGAATACTGTCTCTTTTAGCACCGTTTGTCACAGTACGCCGCTGTGGAAAATGCAAGGAGATTGGACATGAGCAATTCACCACATCACAATCTTTTAAACTGCATCACTGCGAAGTTTGTGAAAGCTTTTTGTGGGATCATAACGGCAAGTATTTTCTTTATGCATGACGTCTAAGAAGAAACATCAAGAAATGTGACGTAATATTAATTCTGTTTCAGGACAAACTTCGTTCATTACTGATGAGGAAATTGGAGCCACGCGGCTTAACCACAGATTCAGTTTTGTTTTTTCAAACTTATGGCTGTGGTTAATATTCACCTCCTCTGTCATCCTATTCGCTATAGATTTTATTCGTTATGAGGACGATGTAGACGATCTTGTAGAAGTTAGTTCGAAATTATGCATACAAATGTTACTTACTGTACCCATTCTTTGTTCAGCAGCTTGTAATATGCATCATGCGTGGCCACATTTTGCACCTGGTACTTGGGCAACAGCAGTTAGCCCAACATTTTTAGTGCAAAGATTACGTTGGATCAATATGAGAAAAACGAGGGTTGCCGGGTATGTTCTGTTCTTCATCAGTATACTTTTCATTGCGCTGCAATGTACTCGTTTGACGCAGGATTTATACGCGTACGGCCACAAATGGACATATTTTACACCCATTCAATATTTCACCATAACGGTTGGTATTTTCAATTTTGGAGGTGTGGCTTATCTTGTGTATTTGTTGAGAAGAAGCTTTGAGAAGGAGGTTCGCCTGGTTTGTCGTTTTACTACTGTAAACATCAGTGAAATGGATATCTGTCGCCAGAGATTAGCTGAGGCTTTTGATACTTTTCATAAATTTCGTGAGTTTACGTCCGGTTGGATGTCGATGAACGTGATTCTTGCGATCGTTTCGTTATTATTAGAGGTTCACGTTTGGATAACTGCAACCACACCCATGCGATATTTTCGTTACGAGAGGTTGATATTTCTTGCAGCCTGCCTTATAGTTCCAATACTAGCGATAGGGAATGTAAGCGTGGATTATTTGTGGAACCGAATGGTCCGGCAGATCAGTAGAATGCGAAGCTCAGATAAGGAAATGTTATGGGACCGAATAATGCAATTCTTACAGGAACAGAGACCTGGAAATCGTCCTTGGCAATCTGTAATGGCATTTATACTGTCCATCATTGCTGTGTTTGCTGCTATACAGTTCAGGATTCTTAGCAGCAAAGCTATTAATAGCGCAACAAGTTTTCATACTTTGAACGTAACAGAACTCTATGGGTGAATACGAAAAAGCTGGTAGGTGTGAAGCACTGCATATTTCAAGGGTTTTAATTTCTTTTATAAGTTTTGATTTCCTTTAAATTATTGTTAAAATTAATTTACTATTTCATTATTTAAGAATTCGTTTTAAGAATTCGGTTAAAATATTTTATTGCAATTTACATCTTTTATATCGTTCAAATCTTTTTAGTAGATTTTAATTTTTAATTATTTTTTTTAACCAATTTTTTGTTTTCATTTGTTACTGATTTTTTGTTCCCATTTTCTCGCATTGCCGCTCTGCTCTTTTAACTTAGCAAAAGCTTTCTTTGTTAACTGTGGTATTTTTTCCCAAATATTAAGTGAAAAATTGCAGTACTTTTTTTTTAAATGACTATCAAAAATATTTTTCAGATATTTTTTCTTTATAAAGGTGTATTTTAATATTTTCTTACTAAAAAAAATTGTATAGCATTACATATTTCATTTTGGTGAAGATGACGTTTTCTTGGTGGTTTTGAATGCATAATATTTAACGTTATTAGGTTGAAATAGTAATACGGTTGCCTCTCGATATGTGGAATCCCGGATAAGTAGAACTTCCATTAAGTTGCCCACTCCCCGGTGCCTTGGATTTGCCTTATCAAAGTCTCTTAATTTCTTCGGATAAGTGAAACCCCGGATAAGTGGAACCATTTTTTGGTCCCTTGAGCCAAATTACACCCTTGTAACTGGACCTTTGCTCCATTTTCAAAGTTAAGCCTATGTAGAAGAAGATGGAACGTTTTACGCCTGTATTTTTAGAGCTTCTAAATTTTTTCCGAGAACCGCGTTTGTTTGACGAAATTCAATTTTTTGAAAAACTTCGGATAAGTGGAACATTTGCTAAGTGGAAATATTTTTTTCGGTCCCTTGGAAGTTCCACTTATCGACCGGTAACTGTAATATGCAACACCTGGAATCAGCATATCTTAAACATATTCTAAGCATTACTTCGAGGTTAAGGTCTTTTCTTAACATAGTTTCTAGATCACTAAATCGACATCGTTTTTGTATGTTAACACACGGGTGAGAACCTCAGCATTACCAAGAATCAAAATGTACTGATGTACTTAAAAAAAATAAACGTGTAACCAAAATATCATTTTAGATAAACATTGTTGCTTTAGAGTCTAGCGTCTTCACATACACAATTGAAGGACTACTCTTTCGAGAACTGCCTCTTAACCAGAGAAGAATATTCCTCATAACAATGAAAGAAAGCTTGCTTTTAATCCAGGCCTTTAGGAACGGAAACTTTCACGCGCCAAAAAGAAACACAAAACTTTAGGCATTAACTTTCGCGTTTGCCAATTTTTGGGACAATTTTCGCGGAATAAACTTTTACTAACGAATAAAATCTAAGAAAAAAATATTTATTAAACCACATTGAGGATATAACTGTTATCAAAAATGCAAGTGAAGTAAACATAAATACACAAGTAAAGTAAACATAATAAATACACAGGTAAAGTCTTATGGAATTATTTGGTGATCTCTTCCTCTTACCATTCGGAATCCGTGTCACAATCTTGGATCTTGCTTGAAGAACGTGACGTCCAAACCCCTCAGTTGTGACATCACAAATTGCTGCGAGTTGAGATATATCTCGAGATCATTGCTCAGAATGGGGTCTGCATATTCAAAGCAGCGAAGATACGGGATAGCTTTCTTCGCCGCTATCCGTATATCGAAAAAGGCAAGAAGCCCTGGTGTCTGCATATTCAAAGACATAAAAAATACCTTTCCATCCACTTTAAATGATTTCCTTCCCTACCGGTGTGCTTGTGTGATGCCCGGCAATTTTGTCGTGTCGAAACCGTATGGTTTTGGTATGCTTTTGCGATTTTGATTTTCCGATACATAATCTGACAACTCCTTAATTTCCAGTGATTCAAAAGTGGCAGTATATAGAGGGGGTTTAATTTTCTGTCGTCCTGAAAGAGGCTTAAATTAGCCTGCTTTACAAGTTAACCAACAAAAGAAGTTTGCCGACCGACATCTTTTAGTTAACCGGTCTACCGACGAAATTGTTGGGCATGCTTAGGAGGTCGGTTTAAGTCACCGACGAAGTTTGCACAATATTTTAATAGGTACAACATAATGACGACCAACAAATCGACACAATGAAACAATGATTACTTGCACTGGTGAAATAATTCTCTATAAGCATTCATAACATCACGTTTTACTTTCTATTTTGACTTTTGACATTTGACTTTCGTTATCTCACACATCCCTGGTTTTGTCGAACTTCGCGTTATCTATCTCGCAAACAAAAACTTTGGTCCTCTCAGCATTTACAGCCTGCTGTAAATCTAATTATCTCGAACTTTTTATTCGGTCCATTGAGGGGATTCAACAATACCATCTTGATCCAAATCTGGATCCTTTTTGTGACGTCAATTATTATTTTGGATATAATTACCATGGAAACGGGCAAGAGTGAGATTTGACCTATTATGATAGAGTTAATGTTCGTGTTTTGTATTTAGTTATTTTTACAACAATTTTTTAAGAACTAAAATATTAATTTTTTGTAAAAATTAAAAATTGGTGAAAGTCCACTACACACCAACGATCGATCTCAGTTTGCGCATCATTTCATCAATTTTCATAATGGCGGATGCTTATCTGTCGAGTGCCTTATTCTATACTTTTCGTTATTATCTCATCTTAGTTGGAAGTGATACTGAAAACCTGTATGCGATTATTTTTCAAGTCCGCTGCAGCAATATTACCATTTGACAGGACAGCAATACCATGCGTGTCATTCACACCTCCATCGTGGTCCCCCTTTGATCCGAATTTCGCATACATATCACCGTTGGCGTTTAGCACTTGTATTCGGTGATTATCACGGTCAGCCACTATGAGTCGACCCTTTGTATCTATGGCAACTCCCGTTGGATGGAGAAATTCCCCATCACTGTCTCCTTTCGAACCGAAGCTTCTTATAAACATACTGTCCGAATCATACATCTAAATACAGTTTGAAGAAATAGGTATACTTTACACGAATTTGTTGAAACGTTTAATAAGAAATAACAAGGTCGTTTTATAAGACGAAAAAAGGCAATAAGCCCTGGGAACGAGGTTCTGTCAAAACATTACAGGCCAATGTCAATTTCAAAATTTGATTAGAATGTGAAAACCTTCAGAACATTTACCAACAAAGTTAATTTGTTATGAAGTTCATTAGAAATCAACCAGTTATTAGTATGTTGACACGGCACAAGATTAAGCCTCGACAAGCATTTTTCTGAGAGACATCAAGCAGATACTTCCTTTTGGGATATATAAAATTCAAATAAAAAAAACCTTCATGGTAAAGCAGAAAATTATGAGATTATTCTAGTAGGCAAAATCGTCAAAAAGTCACTGCGATGAAGAGCACTCTTAATGAAATAGTGTGTATATTTTTATAGAAACGCACTCCTTCATAGTGATTTTTTCGACAAATGTACCCACTGAAACTGCATTAAAATCGTAATGCTGAAAATGCTACCTGGATTTTATTGCTGTTCATGTCTGACACGTATATATTTCCCTTCACATCTGTAGCGACGTAGCATGGATATTGTAGTTCTCCTTCGCTTTGCCCAAAATGCCCAAATTTTGACCAACGTTCTGAAAAGACAAAATTAAATAGGATTTTCATCCACTAACAAATATTTCTTCAAACATGCGGTTATTCGGTTTTCTATTGTTAAATCACTGTGGAGAAGAGTCAGTCAGAACAGAAAAAGGTGCGCGTTACCTAAAGCCTGGTTCAGACCTGCCGATTACGATGAGTTAAATAATCTGAAATAACCGAAATTAATCGTCGCAATCGCCAGATGTGAACACCCTCAAGTATTTCATTAGTAATTAGTAATCGATCAGTAATTTTTGAAATTTCACCGTTGTGATCGTCATCCGTTTACCACGATTATGACGATTACAAAAGTGTTCACATCAGACGATTACGCTGAATTTTAATTGTTGTAATCGCTAGGTCTGAACCAGGCTTTGGTGGATGTAATATTCTGGTGTCGGTGTTACGGTTTTGCAGGTTTTACCTGGCGATCGGCGATTGCGAAGATTAATGTTTTTTTAATCATCGCAATCGTCATAATCGCCAGGTCTGAAGCAGGCTTAACGGAAAACCAACATTGCATTTAAATACAAATCCGAATACCTAAAATAGGATCAAGTATGTAGACGCAACAGTTGGTATAATCAGCAATAATTATTCGTCCTGTTCCATCAACAGCCAAAGTAGAAGCTTTCAATTGATTTAAGATAAAACGACGTTGAAATACTCCACTACTGTTGAACACCTATAGGGAAAGCAAAAAATAACAAAGCTTACAGATGTTAAGAGTCTTAGAACGTTAGAGGCGAGTACCGCCATGTAACAAATACACAAAAAAGAAATAGAAATGCCTGTAAAACCTACTTGAACATTTAAATACAGTGAACTGAGATACTTAAACATTTAAATACAGTGAACTGAGATACTTTAAGAAGATTCTATGCTACACTCAACAACTAAATACAGTGTATTGAGATGCAACAGAATTTGTTTGTTCCTTACTTCTTTTATCTACCGAAGAGAGAAGGGCGCACGAAAGTGAAGGAACGATATCTGGCGTATCGTTTTGATTGAACAATGAAGTGGAAGGGCGTAAAAAACCATAAGTAGGCATCAACATGAGGCATCAACATGATGGTAAAGGTCTAATGTTTATGCTTTCAGTAAATTTGATTGAATATTTATCATGGTTTTGTTGATCTAAGATTAAAATGTTGGAAAGAAAAAAGTTTAATGTTAAAACCTGAATTCTTCCTTTGAGCCTTTCACATACGATTATTTCACCATCCGCCCCTACGCCCACACCAGTCGGACTCTGGAACTCTCCGTCATTGCTTCCCCGCTGACCGAAACAGAACAAGAATTCCCCTTCTTCTGTGAACACTTGAATTCGATTGTTGTGACAATCTGTTGCAATGATTCGTTTGTTCATTCGATCGCTGGCCACACCAAATACGCCATGAAACTCACCCGTCTGAGTTCCACGCCTTCCAATCGAAAATAAAAATCTCTCACTTATTTTGTCCTTGTTTGTGTTTCCAAAATACTTTGAGTCTCTACCCAGGGCAACCAGTGGTGACGCATTCTCTGGTGTGGCTTTACCATATGATTGATGCTCTGTTATCTCAAGTGTCAACGGCTGTGCATAAGAACTTGGAGATCGCATTTGTTCTACAGGACTCCTGCTGGACATCTGCTGCATGTTATTACGGAGATAAACATCTTGTTGTCGATTCTCTTTAAGTAATGATTGTATTTTGTCTGGGTTTTCTTCTTCCACCACTGTGATAGAAAACGGGCTGCCAAATATTGGTTTGCCTTTGAGCTTGATTGATAACTGAAAAAGGATGATTTCATAAGAAATAACCTTCTCGATTATTTAGTCCAAAAAGAAAGTGATGTGTAAAAACATTATTTTAAATTTTTTTTTTTAAAAAAACAACAAACAAACTTGGATGATTACATAATATTTTGGGGACATCCAGAAATTGTTTTTTGCGCACATACTATAACCATGTGTGCTAAATCGTCAAAAGTCTCTGCGGAGAAGAGTACAAGGATGCTAAGTAATAGAGAAGGTGGAGAACTAAATTAGAGAAAGCATGATCTACCTGATGTATACCGATGGAGTAAGTTCGAAATGACAGCGTAAATGTACTCTCTGACTTTTCTCGTACCTGACATGTATAAAATTGTTTGTTAAAGAAAAGAACGAAATATTTCAAATCAAAATCAACATGCAATGACTCTGTTGTAAACATATTACCTCTGGCACAAGGATTCCATATTCAGGAGTCTTGATCTCTGCCTCGATATCTTGTTTCAAACAGCTTGCTTCAGAGCCAAACTGATTTCTAAATCGAGACATAGGAATAATTACCATAAACTAATTTGTAATTGCATCCTCGTTGATAGACTTCAATGATTTCTTCGGTACTCGGTACTCGGTAACAGAGGATAAATAAATGCATTAAACTTGTTGCTGACTTAAAGGTTTTGTTGACACAAATCAATCTGCCCGGACAAACAATTGCGCAAAACATGTTTCTGTTATTTTATTCGTTTCTCAATCTTATTTTTTATATTATTTTCTTCGTATATTTAAAATTAAAACTTTAAAAGTGCACTACTCAGAGTTTCATGCCTAATGCATTCGTCAGATGTGCATACACGAATTTATCAAAACTAGCCGCCAAGGCGGCGTCGCTCGCCGCCGATGTTCACATGCTCTGTATCACTGTATCAATAAACGTCAAATTTCCTTATAAACGGCTCGTACAACTTGTGTTCAACCAGAAGCATATTCGAAGTCACAACCTCTGATAAAACCAATCTTTTATCAGTGTAACAATACACTCAAAATGTAGAGAGAGAAAACTTCAACTTTTTATTAGCTTTTGTTTTAAAAAAGTTACCCACTCTAACATGGGTGCTATCAAACGTAAGGAAGAAATAGTTTCTCTTCTTAAAAACATCACGACGGAGGAGAGAAAAAAGGCACGTGCTAATTGAATAAATAGAATAAAAAACGTTCGATCAGAACGCTTAACAATTAAAAGAAGAAATTAATTTGTTAAAAAAAAGCAAAAAAAAAAAAAAAAAAAAACACATTTTGTTTTGATATAATACTCTTTTTTTACCTATCGGTTTTTAAACATTTTGATTGCTCAAAAAAAAAGTTCACCCGTCTCAGACAGTCAGGCAAAAGATAGTAGCAAATCGCACATGCTGCCACGTTCTGCCACTGCTGCTTTTTGTCCAAAATGTTTAATCAGTTAGTTTCTTTGTATTTAGTTGATGTACTGTTTTCAAAGCCAAGTCAACGTGGAATATAAAACTAACAATAATGATAAAAACAAAACGTTATTCCTATTAGTTCATCAGCCAAAAAAAGTCACGTTCGATTGGGGTTGCAATGTATTTGCTTCGAACTCACGTCGCACACAAAAAAAGAAATAATTTCGCTCACAACTCAATCTACCATTTTGCGTGACAGACAAACAAACAGACAAACAGAGAATCGGCTATTAATATATAGAAGCTAAAAAAGTTAAAAGTTGATTTATTATGATGGGTCCGGAGGGACTCTCTTGAAGTTCTTTAAAAGGTATTTATTTACGTGTACTTATTTATGTATTTATGAAACTTCCAGTAAAATAGAAATCTTTTTTAAAAACAACTGGTAAAAAGTATGGTTGCTGTTCGGTAATGACCCATTTGCATTTAAACTTCTAAACCATTTAACAGTGAGAGAATTCATATCATGAACTTTTCTTATTTTCCAAGAAAATTCATGCTCAGGCTGTTCTTAATTTTTGGAACAATGATTTGAGCCTCGGGTTGTTCTTATTTTGTTCTTATTTTTTGGCCAAATCTGAGGCTCGTGTTCTTATAAAATTGTTCTTATAAAAAAAAAGCGTGTATATAAGCAAGTCTCAAGATCATATAATAAAACGTATAATAATAAATGGTTGTTAAAAGACATACTTTATCAAGAGTGTAAGCTGCGACACCTGTCCTTTAATTACACTGCTATGGTTTCCTAACACAGTGCATTTCAGAAACACTTCACCACTTGTAGACAGTTTTCCGTAATTTTGAATAGCGCTGGTGATGTTTTCATCATTGGTATCGCAGCTAATTTGATCGTCCACTTCAGGCTCGATTGCATGTTGTATCTTCACAGCAACTTTCAACTTCTCACATAGCGCATACTTTAGTGACAAAAGTTCGGCATCCGTACAAATGGACAAAGCCTTCTCTATAAATAAATGTATAAATTATCTGTTTAAATCGACTGATTTCAAGCGCTGTTAGATAGAGAAGATAGATAGACAGCTAGAACGGCGCCGAAACCAATGTATTTCGCTGAGCGAAATCTAATAAAGGCGTCTGAAGAGTTAATACACGTTTTGTTTTTTTATAAGCAACCAAGGTCAGACATTAGTAGTAATGTTGCTTAAAAAATAACCATTTTTTAGTAGTAATGTTGCTTAATTTGTTGCTAAGTATTAATTGAAAAAATAAGTGTTTCCAGTCTTCGAGACCTTTGTGTATAAGTTTAAGTATCTAAGTACAAAGTCTAGGAGTAGGACATAGTACTGCAACCTAGTGTAACCACCTAATGTAACAATTTCATAAAATGTGCTTTAGCAAGTGTTGCGTCATTTCAAAATTCTATGTTGCTAATTTATCTAAGTTCCTTGTAGTACTCTTGCTTAACTTTTTGAGAAAATATACAATTGTTGCTTATAAACTTTTTGCTTATGTAACAAAATGTGTAGTACCAATTGCATTTTAATTTTATAGCGAGCAAAAAAGCAAACCTTACCAGTAAATTTGTACATGGTTTCTAATTTCTTGTATTCCGAATCGAGATTCTCCAGTTGTTTATGTAGAATACTTTTCCTGTTACTGACGATTTTGTTCAGATCATCCAACAACAAACGTTCCTTCTCTTCAATTAATTGCATCAAGCGGGGCGTGCGTTCTTTGATTTCTGATTGGATGAGAGCTGAACGAGCATCTAGTTGCTGTTGTGTTTTGCTTAGGTTTGTAGTCGCTCGATTAAGCATCACTAGTTTCTGTTCAATTACTTCTTTTAATGAGCATATCTCATCTCGCTGCTGGTTTACCGTCTGCTCTATCATGGTGTAGTCATGTTGAATTTGTTGATGGGAGGTGATGACACACTCACGACAGATGGTCCGCTGACACGTGTTGCAGTAATACCTAAGTCATCAAATATTTGGCATTGTTTCTCATTGTGGTAGGTTGGTTGACATGAGCAGCGGATCCAGAGAGTAGTCACAATTTGCGTAGGAGAGTCTTAGCAATTTTGATCATAAAAACGCTCAGATAATTCCATTGGTAATATACATTGAATTCACAAATCATAGCGGTTGCTTCTCCACAAGTTGCGACTACCGTCTAGATCCGCCTCTCCACATAAACCAAACATATCTAGTTCAATTCAACACTTATGCAGAATTACGTGTAAATATACATAAATGAAGTGTGTATTATTATATTATCGTCAGTAAAAATAGACCTTTCCCGAATTTCAGTTTAAACACTAAATTGTGGACGAGTTTCATATCTAACCTCGTTTTTATGCAATTCATTGTTCCACTGATTTCGTTACTTTATAACTTAATTATAGTCTCTATTATTCCTAATTCCCACTTCAATAATTAGAAATAGTTTGAATATTAAAAGCGAGGTTAGACACGACAACTCAGCCACAATGCATCGTTTAAACAGAAATTCGGGAAAGGTCTATTAAACTGATTTTACCATCTGGTAAAAATTCATACTACTATTCCGTTTCGGATTTTTACTTTTGAAATCTAAGAATCTACTCGAGCATTCCTACACCTCTATACGCGTCTACACGGTATACAGTTGCTGTTGAAGGGCGGAAAACTAGCTATAGAGGACGCCCAAAAACACCCATAAAATTACGAAACATTACGTCATCTTACGTCACTTTCTCGTCTTTGTGCATTTGACAAAACACGGGTCTGTGAAGTAATTGGGCAATGTCTTCGCTTCTTTTTAGTTGCTCCAATGTGAGAATCTGAAATTAAAATCCAGACTCGATGAATTTCATTGTGTATAGTATAATATTTTATATGATAACCGGGATATCAAGTAAAATGGCGTTAAAATGACTAGATACCTGATGATCTTTTGTCATTCGTACTCGACTGTGGGCGTTATGACAGGCGTAACATAGGAAGTCCATACAGTCAAGGCAGCGGGCGGTTGCTGGTAATTGTTCGTTGCAACTGTTACATAACATTGGTTTGGAAACACTGTTTTTGACTGCATCCACATCAATCAGGTTATTGATGATAAAATTTGGTGGGAATTCTGATATACCATTTATCTAATGAAAATATACCCTGATGAACATTAAAATGAACTGGAAAGGTATATTAACGTCCTAAAACCTAATCTCCTCAGACTGCCCGTTTTACAGAAACTCTGTTCGGTCGTTCTTGGCAAGAAACCCTGGGGTTGAGGTTGTCATATAAAATTTGTTAAAAAATTTCTACGAAGGAGGGAATTGCTATAGAAACATACACACTATTTCAATAAAAATACTCTTCATCGCAGCGACTTTTAAAGATTTTGCCATTAAGTAGTTTCCATGGCCAAAAAGACTATTTTTGGAAAAATGTTGAAACTTATCATATGTGTTTTTTTACCTTGAAATACTGGCATTTTGAAATTTGAAGAATGCAACTCGTAAATATGTCAACGAAACAGACGGTACGAGTCTTGTTTGGCATATGAGCAAGAGAGTCTGGGTTTGAGGTGTTATCTATGCTACGATATGAAAACTGCTTTATATATTTTTCATTGATCAATATTCCAAACATTTCCTGCTCTTTTAATTATACTTTCTTATTATTTCGAAATTGAGTTTGGAATATATTGTCTAGTAAATAATAAATCCTTTTTATTATGATTTCAAACTTTAATCCGTTCAGACAAATAGAAAGCAAATATCTCTATTATGGTTTCATTCTCTTTATTGGTGAACTATGTTATTTTTTATGCCGGTTTTCTTTTTCTTTTTTATCATTACGAGATTGTACCTGAAAGAAACCATGTTTTTCCGGAGGAGCGTCTTAACCAAGGCATGTTCCTGGTTTTATATGGAAAAACATTTTGGTCTCTCCCCCTTTGACATCTTTTTCGGCAGATGTTTAATCGATCTAACACAACTGGATATTGTTAGCTCTGTTATATTAAAGGGAATCCCAATTCCCGATAAATTAGATGAGTAACGTTAAAGAGTACCTTTAAAAATAATAACAAATCTAAAAACGTGCTTTTATTTACCTTCAATGTGATTTCCTTTCGACATAGATGACATGTTAACGATGTAGATCGTGGGTTAACGGTATGTTCCAAACATCGCCGACAAAATGAATGCAAGCATGGAAGAAGACGGGGGTCGTTGTAAATCTCTCCACACAAAGCACAAGTTATTTCTTCCAATATAGGGTTTTTCTTCATTGATGTAGACTGCGATCTTTGATGATACTTTTGAGTGAAATCTTCTTTTGCAGGTTGTAACCTTGGCATCTCGGCTGTTTGATTGTCTTCGAATGTTCTATCACTACGTTCGATGCTATTCGAACTTCGAATAACATTTGGTACGTTACGAAACCAATCCATGTTATTTCAATTCATCACAATAATGTTTAGCAATCCATCATTTTCGATTTTTGTTATTATTTTAAATTTTATTCCTTGAAAAATAAATAAATAAATAAATAAATAAATACATGTATAAAAACTGTACGCATACCATAAAGTTGACATCAGGCAAGCATCTTCTGTAAAAAAAAATCCCAATTATGGACTTCTCTCGACAAAATAAAAAACTAGATAAAATAAATACCTTGGGTTCGATAAACACACATTCGAAATTAAATTTCCAGCGACTATACTTACGTTTGTCCAAGATTATGTGACCACAACCTTTGCGGTTTAACAATGATTACTGCAAGAAATGGAAATAGTAAAAAAACAAAAAAACAATTCTGAAAATTAACTCTAAGGAATCAAACACAATATTTTCATCTTCGTATAGCTAATTTTCACAGAGTGACTCATTCTAAACTGCTCCAAAAACAAACTGACAAGCAATTTTATTGCACTATCTATTTCTTCTTCTATTTTCATTTTCTCCCTAAATATACGTATGAAGAAAAAAAACAGAACTTTGAACAAAAAGAACTAAAAATGCAGCTGCTGCCATTATGAAACCTAGATGGTGTAATTAATTATTTAAAATACAAAATAAGAAAGGTTTACTCATTTTTTTCAGTTGAACAGTCTAGTAGCGCTTTTAAAGTGTGTTACTATGATTCTTCCATAGAACTTATTGAGAGGAGCTTAAAGCCTTCTTTAAGATGTATTTGTTCAAATGAAAGAAATAATCTAAACGTGACAACCTACAAGGCTTTCATATTTCTAAAGGCTGTTGTACTTGTGGGTTTTTTTGAAACAAAATAAGACTAATGAAAAGCACCTTCACGTTTTCACTATTTCACAGACTAATGAAAAGCACCTTCAACGTTTTCACTATTTCACAGACTAATGAAAAGCACCTTCAACGTTTTCACTATTTCACAGACTTCGTGTTTAAACAAGATGATTTCCCCAGACACCTGATTTGAATCTGGTCTTTAAAATCATGATTTAGATCTGGTCTGCAGTATCGTTAAAACCACATAGCCAACATTTTAAGAAAATTTTAGGAAAAAGTAATTTCGAAATCGCACAAGTGATCTATTTTTCCCTATATCAATTTTTCGTAATTCTACCAACAAATCAATTTGCAGTATTATAATTTTCGCGAACTGCAAAAGCTCTTTCCCACGAAGTTTTCTAATTACTACAAACCGTTAAAACAATTTCTTCCGGGAAAAGCTTTCTCTTCCTTTAAAACAGAAACTTGTCTCCAGAAGAAGGTCAAGAAAACAAGTTCAGATATAGATCTGATGAAAAACATCGTTGGGTGGCTGCAGATCAGATGTATGTTATAGTCAAAAGACTAGTTAAAACGGCTTAATCCAGTCATGGTTGAAGATAGTGCACACATCTGTAAAAACGCAAGCTTCTCATTTGGCTAAAACATGAGAATAAGCTCAAATCACTGTAATCAACAACTAAGAACCATCCTTTCCAGTTTCAATTTCAGTCAAAAATGAAGAACAGTCGAATTTTCTCCGTGGTCAAAAATGAACAACATCGAATTTTCTTAGCAATAACATAGGATGCGAACTCCTGGCAGAAAAGGTTAATATTTAAACCAACAAAGGAGACTGGAAGAAAAGGTTCCAAAAATAAATACCCATCTCAAATTCGATTTTACTGGTTCTTATAAAAATGTGTGGCATAAGCATCGAGATTTATTGTTTCAACGAAATACCGGGTGAGTCATAAAAAAATACTGACGTTTCACAACAAATATCTTTAGATTGAATAATTATGAAAGAACGTTTTTTTATTTCTGATTAGAGGAATCCGTTAAGTTTATGTTGGCGTATTATTCTTCTAATTTGATTGAGTATAAAAAAATTTATAGACAAAAAACTGGAAGCGGTCCTTGTAAAAATCTTTGAAAAATGGACAAAAAAAAGCCGAGCAAAATGTCTCGAAACAAGATTTATGTTTTTATTGCAAACCATATAGGAATAAAACACATATACAACACTTAAATGTGCGGTAGTCTAAATAGGCCTTCATGTTGGCGTACGGTTTACGATTGTAGAATTTAACGATCGTAATTAGAATTGGTGACAATTGCGTGCAGAATCACTACCATGTTGATGCCGAAATATTTCCGGAGATACGGTCAGATTGAATAATGATACTATTTCATTTAGTCAATTTTCGTTAATATGCAGTCCGAATCCCGTTGCGACAAAAAAAAACGCAAATTCTCAATACCGGAACAGGAACATAAGGAATAATGGCTACAGTTTAAGGACAATATTGAGTATGTTCGGACTCTTTCATTTAGATGAAAAGTATAGCCTTCGTTGCGGATAAAACAGGAGGTAACAAGTTTTTACGAAAGCGTTAAAGAAAGTGAAATATTATAAGTCCTTTTTCGACGCCCAACGAAAATGGAGAGAATGCGCTTTTTGAGATTTGTATAGTCAATAAGCAAATACACTTAGAAAGCTGGAAACTAGTGAAAAATATTCTAGCACCTGTCGTGTTTTCATTCCAGTTGCGTTCACTTTGTGAACTGTTCAGAAATTTTATTATATTCCATTTCTAGCAGGTATGCTTAAATTTGATCAGTTCTACAGTCGATATGTTCGTGAGTAATTAAGAGTGATAATGAATTTTGCTGACTCTAATGCTGGGCTATTTTAGAAGCTAAAAGGTTAAATTTCAACATGAAAAAAAAGCAAATCTGCACCAGTTTTTTTTGAAAAAAAAATGGAGGCGGATATTCAACACATAAACATTATAACTAACGTAAGTTATTTTCATTCTTTTATCAACTTTCTTCCAAAATACCTAGATTTATTGATCAGGCATGGTAAAACTTAGATGAAATTACATTTGGGATTATCTCTCTTCTCTATTTTTTGTACTTTAGACTAGATTTCTCTATATAAAAAACTTGGAACTATATTTAAACATAACTAAACTATATAACTATATCTACACAATTCTATGACTCGTGTTCTTCTAATTTTCCTTTTCTCTTTTCAGGCATAGGTTTTCGAATGGAGGGATTGGTACTTGTGGTATGCTCTTTCAACTTGCTATTTAGCCTTCTCGTAGCAGGGACCATGCTTTGGTAAGTGCGCTGAAGTTTGCTAAATGTTGGGTGAATACTTTCTATTCCCTGTTCGCAATAAACACGAAACCCTAATCTCTATTTATTTATAAATGGAATAACATGATCTTCCAAAAGATGCAATTTGGGTGTGATAGATTCCTCAGGAAATGTTTCTCTGAAGAATTCCATGAATGCATCAACTCCTTTTTCTAAAAAAAAATGAATCATAGCACTTGGTAAGAAGATGGTATTCAATGGTGAGGAAAGAAAGTTAGTCAGACTCGCGTAGTTCAATTATACTTTGGTCATCGAAGACTTCCTTTCCATTAATAGTGCTGTGACAAATGGAAAATAAATTGAACAGCTTTTTGAATTTTTCTGCAATATGCTTCTCTATGGACCTCGTCACCAACAAATCCAAGACCATGAACTGTCAATGGTATACTGTTGCATAAATCTAAGATGCTCTGAAACTAAGGATAGAACAAGATAATTATTTTGGATATATTTATCGTGAAAATATTACGAGATTGTGTGATATATCCATAGAAACAATAAATTATTTAGATAAGAAACAACACCTTCAGCATTTTATCCACATGATTACCCACAAAGGTTCGACCATGGTATGCTTGTCTGTAAACGTTATGCTTCTTCAGTGTTTCACCAAGCATTTTTACACAGGGGCCTCCAAAATGTTGTACTTCTTTATCCCTGATGTTTTTTAGCTCTTTCACCTGCAAATTCACATGATAATAAATTTTTAGACTTACGTGTTTAAAAGAAACAATAAATCATTATAATATGAATCAGAACCTTCTCATTTTTCATTTCTTGAAAATATTTTAATCTTGGCCCAAAAATCTTTCTGATGTTCGGCTCATTTTCAGGTGATTGGCAACTATTTATTTTCACAGCCTCTTGTATCAACATCAGTTTTTGTCGCAAGACATTATGGATTCCTCCAATGCTCTTAATCGCTTCAAAACATCAGCGATATCCGACAGCTCATCAACCGATCCATTTTTAGCTGCAATTTTTGCATCAAGAAGATAGCATCTGTCTTAGCATATTGAAGAACTTCAGGTACGTTCCCAGTGAGATGTGAAGACGGAGAAAGGGACTTCGACAGTTTTGATAATTGCTCCGTTACAATTTCCAATCATATCTCTTTGTTTTATTTCAGTATCTGGTTTTAAATAAAATTCACGTAACCACCTGTAAGTAATTATGAAGCAATTAAATTATTCCACATATATATATATTTATGTATTTACTTTCAGAATATAAAAAAGGATTGATATGGCAACCTTGATACAGCACGCATTTTATCCCAAGGCAATCCTAACTCGCATTTCATGGCAACGAGTTGTTGTGCTGTAACATCAGGAAGAATATCTGCGTTCTTGAGAATGCTCACTTTATCGGATTTGTCGAGTTGCTGCACTAACAGTTGTGTGTGATGTGTTGTGGATTTAGCGCTTCCAGCAATTGTTGCGATATCTCCATTTAAGATTGTTTACATTTTCTGGATAGTTCTTCGATTAACATGCCTTGATGGAATGTCGGAATTCACAATTCTTTTAAAGACTACAAGGCTAAAAGGAAGTTCAATATGTTGAATTTTTCAAGCTGCTTATTTTTAAACAAAGGGCGTGTAATATTATACGCAATGTGTATATATGTGTATGTGCGATAAATTGTAATTTTAAACTTACCCTTGGTCCACCTCTCTGAAATTTTATGATAGAATCCTTCTCCAATTTTTGTTTTAGTAAATGAAGGGTTGCGTCCTCAATGTCACAGGGGATGATGCTATTCTCTTCTAGTTGAAATACCTCATTCAACATCCGGCTGTTAATTTGGGTTGATTAATTTGATTCCTCGTGTTCTTTTAATGCTCTTTAAACTCGCACTGGAAAGAGTGTATCTCATGCAAAACAAGTACTGTTTATTAAGGAATTACTAATAATGTTTGGAAAAACACAAGAATAGCAATATGGGTGTTCACATGTAGATTTGAAGAGAGGCTGCAACATGGCTTTGTGGCAGATTGAGCCAGATGAAAATGATTACAATTTTGAGATTTCTCGCGGAATTTTTATTTCGAATCACAATGCAATTGGTTTATTGAATCTTTAATTAATCATTTTAATTCGTATGGGGGTAATGATTTATTATATTTCCAGTAATAAAATGACAAATGCAGGCACACATGTAAATTTTGTGTCCCCCTCACTTTGTTGTTTTTCTTGACATGGGCTTAGCAGCTTCTGCGCATGCCTATAGGCCATAAGGTCAGCGCAAATTCAATGCTTAAAAAATCACAATAATATAGCTTGCAGAAAAAGAAACCCAGATTTATAAAATTATTAGTATGATTAGTATCTGGGAAGCCCATAACGGTTGGTGACATATGCGGATCGAAAAAGCAAATCCATTCGCCTTACAACAAGGGTGTATTAAATCCACTGTATTTTCACAATGGAAACGTTTAAATTTAAATTGCCCGTGATGATACCATGTCTCACTGGGACTACATCAGTAGTATTTCATAGGTAAGTTGTCGAATGAATGATAACCGGAGAAACCTGCCCTTTCATTATCTCTGACATTAATATAACCAATCTATATTCCATCGAGATCAATAACGCAAATTCTTATGAGCCGAATAACAAACCGAATAACACAACGTATTACATGGACGTTGCTTTCCGTTAGATTCATTAAACGTAAGTCGTCTTAGCCAAAAGTCAAGGACAAATTCATCTAAAAACCTTACAGCTAAGAATAAATGATCGGCTAATGTCTGAAAAAAAGAATGGGTTTTCAAAAACAGAATTGCGTTTAAAAGAAATCATATGGGCAAGAACAACTACAACAACTTTAATATTTTAATTGATTTTATTTAAGCTTCAACTTTCAGTTACTAGTTGGACTTTCCAGCTTTACTTGCTTACAACCTTACGTGCTTGGCTAATCGCGCAGGTGAATTTTCGTTTCTACCAATTCAGTGAAGATCTAATGCCAAGCAGTTGCTGATTACTAAAAATAAAAGTGTAAACAGTTATATAACTGCACAAATTACCAATAAATTGTATGCCCATTTAACAAAATCCTGACCTTAAAGAAACTTGCATTACAGAGTCTTAATTTCAACTCGAAATACCATTATACTTGATATGAAAATAATTGCTGAATTTCTCTATATAGGGTGGCTGGGGGTGAGTTAATAATGGTCAATAAAACCCTAGTTTTCACTGTATCATCCCTAATAAGGTAAAATTCAGTTCATGGAAATCCATCAGAAAATCTTTCTTCTTATCTGGTTAAAAAAAACCGGAAACAATTCTAATTATATTTTGTAAGTATCATAAACACCTGAGGGTTTTTTACATTGGCACAAAAGTTGAGAAAACAACGACAAAATAAAGGCTTCTGAGATAATATTTTGATACAAACTTTTGTCAAAAAATGAAAAAAGGTTTCACATTAATGTTGCACCTGCATAAAACCCTGTTCGGACTTATATTTGACATGACCTGGTCTACCAAGTAAATTTTGATAGCATTTTGTTCTTATTTATAGAACTTCCAGTAAAACAAGAATTATTAAGATTTCCATGGAATGGATAATCTTATTCATTTCGGCGGCGTATCTATTTCTCTATCTATCTATCTATCAGGGTAATGCTCTAGCCTGTGATTTTCATATCTCCGCTGTGATGATAATGTAAAATGTTGACAGGCTAAAGCTGAACCGAAAGCATGTAAAAACAATATGGTGGCGCGTGGAAGGTCGTGCTTGTGTTTTGTGCTTGGTACTTTTATCTGGAAATGTTGGAAAAGTTTACGTACAGATCATTTCATAATTAAAGAACTGCATGTGACTTGTAAAGAGACAGGACTATCGTTTGTATAACAAAATATACGTGATTTACAGTCGAATTTTGAGAATTTTATATACAGGTTGTTGATAATAATAACAAGAGAAGGAATATCATAACATTGATATTATACTGTGTATGAAGACTCATTTATCTGATGCCGAATCTCAAGATTTGTATTTAATCGATGGTTATGAATTGTATACATTGACATATGAAACAAATAAATTGGGAAGACAAGATATTGAATGAAAATATCATGGATTAAGATATTTTCACAAAAGAGAATTCCCATCCTAGTCTTCTTACATGCTGCATGTATTGCTTGGCTGACAACAAAATATCTGTCAAAAGCCTTCAATAATGATTTTAATTATGTTGTGCAGTCTTTGAAAAAAGAAACGATGTAATCTTGAAGAGAGTTTGTGTCAGTATGATGATCCAGACATTATTTAAAAACAGTAAATTGATACACTTTGAAGCAGTTACGAGATGTCGATTGGTTTACAGTCTACAAAACAATAAACATTAACAAGACCATACCAAATTCATGAGGTCATTTTTAATAACTATGCCCTGGTAATAGAAAAGAAAATTAAGTGACGTCCTTGCCCATGGCTGAATAAGTCATTTAAAAGCAAAATGAACAATCACGATGCGGTATATTAAGGAAAGCCAACAAGAGTAAAGGTCACACCTATCCTGCCTTATTCTGTTTGTTGCAAATAAAGCAAACCTCTGTGGCTGTGTGAAAACTGCTCTGTATTTTAGACCACGGAAGAACATAAGGATCAAAAAGTTATTACGTAATTGCCCAGTGAATTTGAAATTTTACTTCTGTCGACTTATTGAATAGTTCTTGACGATTTTTATTTTTTTAATTTTTATGTATATAAATTAAGCAATTTTACATTGTATATATTTATTTTCACTCTGCAAATTTGTTATTGTACTTAACAGGACTTATATATATGGAAAGAGAGAGAAAGCAGCATACATACATAATGAAGTGTATAATCCCTTAGAAAAAAGTTTATTTTTGACAATGAAAAGTAATCACAACAACATCTTTTATCAAATTAAAATTACAAGCATGTCATGCTTAAGTTACGGAAATCTTTTAACAACTTAGTTGTTTCTTGTTTTGTTTTTAGAAAGACCTTTATTTGTACCAATCTTGACAATTTGAATTAATTTGTAATGGAACATGGTAGTGAAACAAATACATTAATAATGCTAGCCATTCGGTACTAACCTAACATGATATGGGCATGCAAGCCTTTAAGCAGGCCAACACCATTAATTATATTTCGCACATTACATTGTAGGTGAGAAACGAAACAGTCACAAGTCAAAACAACATAAATATACTTCTAAAATATTTATCGGTAGCTTCAGAGAAAATTGCAAGAAAATTCATGAATTGTTCTTATTTTATAAGAAATTTCAGGCTTGAGCTGTGCGTAATTTTTGAAACTATTGTTCAGATGTTGTTCTTATTTTTTGGCTAAATCTGATGCTTGTGCTTTTAGAAAAAGGTTCCTATAAAAAATAAAGCGTGTATGTAGTAACACTTACACTTAAAACATCTTTGGTAGCAAGTTCACTATGCAGTTGAAAGCTTTTGGGCACAGACATCCTACAAGCAATGCCAGTTTATCACACAAAATTTTTCAAGCGTCTTCCTCCTGTGTGAAACGAAGACATGTTTCCTGGAGAGGGAATTTGTCCCCAAAAAGGTGTATATTTTGTTGGCAAACTTCCCTCGATAGGGATCGTTTCCATAGTTATAAATGCAAAATATCAATTTTTAAGGGCTGGTGGTACCAGTTCTTAAATCCTTTTACAGGAACTTTTTGGTCTTTAAAATTTCAGTTTACAGTGATGTGTTTATAGAGAGCATAATGTAATAGAATAGAAAAATTCAGGAAGAAGTCTTCCATTAAGGTATGTCTTCCATTAAGGTATGGAAGCTAGTATCATCCTATCATCGAATTAATATTATGTATTGGGGGGAATAAAGAAAACATATAATTTGCACAACATAAATAAATAATCTATGCAACTTGCCTGACTTTTTCTTTCTCCTTGATAAATTTGTCTCCTGTCAAATGCAGGAGTGGTTGTCAACGTCTGGGTTCAATATGCTTCAAGTAATGTTGTTTTTATATTATCTGTAAGACTAATTCGACTGATTGTTGCTCCTTGTTGACAAAGTGTTAGCGACATTTCGCTCCCAGGATGCACTACATCAAAATTAAGTGTGGGGAGGGCGCATTGAAATGAATAATTTATTTTTTCATTCGAGTGAAGTGAACCCTGTTTGTATTGTAGTAAACTTAAATTGTTACTAACTGCCGATTCTTTTTCCAAAACTAAATGTCGTGCTTTACACTTTCTGAGTTTGTACTGGAAAATTGAAAGTTACCAATGATGGCGTTAAAGCGGGCCTAAAGTACTGTAACATTACACACTATTATTATATAAAATATTTTAACAGGATACAAAGCTTCAGCTTATTAAAATGCTGCTATTAATGCTAGTCCTGCAACAAAATACTTCCTATTTCAAGCTATAATGGAGATGTCTGACTGACAGACACGGGTTAAAGAAAGATCAGCTACCTCATGGCGCTGACCAAAAAGAGGGACTGCATAAATGTAATAAACTGTTTGTTTTGTGTGCTTTTGAACGTTATGTGATCGACATCATGGAAAATGTACACTGAACATGTGGCATGGCTTCAGCTGTCTTCTTTATAGTCATCTCCATTATAACTTGAAATAGGAGGTATTTTGTTGTATGTACAGTTCTGCTTTAGTATGTATGGACTAAACAACAGATGGAAATACTTTGTCGTATGATTTTGTTTTGTCATGATTATTATCTGTCTACAAAAAGGAAGTGATTGATTTGTATTTGCTTGCATTTTGCATTTCTTCTTTTGTGGTTCAAAGTCCAACATGTTACCTTCACATGGTGTACCCTGTTACATGAAATCTCTGGAATTTAAGTAAGATTTCATGAACTGTAGTTTATTTAGAGATTGAAAAATCAGTTAATTCAATGGTTAAAGGAATGACTTACTATATTATCATACTAATTTACCATAATGTAGCATATGTTAATTTTGAATTGTTTATTTTCTGTCTTTTTAGAAAAACAACAACATTAACAATAACAGCAACAGCATGAGCATCTACTGCTGCAGCAACAAACAGCAAATTAAATTGGTTAAGTCTGGAACTGGAACGTTTTGAAAGTGAGCATGCTAGGGAGTTTTTCGTACAACAGAAGGAACATGTAATCGTACATTTTATTGGATATAGAACACTATTTTTATTACGTTGTACATAAAAGACGTTGACATTTTATATATGCTGTATTTATTTTTGTTGTGTTGATATCGAATAAAGTTTTAAATTTTTGCTTCTATCCTTATGGCTCTGTGGTTGCAATGCTTAGTGAAAGGTAATTTTGGTGTCTGGGGTTCACCGTAACTAACTGGGACAGAACGCTCGTCTGTTAAAAGGATCGCCCGTTTTCGAAACGCTTTTTTCCGGAAATCGGGTTGTTCCGAATACTAGCACAGCTATTCCACCGACTTCTATCAAATTTTTAAATGATGTTATATTTATTACTGTACACATTTTGAAAAAGAAAAATGACTTCATATTGTTTAAAAGCTACGTATAACCCGGCTGTCCTCTCCCCCAAAACGAATTTTTTAAAGAAAGAAGCGTTTTAGTGTGCAGTGGGTTTTAAATTGCACGATGTTTCATTGATTTCATTAACAAAACATAAAGAGTACACAAGAGATACTTGAAAACCGTGCAGATGATGTCTGAAGGTCTCTGGTGTACGAAATGTCTTTATTCTTTTGTGGATCATCGTTCATGTATAACAAATTGATAAATTCATGTAAGAACGTGGAAAACGTTATTAGAATAAAATCGCAAAGAAATGACTCGAGTGTGGCAAGTACATTTTTTTGTTATTTTTTGAGGTTAGTTATATTATTATGTTTGTATTATTGTTTTTTAATATTTTTTTGATGTATAGTTGTTTCAAGTTTTGTAACTAATTTAACAGAGTTTTGTCAGTGTTTGTGAATTGTATCGTCGTTGAACTGGAGATTTTTGATGGACACGGTGGTTTGCAATGAGGATGGTGGCATTCCAAGAGTTTTTCATCTTTATCGAATGTCTGTTCTACTGAAATTTCACTGGAATAACAAAATCACTTTTCTTATTTGAGAAAGCAAGATTTCTTTTTCTTGTTGTTCTTACTTTAAAAACAAGTCTTCAGATGAAGTTTTCTTCCTGGGAATAGGCTCACTAAAGGATGTAAAATGATGAAACTTATTCATCAAATCTAAAAATAATGCTTGTTCTATAACAATGACTTTGAATCAGGCAGTTCCAACAAAAGGCAGTTGTTGGATATCTCATTCCTCCTCCCAAAAGTGCAGTATTTCTTATGACTCGGTCATGGCCGTGTTAGCTGATTGTATCAGTACTGCGTTTACTGGCACTTCTCTCCTGGGTGCAAAGAGGTGTCTTCGGAACGACTCTGCACGGCGAAGAAAGGGATAGCTTTGTGGAGAACGGTGTGTATCCAGGGCCCACAAGAGTGTTTCGGTGCACAGATCTAAACATTAACATGCTGCATCAATTCATATTGTCTTTGTTGGCTGGATCTTTGATTGCTCTTGACCTACGATTTGCTTTCTTGAAGTATTGAGGACGGAATAGCCCCTATCGGGACGTCTTATAACCTGCTGCTCTTCAGATATGGTACCGCTATACACTGCCCGAAGTCAAGTCTGTGAGTTAGAGGACCCAAGGTTTTCGGGATCTTTGTTCAACAAGACGCTGTAAACATGAGGAGTTAAATATTATTTCCGTCAAAAACACATTAAGGTAGAAGACACGAGATGTGTTGTGTAACAGAAAGATCGTTTTACATCCTGCTGTTAGTCTTTCTTTCTCTTCTTTTTTGGTTTGATTTTGATTTTGTTTCTCTTTATTTAAAAATTTTCGATTTTCAACTTTCTCACTTTCAATAAAACTTTGCTACCTTTTCTGAACAGTCAATGACATGTGAAGTTCCTATCAACCTGTAAATCTGACCAGCAACGGTTTGAATGGTGTTTTGATGGGATCGGGTTGCTTTTTCGGATTTATGTGTTTAGTTTAAGCGGTTACGTGTTAGTGGACTATGTTATTTTAGCATTTACATTTAGTTCACATTTATGCAAATATATACATACAGAAGTCTTTATTATTTACCATATGGCATTTGTTATAGTATGGTTTTTGTTATTATGTTATTATATTTTAGTCTTTTTCATTATTTATTATTTTTGTATTATCTTTTATTACCTTACTTACATCTACTTATTATGTAGTTGCTTTGGAATTTATTTTGGATCTAGGGTTTTCATGGTTCTTGCTACGACCGAATATTGTTGTTTTTAGTAGTAATTTGTATTTTAAATCAGGCAGTCATTGTTTTAATTTTTCATGTATTTATATCCGATAACTAGATTTTTCTGATTTTGAACTAGTGCTGCAGCTGTAATATCATGTTTTTCTGCAGTGAGAGGACAATTTTAGATCCATTTTATTTTTGGCATTGTTTAAGGCTTCAATGTAGTTGAAGTTGAAGTGACTCATTGCGACTAGTTGTGATGATAATTTCTTTCAGGGATACAATGCTCTTACTTAACTGATTATGTATCCTGTCGAGGCATTTGTTTCGTTGAAGGGACAACTTCTGTAACAACAAAATTCATTTTTATTTCAGACATTTAATACTTCATGTTCTTATTTCTTGTGTAGACACTAACGGAATGCTCCTAGACGTTCCTGTGTTGTGGGAAATTAATGTTCACTTCATGTGTTTTTATTCTCAGGATAGAATAATCTAACTTCTTTTCATAGATTTGATGCTTTTACTTTCAGGTTGATTTTAGGGCTAATGACATGTTTATGTTAATGATCATGTTTATTACCATTTTTTCAGGATAATTCATTTTCCGTTTTTACAGAGCAAACTGCTTAACTTCGTTTCTAGGAATTAATGATTTGTTTTAGATCATTTCAGAGAGCAGCCGCTTAATACAATGCCTTTAGCATTAAAGTTCCTGTGACTAATTATTTTTCTTCTTCATGAACCTTGTTGTTTTTTTGCGAGTTCTTGTATAAAATGAAATTATAGTCTGTTCAAAAAATATGTGCACTAATTTCAGTTACCATGTGGAAACCAGATTTAGCAAATTACATCAATTCCCTTGAGCCTGGTTTTTATATAGAAGCTGAAATTAGTGCACATATTTTTTGAACAGACTTTAGTTTGGAGATCGACTAGAGATGGAGGAGAATTTGGGTTTGCCATTTGGCCTAACAATTGTTTATGCAGCATGTTTGGTCAAAACAGATTTTCAACTCCCCACACAACTTGAGGTAAATATGCATCATCATATTGTTTGTTACTAAGGGGATTTATTTCATTCTTGAATGTTTGTTGTGTTTCATTATAGAAAACGTGTGAATAGTGGGTAATTTCTCAAAGCTTTGGCATCGATATTGAAACTAAGGTATGGCTGATTACATATTTTATTAATTGAAATAAAAGCATAAATTCTTAATGCGTTTAAATCTTTATTTTAGAAATGTGAACGAAACATGGATACATATTATGGCCTATCCCTCACGGTTTTCTCGACAGTAAAAAATGCCAGATAAAAGTGGCGCTGCTGTTTTGGCTCTTATGCAGTAACTGCGAGTTTTTCATCCAGAGGGTGATCAGTTTAAAGCATAGTCACAACAAATATATAACAGAATTAAATATTGTCTCAGTTTCTTAACCCATCTCAAGTCCTCCATGTTGATTCATTTACCAATTTTTTTATCAGTTTTTCTTTTGAACTACTTCAAAAAAAAAAAAAACCTCTAAGAAATTATCTTAAAAGATTCCTTAACGCTATGTTGTCGCTGAGTTATTAAATCCGACTGGATTTGGTAACTAGATGTTATGAGCCTAACGAAACTATACAGCAACGAAGACGACGTTGCTTAAGATGTTAAATACAATTAATCACAAACTTAGATTTACCAGTTTGCCTGTGATGTTTGCGAAACTTGTTTGTGAAACTTCGAGAGACAGAATCATGAAGGAACCAAGAAAATTCAATAGGAAATGCTGCTACTTTCCCGTCTTCGTTTTGAGCATTACAGTTGCTGCCCACTAACTCGACATTGACTTTTGGGACATTGACTTTTGAGCTGTAAGGCAAAATCAGGCGGTGGGGTTTGCAGTTATAGCTTACCTAAAATTTGCGAGTCAAATAGGGCGCCAACAAATAATAAGCTAATCCATAAATAAATGTATTGGACAGATTTTTGAGTGACGGTATTGCGCCGCGTGACATTATGACGACGTAAAAAATCGGCGAAAAAAATGAAGGAGAACGGCCGTCAATCATTTAGTAATCATTCTCTTGACGAAATTTACTACAGCTTGAAGTGTATGAGCTGCACCCTGCGTCCGCCACTGGGAGAGTTTGGTCATTTTAAATAGAACAAAAAAAAAAAACAAAAAAAGAAACGTGCGAATAAAGGCTAGTTCACTTTTACTTAAGCAAATTGATTCTTTAAAGTGAAAAGAAATATTATAATATTTCACTTTCTTTAACGCTTACGTAAAAACTTGTTTCCTCCTGTTTTCTTTTTATCCGCAACGAAGGCTATACTTTTCATCCAAACATACTCAATATGTCCTTAAGCTGTAGCCATTATTCCTTATGCCCCCCTTTGAGAGTCGGTTATTACTCGTTTCTGTTGACAAGTCTGTGTTTATTACAATCCCAGTGGTCAGATCGTCGAAGAGCTTTGTTATATAAATAGTGTGTACATTACAATAGAAATGTACTCCTACACAGTGAATTTTCAAACAACTTTCACACTGGGATGTGAACAATGTTTAGCTATAAACTTGAACTCAACTCAACGGCACCACTTACCTTCTGCTGAATTAGATTTTTGTGTATTTTTAGTTCTCTGTAGCACCGCGATTTGGTCTCTTCAAGTATGTTGCTTTTAAAGTCACCAATCTCTTAATACTGACTTGGAAAAATTTGACTTGGAATATTTCATCAGTATTATATTCCGGCCCCAAATTAACCCTCCCAAGCCATCAATGCACGTAGAAGTTTAGAAAAGGCTTATTTGGTTTCTTGCACCAACGCTTTTTGAATTCTAAAAGAAAAAAAAAACTCGTTTTTACGCCAGTTAACATCTGATTCTACTTCAATAGGTAAAAGAGATTATAAAACAGAAAATCTTTTAAATGGTCGAAATGTATGGTCGGTTAAAAATATTGGTCGGTACAAATTTTCGTCTGTGCAAGTTTTCGTCACCTCCCTAAGAATTCCTCGTTTTCGACCGACAAAGTTTTAACCGATAACGCATATTGTATTGCTTTCTGAAACGATGACCTTCTTTGAGATTGGTCTTGATTTACCAAACTCAAAAGGTCCAAACATTGAAAACTAAAATTGATTCTCTGATTTCTGGGAACATCTGAGAATAGCCAGTTACGTGTTTTTAAGGCCGTTAACATTGTTAGAACTTTTTACTGGTACAGAAAGCGAGTTGGGAGGGTTTTGGAAATCCAACATCCAACACAAAAAACATTTTTATCATGATATTATGTTTGCATTGATCATATCCCTTTTCTTTGCTTTATTGTAATTCAATAAAATCGCGAAGTACGCTCTTAGAGGACAAAGCATTTAAAAGGCTTCTTCATCATGTCTCCATCGAAGGTAAGTTAAGTCTATCCAGTCTTTCTATGTTGGAAAGTTTGTCAGTCCGCGACCCACTTACTTACATTCACAATCACAACCCTGTCTTTCCTGTGTGAATATTCTAGTCAAGATCCATATTCCTAAAGAAGTTTATCTTTACTAGGAAGCAACAGTATTTCAAAGTCTCTTTGTATAGGTGAACAAAATTTGTAAGGTTGCCTTGTTGACTTCCTTTCTGTCATGTTCGCCGTAAAACTCTTTTTCAAACATTTTCACCTAAAACTGTTTATCTCAGCATTTCTTAGTGGGATCTTAGTTTTTTATCACAGTTAAAATCCCTGTCTAAGATATCATAGCTCGAGAGAAAATTTGAGGAGCACAAGCTTAATGAAATTGAGTCAACTTCTCTTTTTCACACATCAGGTCTCACGGATGAACGTAAAGTATCTTTACGTCTTTATGGTGATGAGAATGTTAGGATGGTTTAATAATTGATCCATACTGAAGGCTACTATTTCGCATCATAAGTTATCTGAGAGATTTGATGTACCCCTTATCACTTATTCTCTGCTTTGATGTTCTATTTTATTTAAATGAAACACCTGATGCTTCCGTTTGTTTTTTTTTTATTGGTTTTTCTCTTCTTTTCCCTCAGTCTGTTTTTGATGATATATGTAGCTCTTGTGATGTAGCTGATACATTTATTGTCAATGAGGATGTTGTTTTCGTTTCTCCGTTTATGTCCTGTAACTTCGATGAAATACTTCTGCATGTCTTCGTACAGCTCTGCGCATCTCAAACATTAGTTTAGGCTGTGCATTTTTTGCTCTTCCACCGGACGTTTTTCCACTTTTCCTCGCAAACTTATTATAATTTTTCCTTGTCATTTATGTTTTCTCAAAAACTGTGCTAACCCCGGCGGATTTCTGTGAAAATGATGTTTATCAATTTGGAAACTATTCCTTGAAAATTTTCTCTTCAAATAATCATACCGTTCGTCTAGCTTAGTACCCTGATAAGTAACCAAGCCGTGAAGAACAGATGACCGTACAAATCCACATTCAAACAAACTAGCCATTGTTAGCACAACCCCTATGCAATTGTTTTCATGTAAACAGCAAAAAGTTTTAATTTCCCGGTAAAACAGCTCATAATCATCGTACGGCTTTTTAATTGGATGAACGAATATTTTGATGAGACCGATATCTTGATATCAAAAAAGACAAAAAACGGTCCCAGGCAGGAAATTGGTTTGTAGCAATCGTTTGAAATTCTAAATGAGTTAAATCGGATTGAATGTGTGCGGTAAATGCTAAGAGCAAAATTCGCATAAGAATGGTTAGAAAAAAACTGATGGTAAGTGACGGAAACAGAATATATACAGATTTTTTATAATTAAGACTTCATAACAGCCATTATCGTTGTATATCCCCCTAATCTTTTTTGATAGAACATTCTAGATGAAAAGCATTAAGAACTCGATGCTTCGAAATTTTTGGAAAACATAAAACACAATACTGAATCAAGAGAGGTTTTAATGTACAATTTGTAAAATTATCACAGGATCGCGATTGTAAAATTAAACGACAGAAATCAAATGTACCTTATCGGACAAAACTTAGTCGGACGAAAATATTAGTCGGACAAAATTTTAGTCACCTCCAAATATTTTAGTCACTTTTGTCCGACTAATAATATTGTCCGACTAAAATTTTGATCCTTTTCTAAAATTTCATAAGTTACTTAATTTTCGATAAGGATTATCGAAAAGCGTGCGGAAGTGCGCTGATTACTCTAAGTTCTAGGTGTGTATAGGAAAACGAGGGAAAAGGCATATTTAATAAAAACAGTTTTGCCGACGTGAAAAACATATGTCCAACAAAATCATCATACCACGACGGCACAATTTTGCTGTCGGAAAAAAATCCTAATTAAAAGGGTTGTAGTATAATTTTATTTTTCAATTTCAATGTCATATTCCTGATCAGTATAAAAATCTATTTTAGTTCCTGCATTGGCTTCAGGTATTTCTTCTATTATGACTGTCTTCTTCATTTTGTTTTGAACTACCTCGCTATCACTTTCATCGGAAGTCTCTGTTATTACCAGTCCTTTTCTCTTTTCCTGTGGATTCCTTCATGGAATAAGTGAGGCTATTAAAAACGTCCTATCTGTTTACGAAAGGGTCGAGAATCCCTTTAGAGCGAATAAACAATAATGAACATCATGAAAACGAGCGTTAATATTATTTATCAAAACACTTTACCACTTTAGAAATTGTTTATTTATGACTAAGTCATGTAAAAATATTGTATTCGTTGGTGAGCAAAAAGAAAAGTCGTAAAGAAATTATAAATATTTAAAATTTTGTAATTAAACTGATAAAAAGAAGAATTCTGAAAAAAAAAAAAAAAAAGATTTGGACCAAATATTTAGTCGGACATAATAATTAGTCGGACAAAATTTTAGTCGGACAAAATTATTAGTCGGACAAAATTTTAGTCACTTCCAAAAAATTTAGTCACTTTTGTCCGACTAAGTTTTGTCCGATAAGGTACTAGATCCATGCGACATACGCGACACAGTTTGAACGTTTGTGCTGAATATTTCAACGGTTTTCCGAAAACTCAGGAAATGGAACTAAAGGTTCTGCTGAATGACTGCCAAATATAAAGAGATGTTTTCAAATACAATTTGCAAAAGTATCGCAGGATGGTAATTGTATTTTATATTGGTATGGAAGACGATGGGAATCAAGTGCTCTGTGGATCTATGCGACATACACCGGATTTTCTGTGTGTAACATTTTCCGTTGAATATTTCTTGATTCCAGCATCAACTGAATCAGTGGGTTACGTGTTGTGCTTAAAACCTATTTGATCGACACGACGGATTGATAATTTTATATAACATCTTTATATTTTCTTTAAAAATAACTACAAATAACTTATTGGCGGTCTGGGATCACGAAATAGTATCCTTATAGAGAGACTTGTGAAACTATAGTTACCACATTGGGTCGTGCCATAAGATGCTTAAGAGCAGACCGAATTCATTGCTTCGTTTTATCCACGAGAACAACTTGACAGAGCGGATCATTCTTACAGGGTATAGGAATAGAAAAAACTGTCTATTTTATTTCTCATCATTAACATGGCCTCATCATCATCCTGCTTGTCGCCTACTAGCTCCTCATCTTCCATGTATTATATCGAAATCGGGAATAATAGGACTACTAAACAGAATTGAGAAAGGATCCATAAACAAAAGTGAGAAATTATCCGTTTGTTTACACAAGGATTCATAAGAATATGTGAAGTCTTTTGAAAATCATGTTTGTTTGTTTGTTTGTTTACTTTCTGGTAATTCTCCGTAATTTCGCACTCGCTAATTAAGCGGTCATTCGCTAAAATTAGATTGCGTTAAAACCGTGTTCATCCTCTTTCGCAAAATTTTACTGACGCAAAAAAAAGTCGACTTAAGGTATGTTATATGGAAAACGTATATAACACAATCCATCAGTCAATCATGCTGAAAATTTTGCATCTGCGATTGTCCGGAAAAAATCTCCAAATTGACCATTTGTAAACTTTACATGACACATTCTGCAAAACGCTTTTCCCATTAAAGTATAAAACCTACGTGTGGATGAAAGTTTGCGGTTTTTGCAGTTTTAACAACCACAAAAATTAATGCGGGCGAAATTTAATTTTTATATTCTTGTTTGTATTGGTGTTTTTCAGGTGCGAGAAAAAAAGACATTTTCCAATCAATTCATATTTTTAACGAATGTCTTGTTTAAAAGGGTACTATTATGTTTCTTCGTTTCTTGAGTAAAGCAAGGTTATCTTTAAGAAGAAGATGACCTGCAACTTTCAAATCTATGCAAAATGTTTTGGATAACCTTTGACCGCAAGATTGAATCCACGCAATGACAAAAGTAAGCAACAGCGAACTTTTTATCCACACAAAACAACATTAATCCACGTAAGGTATGTAAGTTTTCAAGAAATTCTTTATGTTTCAGTCTAAGAGGGTAAATTCACAGACAAAAAAATATGATTCTTTATTTAGGACAATAATCTCTTAAGGAAAAAACATCACATGGCCATTTTCTTTTTTATCATATTTCGTTTCTACGCTCCTATGAAACACTCTGATATTTTTCTCTAACGTTCTGTCGCGCCTTACATCTATTGACCTTAAAGTTGAATTTACACGCCAAAAGATTTTATGCTGACAGGGAACGGAAAAAATAGAAGGGAAAACCAATTTACACTTCGGAACAGAACATTTTTTTGTTGTATAATAGTTTTTGTTCGCGCTGACTAAATTTCTGTTTAAATTTCTTAGATAATGATTAGTTCTTGATAGATCAAAAGTAGCACCAAAAAGAAGACTGGAGCTGAAGTCTGAAAGCTTTTGTACATTTTGGCGTGTGGAGAATTGTTCTCACACCATGAAAGAAATACCTGAAAAAATCGATTGCAGTTGTTGTCCCACACTTTGTAATACCTGACACACTTTGTAATACCTGACACACTTTGCAATACCTGACACACTTTGTAATACCTGCCACACTTTGTAATACTTGCAACACTTTGTAATACCTGACACACTTTGTAATACCTGACACACATTGTAATACCTGCCACACTTTGTAATACCTGCCACACTTTGTAATACCTGACGCACTTTGTAATACCTGCCACACTTTGTAATACTTGCCACACTTTGTAATACCTGCCACACTTTGTAATACCTGCCACACTTTGTAATACCAGCCACACTTTGTAATACCTGACACACTTTGTAATACCTGCCACACTTTGTAATACTTGCAACACTTTGTAATACCTGACACACTTTGTAATACCTGCCACACTTTGTAATACTTGCAACACTTTGTAATACCTGCCACACTTTGTAATACTTGCCACACTTTGTAATACTTGCCACACTTTGTAATACCTGACGCACTTTGTAATACCTGACACACTTTGTAATACTTGCCACACTTTGTAATACCTGCCACACTTTGTAATACTTGCCACACTTTGTAATACCTGCCACACTTTGTAATACCTGACGCACTTTGTAATACCTGCCACACTTTGTAATACTTGCCACACTTTGTAATACCTGCCACACTTTGTAATACCTGACACACTTTGTAATACTTGCCACACTTTGTAATACCTGCCACACTTTGTAATACCTGACGCACTTTGTAATACTTGCCACACTTTGTAATACCTGCCACACTTTGTAATACCTGCCACACTTTGTAATACCTGCCACACTTTGTAATACTTGCCACACTTTGTAATACTTGCCACACTTTGTAATACCTGACACACTTTGTAATACCTGCCACACTTTGTAATACCTGCCACACTTTGTAATACCTGACGCACTTTGTAATACCTGCCACACTTTGTAATACCAGCCACACTTTGTAATACCTGCCACATTTTGTAATACCTGACACACTTTGTAATACTTGCCACACTTTGTAATACTTGCCACACTTTGTAATACCTGACACACTTTGTAATACCTGCCACACTTTGTAATACTTGCCACACTTTGTAATACCTGCCACACTTTGTAATACCTGCCACACTTTGTAATACTTGCCACACTTTGTAATACCTGCCACACTTTGTAATACCTGACACACTTTGTAATACTTGCCACACTTTGTAATACTTGCCACACTTTGTAATACCTGACACACTTTGTAATACCTGCCACACTTTGTAATACCTGCCACACTTTGTAATACCTGACGCACTTTGTAATACTTGCCACACTTTGTAATACTTGCCACACTTTGTAATACCTGCCACACTTTGTAATACTTGCCACACTTTGTAATACTTGCCACACTTTGTAATACTTGCCACACTTTGTAATACCTGACACACTTTGTAATACCTGCCACACTTTGTAATACCTGACACACTTTGTAATACCTGCCACACTTTGTAATACCTGCCACACTTTGTAATACCTGACGCACTTTGTAATACCTGCCACACTTTGTAATACCAGCCACACTTTGTAATACCTGCCACACTTTGTAATACCTGACACACTTTGTAATACTTGCCACACTTTGTAATACTTGCCACACTTTGTAATACCTGACACACTTTGTAATACCTGCCACACTTTGTAATACTTGCCACACTTTGTAATACCTGCCACACTTTGTAATACCTGCCACACTTTGTAATACTTGCCACACTTTGTAATACCTGACACACTTTGTAATACCTGCCACACTTTGTAATACTTGCCACACTTTGTAATACCTGACACACTTTGTAATACCTGACACACTTTGTAATACCTGCCACACTTTGTAATACCTGACGCACTTTGTAATACTTGCCACACTTTGTAATACTTGCCACACTTTGTAATACCTGCCACACTTTGTAATATTTGCCACACTTTGTAATACCAGCCACACTTTGTAATACCTGCCACACTTTGTAATACCTGCCACACTTTGTAATACCTGCCACACTTTGTAATACTTGCCACACTTTGTAATACCTGCCACACTTTGTAATACCTGCCACACTTTGTAATACCTGCCACACTTTGTAATACTTGCCACACTTTGTAATACCTGACACACTTTGTAATACCTGCCACACTTTGTAATACCTGACACACTTTGTAATACCTGCCACACTTTGTAATACCTGACGCACTTTGTAATACCTGACGCACTTTGTAATACCTGCCACACTTTGTAATACCTGACGCACTTTGTAATACTTGCCACACTTTGTAATACTTGCCACACTTTGTAATACTTGCCACACTTTGTAATACTTGCCACACTTTGTAATACCTGACACACTTTGTAATACCTGACACACTTTGTAATACTTGCCACACTTTGTAATACCTGCCACACTTTGTAATACTTGCCACACTTTGTAATACCTGACACACTTTGTAATACCTGCCACACTTTGTAATACTTGCCACACTTTGTAATACCTGCCACACTTTGTAATACCTGCCACACTTTGTAATACCTGCCACACTTTGTAATACTTGCCACACTTTGTAATACCTGCCACACTTTGTAATACCTGCCACACTTTGTAATAACTTCAGTTTTTACATCCCCATACTTCAGAAATTTTAAAAAAAGAAAGCCATGTGTAATCAAAATGGCGCTTAAGCCAACCTCGTTCCCAGGAAGTGTTTTCACTTTTGAAAAATATTGGGAGGTGTCGCTTTATATTTTTCAAAGCGAGAAAAGCTCTGGGAACAAGATTACTTTAATACAGCTGATTAAGCAGTTAAATGGGTTTTTAAGAACTATTCACTGAACCTTTGGGTTAACTAGTAAGGATTCTATATAACACCTGATTCTCTGTCTGTGTATTTGTTTGTTTGTTTCTTATGCAAAATGGTTGACAAAATGGTTACACAGACAAACTCCAACAAATGCAATAACTGCTAATGATGTGGTAAATTTTCTACGACAAAGGTAGTAACTCCGACAAAGTAAAAATCAACGACAAATGTAGTACCTCCGACAAATGTAGTAAACCTACGTCAAATGTAGTAAACTTCATCAATTAGCCTTTGTAAGGGCTGTCAAGTAGCCATAAAATGAAACCCAAAGTCGTGCATGCGCAGTAGAAATATGCAAATATGAAGTAAATGAGCCCTAATTAGGCAAATAGCATCTTATGTTTTGTTAGCAGTGCTGAAAATATATGTATACATGCATGAATTTTACCACAAACTTAACTTGTAGTGATTCTACCTTTTTTCACTATTACTTTTTAGTTTTTTTTCTATTTTTTCACTGCGCATGTGCGAACTTGGGTTCTACTATATGGCAACTTCATAGCACCAAGAATGTTATATAGTCGACTTTCGATATCTCGAACAAAAATCGAGAGTTCGAGATATCGAGAAAGGAGTAGCTTAGATTTTTTGCCATTTTTTTTCCAGCGAAGTCAATAATTTCTTTTCATGTATAACCCAACTTGATATTGTGTTCTTTGTTTGCAACTCTTTGCTTAATAGCGAGCTTCATGTTTTCGCCTATAGTAAGGATAATCAATTAATCTTTCAAAAAAACTAGATTCATATACTTTTCGAAAATTCGAATTTACAAAAATGGAATTTCATCAAAACATTCATTTGGTTTTAGTATGTAACCACCTGGTAGCCCTTGAAAAGTTACCTGGTGAAGACCTTGTGTTTGGCGTTGTTATGGCTCATTTCAATCTTCAAGGCGTTTACTACATTTAGCGTTACAACATTTGTCGTTGATCTTTACTACATTTGTCGGAGTTACTACATTTGTCGGTGTAACAGACGTGAGCTGTGAAAGAAATCACACATAAATTATTTTTCTTTTTGTGCGCGACGTCAGTGTGGTTAAGCCAATGCATTGAGACCCAAAGCGAACGCGAACTTTTGGTCTGACGCGAGATGGAATGACGAAGAAATTTTAGACATTTCTTCCTATACATTGTTATGTTCAGAATTTCAAGTGCTATAAAATGGTACCATCTTGCATCACCTTTGCCATATCCTAAATTTTAATTTTCATGAACTTTTTGGGTGACAACTGAATATGAGTGCAGAGCGACGCCGCCTTGACTGCTGGTTAAGATTAAAATATGATTATGCTCGAAAATTATTACAAAGTGTGGCAGGTATTACAAAGTGTGGTACAACAGCAGTCATCAACTCAATAGAGGAGTTTTCATACGAAGTTGATACTTTTTTGTAATTATCTGTAGTGTTTTCCAGAAATCATTAACAAGGCGTTCAGCCTGTACAACTTTATAATGCCAACATACAGATGTTTTTAAACGCAGGGGAAATTTACTCAAATATTGACTCTTCGATTAAGGATATTATTTCTAAGAAGCGTCGTTTAGCAAACGCAACGAAACTTGAAGGATCCTCTGCAAGAAAACGAAATAAATCGCGGTTGAAAATCTACTTATTATGGTTTTATATACATATTTACATCATTGTCATTTCTTGTGTAAATTATATTGTTAAAAAAAACATACACACACAATGTACTAGAAGCTAAAACAGCGAAAGTCACAATTATAGGTAAAGGGCGTGTTCTATTGAGAAAAATCTTTGGCGAAAATGATTTTTGAACTAATAGAAAAGGCTCTTTCACCGCCTTATCACTTCAGCCATCCAATCTGTGATGGTTAAAAAAATATCAGTGCCAATGAGAAGAATAGAATGCTCAAACAATAGAATAGAATGTTCAAACAATAGAATAGAATGTTCAAACAATAGAATAGAATGTTCAAACAAATTTGAAACAAAAACTAAATTGAACAAGCGACAGACAACGTCAAAGAATCTTGTTCATCGAACCTGCTGTCTATATCTTGTCATACTGAAATGAATCTGATTGTTCTCCATATGATATTATTGTTGTCGATGTTTGATAAAACGTCTTTAAGAATGGCTGACTTAACCTACATATGGAACGAGTAATTTGGTCTTGTACCCCCAGTCCTCATGTCCGTAGGTGGCGCTGGTCCAGGGTAAGGAAACATACTATCATGCGAGCCGTAGCCTCTGTAATACCAACCGGCATTATCGGCTAACGTTGCCGAACTGTGAGAAGTAACAGGAGAAAAGGGACTTATATGAGGTGGAAGAGGTGGACCGGTATATGCACCTTTACCATATTCTGGCCAAAGAGATGGGTTGGGCGAGATCAGACTTGTTGGTGGGATTTGTCCGCCATTTGCTTTCATGATCTTTTTAAACTTGGATCGTTTGTTCTGAAACCAAATTTTGATTTGGGTTTGTGTCAGACCAAGCGCATGCGCCAACTCTGCTCGTTCTGGCAATGAGAGGTAGTGAGTTCGTTCGAAAGCTCGATTCAATTCGCGTAATTGTTGACTGGTAAATATGGTGCGCGGTTTCCGTGGCAACTTCCCTCCTTTACCTTTCGCCTGAGAAGAGTCTAAACAGAAGAAGAAATTACTTTATATTACAAGATGTGTAGTCACAGATAAATAAGATATTTCACGCCCAACAAAGTTACGCCACGTAAGCGCCAGATTGAAAACGCCCTGACGACGTGCCATATTTTGTTTTGTTTGTAGTCATAGAAACATTATTTTCAATTCCAGACTCATTAAATACAGCACCCTTTTCTTTGATCGTAAAAAAACCGGAACAACAAATCGTTATGACAAATTTTGGCGGCGGCAGTTTAAACTTGTTTGTTCATTTTTAGGAAGCAGGGAATTTACGGTTGCTTACAAAAATCAGGAAATGGCGGATTAGCTGCATTACATTGCAACCAATTTCAAATAACAATGTAATAAAATGATTTTTGATTTCCAAATTGATTTATTATCAATTATTTCTAATGAATACATCGGACGTTTTCAACTTGACACATTGAGGCACGAATCATAAACACCTTGAAATATTTTAAACAGATATTTTCATAGATTTCTTCTATTTCGAAAACAGGAAGTACTTTGAAAAAGCAATAAACAATAATCGGAGACCACCCAGTTACAAAATTATGCCTTAAATTTCGAAAGTCACGTCAAATGCACACCTTGTTTCATTTTTTCAATAATACTCTATATGTTCATATTATATTGAAATTTGATTAGACCATATAAATGTTTTTCATATTTAGTCATGTTTTGTTTTTCATATAAAAAAGGACTCTTAACAAAAAATGAACATACACATTTCAATTCCGCAACAATTTGTTTATTAAAAAACAAACAAAAACAATTTGTTGAGGCACTTTGGTCTTTTTTATTTAGAGCACCTGTCGCATCAGATCGAAGCTTTTTATTTATTTATTTTTATTTTTGAAATAGAATTTGTTAAAACGTTAAGTTACGCAATCGATCACAAGGGAGATGTCAGAAATGCTCGTTATCATCGCAGCGGTTTATGAATGAGATCTAAATTAGTCTGCACGCTCCTAGCTTTAATAAGGTCCAATTATTGCTTAATTAGCGAGGCTATGATACGAGTCGTTATCAATGAAATAATATCAAATGTTCTCCACTGTTTTCTCATTGGTATAATAAAAGAGTCAAATTCGATAAAATGTCAATTTTGAAACTAGGAAATAACTCGTAATTATTTAATTTAATTAATTTAAAAATTTTTCATTGGAAAATGAAAATGAAAAGTAAAAGTATTTTTTCTGTATTTTTATCAATTATTTTGTTTATATTGGTCATTGAAAATGAAACTGACAAGATATCATTTTTTTGTGGGAATTGGTCAATTTGGAGGCCACAAGTGTTTACTAGTCTAGGGTTTTCGAGATGCTTTGAAAACACAAAATTGAAATCAAAAAAATATCCAGGGAAACAAAATCATAAATAACTTTAACATCTAAAAAAAACAAATTGTTTTTCTTTCTTCATATAATCAATGTTTGTGGCGCCCAAAACAATTAAACACTTCGACAGTGTAATATGTTTCAAGACGTACATAAGATTGATTAACCTGATTGATATGCTAATGACCATATCACTGGAGCCAATGGCTGTATAACGGAAACAACGCTGAAAGAAGCGCACCATCAATTATGCAACTAACCTTTTAATATCGCAATTAATGGGCGCGATTCGATTATTGATGACTACAAACAAAATATTGTTAATGACTGTTGTTGGCGGGAAAGCAAAGTGGACACTGACGAATTAAAATTAATGTATGAATTAACAAAACAAACTTCCTCTCTGCTTTTATTGTGAGGTAGGTTAAAATAAGTGTAAATAATGTTTTTGCATCCAACTCAAAATTTTTTTAATTTTTTTTTTGTATAAATTTTTAGCAGATGTCCCAAAGGAACTAACAAGGCCATCCGACTAGATTTTCGACAAAATTACTTTTCAAATTTCCCTTAATAACTGTAATGAGTTTGCAGAGCAATTGTTAAGAAGAAATCAGTGATGGTTTTCGGGAGCACTCATTATATCTTAATGATTGTGAATAACTTCATCTTATCATTAATTAAAAATAATACAAGTAAAACACACACAAGCACGCATATTCGTCAAGTGTTGATGAAATATACAACATTCTGTCGAACATCAACTGGATTCCTTTATGGTTCCGCTTTCGAATTTTGAGTTTGTTGTTTTTCTTGTGTGGTGATAATTAAATGAAACCTTTTTGTTGTCATAAACTTGTTTGTTCTTTCATTTTCATTTTCGTTGAATAAAAACCGAAAATAGGAATTATTTAAAAAAAAAATCAAATCAAATTTAAAATGAAATCTTATTTTGTACAAATTTTCGTTCATTCTTCTTTATGTTATTTTTTCCACATTTCTTTTTTTTTAAATTTTGTTAACAGTTTTTTCCTTCTATATTCAAAAACAAAATTTGCCAGCTTCAATGTCTTACGCCCCTGCAAACCTTATTAACGACGCCACCGAATTTATACATTAAATTTTTGACGAAGACACTTTAACCGACGCAATTGACGACGTTCACTTTTTCTGACGTCAGAAGCAATCACTTATCGACGTTCAATCATAAAACATGCTTGATAACACACAAGCAATCAACAGCCGTTTTCTTTTCAACATTTCTCACTCAGAAAAAAAAAACACCGTTTTAATAGTGCATAGTACAAAAAAACCCCAACTTTCTTACTGAACAATTTGCATTATTAAGGAAACTCATTTCGATCCAATCATATTTATCTAATATATGTTGTAACTGTTGCATTAGAAAAACTTTAATTGAAGTGTGATACATTAATCTGAGCCAAAAAAAAAATCATAAGATAATGCATAAAATTTAATATGTCATTTAAAATCACGAAATACCACGAAACAATATGTTCAATTAATTGCATCGTTTTATATGTTTGGTTTTTTTTATCTTTAATTCTTAATTTTGGTTAATATCAATAATTTGAGCTTTGATCAAAAATATCAAAAGTTGGTTTAAAAGATTTGTACTTGTGCCAAACAGTTTTGTAATAAAGTTATTTGATACCCTCACAAATATCATGAAACTAGAAGAAAAGAAAAATATTCGAAGAAAAACAGAAAGAAAAAAGCCAGAAATATACCTTCATCGTCCTCTTCTTCGTCACTAGTCTGTTTTTCTAACGAACTTGTTGAAGACAGGCTATTTTTATTGATATGAGAATTGTTGACACTCGTTGAAGATGGCGGCAAAGTTGTATTCAGGGACGGCATATTTTGCGAATTAAACGTCGTTGGTAGTGATGTCGGTTCTTTTCCATATGTTGGTGTGTATTGTGGCGTGTAAATGTCGGCTTGTGAGTATTGTTTATGAGGATTTAAAGTTGTTGTTGATTGTATCCTGGAATCATGGTACGATAAATGTTCTCTACTCGTAAACTTTTCATCCTCTGTGCTACTATTGTTATTATTGTTATTGTCGTCTAACGGTTGAAAATCTTTCAGTCCTGTCGTGTATGGCGTTGACAGATAGTTCTGTATGCGATAGTTCTCGGGTATCTTCGTATGGAAATTACTCATATTGTAAAGAGCAGTCGAATCGCTGACTACAATTAAAAACAAATTACTGTTTAAACTGATGGTACGAAATTGTCAATTTTTTCTCATAAACAATTTGCAACAACAAAACAAAGTCTTCGTTAAATTTTCTTTAAAATGCCCGTTAAATCATCTGCAATTCTCTTAATTCCTCTTGTTAGTTTACACAGACCTTTAATAAGCGAACGATAAAGCCTCGTTAAATACTCATTTTTGTGAAATAGTGCTTTAAATACTCTATCATTGATGAACGATATTTATTGCCAGTATTTATCTTGAACAATTAAATTAATTATTCCCTTGTATGTGGACACCTTTTCAGCCAATCAAATCAAAGCGTGATTGTTAATTCATTATTAATGATGGGAATAACGTATAGATAAGACATTGTATAACAATAACGTTTTAATTGGAATAATTACTAAAATATTTTGTGTGTATCCCGTCATGAATACATTTTCACTATAGCTTCAAGAGAAATTTTCGTCAGTTACACGATGTTTTTTTGTTCGTTAGCAAAGTATCCTTTTTTAACAGAAAAATCCCCCTGTGAATCAACCGATGATTTTCACACGTTGCGCTATAGAAACGGAACTGTTTCAAGTGTTTCTGCAAGGAGACAAAAATTAACATTTCCTTGTTTTTCCTTATTCTTGTATTTGATATGAAAGTACGTTTTCCTGTTCTGCATTTTACAAGTTGAACTACAAATTGTTTTCTTGCTCCTTTTTTCACGGGGGTTTTGTGAATAATATTTTAAGCGTTTAGGTGGAATTTTCAATATTGAAACTCCAGGAATTTTAAGAAAAAACAACTTTGGAAATGCTATTAATTTGCCATCTGGGATTTCATCCAAGTCGGACGAATTCTTTATTATCCTTTTCTAATAAATTTAAGAATAAATTTTATTGAACAATTAGTGTCTGAAGTTAACCCAACTTTCGTTTTTGGTTTATTGCTTTTTTTACTCATTATTCTTTTCGCCTAATCGTCTAACAGTTAGCAACATGTCTACCGTCAAATTTTTTTTGACTATTTGCACATAAGGAAGAGAAACTTAGTTTTGCATTTAATCGTAATTACTGGACATAACAACCGATACTATACATAGCAACCACTTCAATCCGATTGGTTCCAATTTTTGGCGGGGATTTCTACAAAAAAAAACACATTGGAACCATATGATTTTTTAAAATTGTTATGGTTGTTTATTTATTTATTGGCCTAGCTTTCATTTTGTTTCTGAAAAATTTAAACAAACCAAAAAAAAAAAGAAAAAAAGAACATATAATTTTGATTATTTTGTGATACTCAAACTTCTGGAAGATAAATTTGTGTATAAATACTATTTCCCCAGAAAAAGAAAATCTTTGAGTTGTTATATGTCAGCAGGAAGTCTCAACGGAAGTGATATTTCGCAAAAGTTTGCAAAAACGTAGGTTATACAAGCGTGGGACGATGCTCGAAGAAAAAGCCATCAAATGCTGTATTTGTAGCATGCTTTCAACTTTACAAATTTCTCTGGAAACAAATATTTCCTTCGTTCCAAGATTAATCTCAAAATATGGATATATATATGTTCGATAAGTTTTCCCTACAATATTTAAAGAATTTTGTTATTTTCGGTTATTTTAATACTGTGGGAATTGATTTCACACCCTTGATAAAATGTACCAGTTGTTGAGCTTAAAAATAAGAAGATATTCGCATTGAACAGGTGATGTATGTTGAAATTCTCACTGTGGCTATAATAAAAGAAATGTATTTAGAGCATTAAAACTAAAAGTAACATGCATATTTCAATTATTTTGGGGGAGTTTTATGTTTTTTTTGGCGTATAATATTTATGAAAGAACACAAGAAAATGAAATTCATCAGCCAAGGTGAAAATTCCTCTTCATCTACACTTAACCTCTTCAAAAAGATTCTTAGTGTTGACAATTCAAATCTTGTTACGCAGCAACCCTCTAGCATGAAACAAATATAATAATGGTGACTATTTGGCACGGTACATAGAGTACTTGCAGTTCATTTTCGGTCATTTTCTGAATTTTTCTAAACAAGTATTTATGCTAATTAAATGGTGTTAAATTTGACATTCTAACTTGTCACTTATTCTATGTAATTAACACGTCGCTTATAGCCTCGACACAAGAACAAAAGCAACCGATCCAAACACCAATCAAAACCAGGTGGAGAACACCAAAAATACAAAAATGGAATGGCACGCCCAAAAATGGAATGGTACGCCCAAAAATGCAGGAGTGAATGTCAGTAAATGTAAAATTCACAAATTTATGTGGCCAACCCACGAAAAATTACACTCTTTTTGAAATTTAGGTGCCCTTATGTTGTCATATCTTGGAAATTTAATCAGCTCGTTATAACTCTTTCCTCATGCATTTAATAAATACCTTACACAAATAAATACTAATGGATTCTGTAAGGACATCGAAATTATAAGTGACGTCATAGTTTAAAATAGTTTAAAGCATTTTCTTTATGGCATAAATAAATAAATAAATAAATAAATTTTTATAAATCATGGCAAAATACTGATTGAGGGATGCTGAAGCTTAATAATATTTGTTTTTCTGCGAAGCATCGTATTCTATCGTTTGTCCGAAACTCAGTGCTGAACCGATAAAATTGTCCAAAAATCACTGCGATGAAGGGCATTTTTAATGAAATAGTGTGTATATTTCTGTAGATGTGCACTCCCTCGCAGCGATTTTCCAACAAATTTACCCACTGGGTACTGCTACTATTGCTGACATCAGCAATACTCTAAGTCAAAGGTTGAAAACCTTCAGAATAGTATATAGAAGTTTAACTCAAAATACATGACTGATATTAAAACACTGTGTTATTATTGGATGTAAATTTGTTTTGGAATAATTTCATTGGTTCATTCGATTGTTTTGGAATAATTTCATTGGTTTATTCGAAAACGAACGCTGTTTTCATTGGTTCATTCGAAAACGAACGCTGTTTTTACTTTTGTTTTCTCAGTTCAATGATTAATAGGTTGTGATTGACTTCGCTTAATTTCGTACACCCTCGTCAATAGAAGATCTATTTATACGATCGCAATGATAAGGTTATAGTGCTGGATGAAAATATGTATCCTGAGCTCACTTCGCATGCCGTATTTTGGGCTGTATTCATTGTTTCATGTGGAAACACGGGAAAAGTTTTTGTATTATCAAGTCAAAAGACGAGATAACAACACAACTTAAATAAAAGTTTATTTTCTTTTTCATCTTATCGATCTAAACAATAAATAATATTTGGGAAATTTTCCAAAACTCAGCAATAATGGTGTGAAAAACATTCCCACAAGATCGAAAACCGAAAAAAATAAGGAAATAATGAAATAAACGAAAGAATAAATAAACTACTATAAACATAAATAAAATCCTCACAAGAAAAAAGTGTTTTTCGCAAATTAAAAAGTAGAACAGTTTTCTACTCACAATAAAACAAGGCAACTATTTGTTACGAAGTAACGGGAACTTAAAACGTGTATCCGTTTTTAAATTCCGCACCCTTGTCTAAAAGTTTGACTCGAACATATATCACGTATATGATTTGCCTAATATACGCAGCCTCTTTTTCAACGTTCAAATTACAATTATTGGTTCAAAGAACAGCTATCAAAAAAAGCGCAGTAAAACAGTAAAACCGAAATTAAAAGTTGATGTGTGAACAGAAAATTTCAGGGAATTTAGGATCACAAAGAGAAGTGAGAAATTAACTGCGTTAATTCGGGATCACAAAGAGAAGTGAGAAATTAACTGTGTGTAATTATCGCTCTTTAACGACATGATCAGTATGACGTCACAGATGGTCAAAAATAATATAAACATCTGATTTTTTATAATTGGTTTCCGAAACAATTTACACTGTTTTTCGGATTAATGTTGATTTCATGAGATTCAACCAGTGTGAGATATGTAATAGAAATAATGTCGCATTAGGAAATAACGCTGCCGCACCGTGCCACATTATTGTCTATTACAGATAACACTAGAAAATCAAACCCGGATCTTTGGCAAAACCGTTTTTAAACAATAAATTTTCGGATTACCCGATTTTCACGAAAACAACCTTAGTTTTTTTAAGTCTACAAAAATCTAAATCCTAAAATACTGGGAGCTTTTTTTTATCTCCAATGTTCATGTGTTTCGGCGTCATTTATTTATATTCACCATGCGCCCTGGACGTTTACGAACAATATAAACAGGTTTTCTTTCCTTTGTTCTTGGAAGTTTACATTTTTACAATATGTATTTGTAATAACCTAAAAGTGATGATTTGGTGTGGATGTAGATCGAAGAGCATCAGCATTTTTTATCAGTCTGCCATTATTACAATCACTTTGATGACGTCATCATTCGTTGAGTTTTTTCTTAATTCTTAATTATGTCTACACGTTCAATTCCTGTTTATCGTAGACATTTTATTGGCTGATCGGATATACTTATGTCAGTATAACCATTTGGAATGAACCAATGTCACGCTTAATCCCTTCTCTAGGTCTTCTTGCCTTGCTTATGCCTATGCATTTATCAGAAAGGCAAGAAGCCCTAGAGACGATTTGAATCGGTGTCACAGTTAAGGGTAGAACAAAACGATTGTGACGTCATGGTCTATTATACCTTATCTTATCGGACAAAATTTTTGTCACCCGCACTAAATTTCGTCACTTTTTGACTGAGGAAGGTTTATCCAATAAGGTATTGTTTGAATGACAACTTATTGTTATGCAAATGAGTTAAACCTTCTTCAGTCAAAAAGTGACGAAATTTAGAAAAAAAGGTGATCCTTTTTTGAAAACAATCAATAAATCAATTCTAGAATGCTGAACGAAACAAAATAAACTGAAAATTTGGTCCTAATTGTCTGAGAATTAAAATCAATCCATATATGTTTTTTATATGAAAATGGACGAAGTCTGGGTTGGAAGTTGGGACTATTTAGCAAATTTCTTACGGGTTTCTTCCTGATTTTTGTCAAGAAATTTAACAAAGAATGGAAATTTTGTCACTTGAGCTTATGGAGGATTTCTAGTAAATTCCTTGAACATGTATACGGGGAACACTGTTCATATCAGTACTTCAACAAGAATTATATCTTTAAAAAGACAGCTGTCAAATTGGGTTCTGGAAGATTTTCCCATGATGACATAAAACAATATGTCAATACAGTTGTTACGCTGTGATAACGTTAACAAAACAAAAGAACTAACGCTTTTGAAATAACGTTCAATGTCGTTGAAAGTAAAGCAAACATTGGGTAACCGATGCAACACATGTATTTTAACATTTTCGGCCATTGGATCTCCAAGAATCGGGTGAAAATAAATAATCCGATCTCCAAGAATCGGATAAAATACATAAACAAACCTTACCTTCCTTCACGACCTCGTATTCAACCGGCATTTTCATATGTTCTTGATTAGCGTAAACATCCATTATCAACAGAAAAGCAATGGCTATTTTCCTAACGATAACAAAAAAAACTTCCACAAATTAAATTAATGTTATTCGATGTTGTTGGTAAATTACTCTGAGGTCTAAACTATACAATTAAATTGATGTGTTCGAGAGCTACTTATAATAGAAAGACAGTTCACGGACCACTTACTCACGAAACACACTCTCTTAAATAAATACCCGTGCTTCGCGATACATGACCCATTATTGATAATATCCTGATGATATTACATATATTTCCAGCTCCATAAAAACGTCAATCGTCCCTTAATCGACTTTCAAGAGGCAGACAGACAGACAAAATGGCGAGTGAAATTAGAGCGAGTGAAATGAAAGCAGAGTGAAATTATCATAGTCATGGGATACATGTTTTTAGTGGCTGGGTTTACACCTCCAGATGTGTGATCCCATCCCTGAATTAAATGTCTTTATAGTTTAAATTTCAGTACGAATGTTGAATACAAAGATTTCGCTGCTCGTGTCATGAAATCGCTATATTCTACATATCATCTCATCTCTTTCTTCGGCAAGTTACAGAAACAACATATTGCAAGAGTCCAAAATGATGCTTAACTTTAAGGTCAATTATATGTTTACAATATTTTATTGCCTCACGAGATATTGGCCAATTTATGGTTACAGCATGTCTTTATTTTACAAACAAAAGCAACAACAACATTAACTGTACACAACTATTTTAAATTACAGAAGAGATGCACGACATAGCTAATCATAAATCATAAGTAAAAAAATCAGTGGGTGTAATTCAACCTCTCCTTCTGATGTTATCAGTTCCTTTAATGACTCGTTGCAAATATTGGGTGAGTATATCCTCGTAGTAAGGGACATACTCAATAATTTCTTAGTAGCTATGGTAACAATTATACGAAAGATTCAACGTCATTTTTACGATGGTTTGCAGCATGTTTCATATGTTGCTTGTTGTTGAAAACATTAAATATTGTCCAATTAAGTGACACGTTCCTTAATTTCTCTGCTTTATTCCACGTTTTAAGCTCTGATTGGCTAATCATGCACTTTAGGGCTTTACGTGAGTTGGCGTTTTGATTGGCTTACTGAAGAACAAGATCACGTGACCGACTTGAAGTTGAACATGGAATGGATAATGTAAACTGTGCTTAAGGGTAATGTGAATTGTGTTTGTTATACAAAAATCCTTTTTTCTCATGGCATATGTTGCGTGCAAGGTAACATTTCAAGCACTCGAAGATTTTACGCCCTACAAAACACGATAAATCAATCTCACCTTCACAAACATGAAGTTGGCGAAACATCACCCCGTTCAGAATTGTGTCCTTATTTGGGAGGGCGTTGTGCATTTCTTCAAGAAAATAAAAGAACATTTATGAAAAGTAATGTTGAGTGATTCGCATGCGCACTAAACCAAGCGAACACAAGTCAACGCTGAAGGCGGTTTAAAAATTTAAACTCCGTTTTTACACCCGTTCACACATATCATTTCCGTGGAAATCCGACCTGACATTCGGGTGGCATAAACATACGCCCAGATTTTCGCCCCATAAATATATAAATTTCGCCCCATAACCTATTCCTGACTTGAAGTACACTAAATAACATGAAGGAAAAAAGGTAAAAAAAAGGTAGTCCTCAAAAGATGTTTGTTTTGCTAATGCTTCAAATGACAGTGATCGTTTGTTTTTCTTTTAATGATAAAACAGTAATTTGTTTTTTTCTCTCTATTATATCAGCTTTGCCTTGAAGAAATTCTTTGTTCTCCTTCTTCCGATAGCATGCTTACACAATACCACTTAATACCACAGAGGAGGTTCTTCTTGTGGGCGGGACATTACCAGGTGATATCGCAGAAACAACTTGTTAATACATTATTTCTCCTATTTCGAAAGTTTTATCACTATCCCCATATTATATTATGGTGAAGACTCCCTCTTTTCTCAGAATCAGCTTCGAAATTTATTGTTTTTATACGTTATTTTGAAAATTGTATGACAATGAATCTTTCCCAGACGAAATATTCTTATCGGTTAGAATTAATATACAATTAATCATCTTGCTTGCTATCTAACGGAAAAAGTAAGATCCTTCAAAAAAGTTCTGTTTCGCAATCTTATAATCGTTTGATATCGTTCACACTTCTTTCAAAGACAAGAGACCCTGGGTTCGAGGTTGACACATTGCAAAATATCAATTAGTAATACCTGTACCTGGTTATTTTAACAATTGAATGGACGACAGGGAGAACGTAAAATTCATCAACTTTATGACACTATATAATATCAACATCAATTACCGCTAACTATGCGGCTTTTGTGGGTCGCTTTTCGAGACTTAGAACATGTTGTATTTTGATAGTCTGATGTCTTGGGAAGCAGTGCTATCAGCCCATTAGGATCCATCGATTAACACTTTTGGCGCACTATTGGCCTTCACACAAGTAAGAACAATTAAACGTATCTAGGGCGGTAGCAGTTAAAAGTCGGTGGGCGGAAGAGTCCATTGAATCCCAATGGTTAATATGGCTGCTGGGTGAGGGTTAAGTTAGAAATTAGTGCCAAAAGTTGAAATGATTGTCAGCTGGAGTGTGTAGCTCTCTGCCTAGTAGTGGTTTCGGCCTTGTAGGGAGCAATCGATTTAAGAAAAATAAATAAATAAATAAAAAAATAAGATCTTTCTTTTTCTGTTGAAATGTAGCCAGAGATAACAACTGTTTGTTGTGTGACCAGGGTCGAAAATACACACCAAATCAAAAAGGGCGGTTATTGAACAAGTATACGAGCACGTGATTCAGAAACGTGTTTTGATTGGTTCAGTAATAAATATTTTAAAAAAAAGTGGAAGAAATTGGAAAATGAAATCTACACCGAGGAAAAGGAAGATTTATCAAATATTGGCGTTAAAGCTTCGTATTACAAACAGAAGAATAATAGTTTATCCACTATGGCATAAACCATTCCGGAAATTACAAGAGTAGACTTTTCCTCGTTTCCAAGTTGAGTAATTATCACGACTGCTTCGTGGAAAATGATGACGCTGCAGGGAAAGAAATCAGTTTTTTATCATGCTTATGACGTAAGTTGAGAAACGAGTTGAAACCTGGTCTGACCTTATTCACGAAACATTCCATCCTTAGTTAGGTCTATTTGTCAGCCGTACTTAACCGAGCGGTGCCGCACCCCTCAGCTCGACTGTTTAAACGAAATGTCGAGTCGATTCGTGCTGAAAAATGTCCAACTTCGACTCGGCACAGATTATAAAAACCTCAATCATTCGTCATCTTCAGAAATTCTCAAGCTAAAATTCAGCGCAGATTGTTCATGTTCTTCTGAAACTTGTTCATCACTCAAGTCTTTCGTAACAGCATGTTTTGTTTGGTCAGCGGTGGAAGACATCATGTCCATTGCAAGCGATTGTGTGCTCCGCAACAATGATTGTAAGGGTATGTTATCGTTAATATCGTTAGTTTCTTCTTCATCGGAACTATCCTAAAACACCAAGGGCGGATTTAAAAGACAATTCCAGTGCAACCTCCAATAGCGCCCACCTCTGCGCAACGACCACCTCCCATCAACAATCACTAAACTTTGGCCCCGTTACAGTCAAACTCTCATAAAAAAAACCTCCCCACAGCGACCACCTCCAATCACCTCCGATTTCAGTTCAGGTGTCAATATTTTGTCAAGATTATATTTTTTTGCTTTGCTCCAATTCGCTAAAACTTATGATAATTTATGATAAATTTTTATCTGACACATCAAGACAAGATCGGATAGCTTAGCAAAAAACCGATATTCGAAAAACAAAACAAAACAAAACCTGATAAAAGTAAAAAGGAACGAAAAAGAAGCTATCACATCTGATCTGCGATCTAAACAAATTATTAATAATTTGATTGTTTTAGCCTCGACCACACATTATCACTATTAATTCATTAATCCTACTTCTTAAAAAATAACAACAATAAATAAATAAATTTACATTTAGATCGTCGTAAAAAAATGTTGAAAATGTATTTAATGTCAATGGACAGACGGCCGCAAGCAATTACCTGAATCAATTTATTTTTCCTGTTCATTCAAACATTCAAGCAATTGCGCCCTGAAGTACTTGTGGCGGGAATATCCTGGCGCAATCAATGAATGAAGCAACCATCAGTTTCTTCCAGTTTCTTGAGTAAAATTAAACCTTCTCAATTTTATATGAAAAGTTTCTTAAAGGATTGATTTACCGTAGCATATCATTTTCATTGGCTGGCTTTGTAGCATCCTTTTACTGAATAAAAAATCACTGCGAGGAAGTGTACTTCTATAGAAATATACACGCTTTTTCGTTAAAAATTCTCCTCGTCGCAGTGACTTTACAATATTTTGCCCAATACGAGGGTAATCTTATGAGTTTATCACGGTTGTTTGATGTTAAACTGAAATTTGAAAAAGATGCGTGTTCCCCGTGAATTTAAAGAGAAAGGATTTCAATACTTAAACGCAAAGCAACACCTGACGAAATCATCAGACCTGCTGAAGAAAGATTATTTCTACTAATATCACAAAACAAAGACTGAAAGAAAAACACGAATATCTCCATTGATTGGTCAAGTCACATTAACTGAATAATTTAATGATCTCTCGTCACAATGACAACATGATTCGAACTGATTAGAAAGATTTATGATTGGTGGGAAAATGATTCGAAAGATCTAAGTTTGGTGGAAAAAATCCCTTCCCGTGTTCACGTAACAGAATTCGAAATTATTTGACGTGGTGCATTCAAAATGTCCAACATACTAATATGTAAGCATCAACATCAACTATGGAATAAATATTTCATAAACGTTTTAAAGAAAAAAACAGAAAGCGATTAAGTAAAAACATAGAAAAAAACAAAGAGAAAGAGAAGATGAAATACAGGAAAAGGAATAACCACAAGTCGCCAAGCCAAACAACAAGTCGTTAGTGTCATTGTAAAACAAAGATTGATTCGACGCCAACTACATGACAATGGCGATGTTTATCAAAAACATGGCTGTCTAGCGAAGCCGCATTGGGACTGACCGCAAACATTCCTGTACTGAATGTTGGTGCAATCATTAGATACCGTCATAGATATACACAAAGATAAAAATATCCTCAGAGTTAATTAACTCATTTCGAATTAATCGCCTACGAGATATTTACAAGACAAGCTTCATCGAGGCTTAATGCTGATGAAACACCTTGATTGGCTTACGTTACAACAGCACGAAATTTAAGTTATTGCACCTTTCCTTTTAACATGGTTCGTAGTACTTTTCCCAAAATATTCTTCCTGACTTTCCCCGACTTTAAAGAGTAAAAAAGGTATCATTTTCGCTAACTTTTCTCTAAAAATACCCTGTTTTCCCTGACTTTTCTCTAAAAATACCTTGTTTTCCCTGACTTTATTGCCTACTTAAACTGCCACAGAGTCAAGATTACACATTTAGAAGTATCAATTTACAGGCCAGTAAGGGATAAAACATTTCAAACTAAGATTGAAGATATTACAATACTATGTTAGTTAACTCAGAAACAAAAAAAATTAAAAAAATTGATAGATGATTGGGTAAACGAAATTATCATTGAACAGTAATAGACACTGTTATAAACTATCTTATGAAATGTTTCCCTGACTTTCCCTGCCCTTAAGGGTAAAAAAACTTTTGTTCCTTGACATTCCCTGACTTTTCAGAAATTCCCTGTCAAACATAGTTTTTCCCTGATTTTCTAGACGCTGTGAAGCCGGTTTAAATCATTATGAAAGCAGTTGCAATCACAATGCAAAAGCAATCACTACTAATTTTAACCTCCATCATTATAAAGCAGCCTCAAGTTCAAGTTGCTCGGTTTATCTCCTTTATATAACTACCACAATGCAATGCGAAAAAAATTCTTTAAAAAGGCCTTCAATAATAAAAGGGTTTGATGAACAAAAATGATATTCTCACAGCTATATAAATACCGACCTAAGTAATTCCAAAGGAAGTAATTATAGTATTTGTAATACGGTAGTTGTTAAAAAATCACTGCGAAGGAGTGCATTTCAATAGAAATATACACGCTATGTCAAAAAAAAAAAAAAAAAAAAAATGCTTTACATCGCAGTGGTTTTTTGACGACTTTGCCCACTGGGGGTGTACTCAGTATTAAGGAGATAATGACATTCCAAGAACGGCGAATTAGAATGAAAAAAATAAAAGTCCCTGTTCACACTGTGAGATGTTGAATGGACATAAAGGTACGGTGGATTTACAGTCAAATGACAAAGGAATTTAAGACAATAAAGTGATCCTTAAAAATAACTTCACTATGTAGAAACATGACTGTTCATCAAGAAGTTATTTCGTGAAATTTTTGTCTAATCATTCAATCATATGTCACATTCAAAGTTGCTCGAAAGAAAAAAGGTTTTCTTCCAATCTCGAGCATGCGCACAATCCAATCATTAGTGAACAAAGATATTAAAAAGATATCCTTCTTAGGGGGTGTTCACATGGATAAAATCAGCCCGGCAAAGCGGGCTGGCTCGGTTTGCCGAGATCTTACCTTTTTTTTTATCAAAGTCTCATAAAATTCAACGAGAAAATTCACGAGAAATGCATCAGCCCGGTTTGCTGAGACCTCGCTTTTATGTACCGAGATCTCGGCAAGGAGGCTGACATTTTTCCATGTGAATACTCTAGCCCGGTTAACCGGGCTGATTCGGACTGATTTTTCAACTTTTGTGCATGTTTTTCTTTGTTACGTGTAAACAACGATAATCACATGACATCTTTCAGCCCATTGGTTTGTCAGGATGTTTTTTCTCATGTGAACACAAGACAAAATCAGCCCGGTGAACAAAGCCAGCCCGCTTTGCCGGGCTAATTTTTCTCCATGTAAACACCCCCTTAGAAAGCTTTGACTGAAGAATACTGTGAAGTAACTAATATACTAATACTTGATTTTTTCTTAGTATGGTACATCAATAGTACTTTCGAAAAACACCCAAAAAACAATGTCAAGAAACCCCATAGCAAGCAAAATGTTCTCAACGAAACTTACCTCGTCTAAAACTCTTTTCGTTTTCACCTTTTTCGTTTTTTTGACTTTCCTTTCGTTATCAGATATCGACAGCGTTCGTTTTTTGCCCTTTAATACCATACTGTCCATCTGATCACCGACAGCCGTTTCGTTGGATGTCGTCGTAGCTAATTCGTCGTCATCGCCGTCACTTTCAGAAAGATCTAAACTTCGATTTTTTCTCTTCCCTTTTACTTTACTCAAAGTGTCACCAGATGAGTCTTCGTCGTCGCTTTCAAGGATAGCCAAGCTGCCAGCAGTTTTTTTTACACCGACAGTATCATTCTCTTTATTAGAATCGTCCAATGAGAAATGTTTGTCGGGTGTTTGTTGATCAATGAGAAGTTTGCCTCCGTCATCATCATCGTCACTGTCGCTATCTGATTCAAGCAGCTTGTAAGATCTTCTTAAATTTTTCTTCTTCTTCTTCACCACGTTGTTTTTCTCTGAAGTTTCATCTCTACAACAATCATTACAGATATAATACTCATACATTCATAATTTATCCATCAGAACAACTTTATTTATTTATTTATTTATTTATTTATTTATTTATTAATTTAGGAGCCAACACACCGTTCAAGATGTCGGTTGCCGAAGACAAAGCCTATTTTACCTTGTTTCGGGAACCAGCGGTTTGTGAGTGTCTATATCAGTCTTTTGTGTGGTATCGTTTTGCACATCTGAAATTAAAAGTCCTATATATCAGAAAACGAAGTGCAATGCCGATGCCACTCACGAAAGAATATGAAAACACAACCAACTAAATACCAGTTAAAGCTAACTTTCGAGCGTATGTTCTCAATTGGTTAGGACTTAAGTTTTCGGGAATTCTCCAAAAGGATTCCTAAATATCAAGAGATAACGAATGCTGTAACAGTTAGGTTAAGAGGTCGATTTTTATAAGCAACTGTGATATTAACCTGATGGTCAGCAGGTGGCTTCAAACCCATACTCGTCAACAGCCTCTGAAATGTTGAATTCTCTAAAGCATCTTCATCTTCTTCGGTTATAGTTAATAAAGGAACTGGGTACCAATCACCTAAATTTCAATAAACAGGCTCATTCATTCACGCACTTAAACCTTGTTTAAACAATGCTGTCTCATATAGTGCCAGCTTTATTGAGAATTGGTTGGTTGACTCGATCAAAGTACTTCTTCAGAAGGAAAGTCGCTTACATATGATTGGTTGAAGAAGTTGAATTCAGAGAAATTCATTCTTTTCTTTCAAAATTTAAAGTACTTTGACCAAAAGTTTCCCAGTGGGCAAATTTTACTAAAATCACTGCGAAGGCGTGCATTTCTATAGAAATATACACACTGTTGCAACGAAAATGCTCTTCATCGCAGTGATTTTTGAAGATTTTGCACACTGGGTTATAAAAACATCCACTAGCTTACTGTCCTCTTCGCGACCATCAGCAGCTCTTATCAATCTTGTCTGCAACCAAATCATTTGTTGAGTGTAACCTTCAGAAAATAAAGGAGAACTATTATTACGCATATCAGCATAAGAACTTCAATTTAAGCTCCGTGGTGGAGCCAAGAACTCCCCTGAAACTCAAATATTTTATATCTGTAGAACTCCCATACTCCTCCAACGGTTCATGTTGGTAGAGCACCCAGAAGTCCCCCCAAATTTCATGTCAGTGGAACACCCAGAACTTTCGTGTTTGCTGATCACGTGGTAAAACTCGTTTTATGTAAATGTAAGTTGAAGAGAAAAATCAAACGGATTTGATATAGAATATTATCTTCACTAATAAATTTATCATAAATATATATACCCGATTCCCTAAGTTGCTCAACCATCTCTTCCACCAATGACATTCTATTAGTATCATCAACATTGTCATTCGCGACACCTGCTCGAGACTTCATTTCTTCTCGTTGAATTTTCGTGAAACGATCGAACTCGTCATCAGAATCACTTGAATGTTCGTTCGTACGATATTGCTCCTTCTCATGACCGTCATCTGTAGAGAACGAAATGTGAAAACCGGGAGATAAACCCTTATATAACAAACGTTCAGATCAAGTTCCGATTTCTCACCGTCACTACTATCGGAACTACTTTCGTCTTCGTTCTGTCTCCTCTAAAGAAATAAAAACTCACGCGTGACTCCTAACAAGTGAAAACATGGCCCTTAACAAACACTTAAATACATTCGAACAATCAACTGCATTGCAATCTAGCTAGATTCACATATTCTTAGAAACACAAATCCTTCCAAGGAACGAAACAGTTGTTAAAGTACAAGTCTAGTGGATTAACCCAGTAACCATAAACGAAAAACCGGGAAAATTAATATAATTGGAAATCAAACAAGATGCTGCTTGGCTTAAAAACTTCGGGGTGTGTCACAAATAGTCAACGTTACAGCAAGACCAGGCATGATGGGTGAAATTTTCAAAAAAATTCCGGAACGTTCGAAAATTGGTCCAAATTGCCCAACATTTGGCCAAAGAATAAAAAATGACTCGCAAAATCAAAATCAGCACCTTTAATTCTTCTTCGTTAAAATTAGGAAAATTGAAGAACATTCGAAATTTGCTAACGAATTCATGTAAACATTTCACTAAACCGTTCATAACTTAGAAGAGGAAGTGTTGAAACTTGAGTGTTAGTAAACTTTGAGTCCCCTAAAGTGAAGAAGGAAACAGAAGGGAGACAGGCACAATTTCTCCTCTTCAATAAACTCCACATCTGAAACCCTGGTAGTCAGCCCCTCAACAAAAATTAATATGCTGCTTATAAAGAAGTGTATACAGTAAGGCGACATAATTTGGATTCTGATTTTTCAATAAATTTCTATCGACTTTAACAAAACTTACAAGTAACTCTTTAAAATCATCTCGTTTCTTTCTTCGTTTCTTGTGTAACTCTTTCCTGTCGGAAACTTTACCAGTAGAAATCAATTGATCTTTCACCTGTGTATATAATATGGTAGAAACTGTAAGTTCTAAAGGCCAGTGTGCAGTTAGTCGATGGTTCCAAATGGGTTGATAGCACTGGCTATCCAGTTACCACAGGACTATGACTCCAACAAGGGTTGCATCAGTCGCACCCAAAGTAACTAACCACCACACCTTTACCGCACAACCGATGAGAGCGGTGGAGCATCGAATTAATAATAATGTCCTGTCATACTGAAACACAAGTTGCAGCAGGCATACTTGCAGGGACTAACTATTACGGTATGACGTTTGTCAAAAGGATCAGAAGTTTTTATTGAGAGTATTCAAGATAGACAGAAAATAGTGATACAACTATGAGACCACATTTCCCTAGAGACAAACAATCAACTGAACTAAAACAGTTATGCGTATCCTAAATAGATTTAAATAAACAGCTATGCAACTATTTCGGAATTACTTACAGCTCTTTTAGATTTATTGAAAGACAACGCGTTCATGATATTTCCGACCGGATCTTGAAAAATAATAAATAATATAAACACAAGAAAAACCCATGTTTCAGCCAACCACACAGTGGCTCTGACCAAGAGTAATAATTCTAAAAATTAACCGGGTCAACAAAGGACAACTGGGGTTATCTGTAGGAATTAGGATCTAATCATATTCTAACCTGAACCCCTCATAAACACAGAACAAAAAAATTTTTTCGAACAGTTAACAAATTTAAATATGTGATTTTCTATACCATGGGTGTTTCGGAATTCTTCGAACAGCCTATGCAATTCTTCAGTTTGTTCTTCGCGCCATTCACTTGCACGTTGCTTTCTTGGTCTGTATACAAAAAATAATAGAATAACTGGATGAACTGAATGAACGTCAAAGTTAACTTTGTCCATCATTTGATTTAATGAACTCTTTAAATACATCATGCAAAAACTACTTTTCACAACTCGGACTGATTTTCTTGGAGTCCGTTGAAAGAAAGCTTATTATTAGCTAAGATATTTCACTGTGTGGTATAATCAATCTTCAAATCCCAGACTGCATACAGGCAGTATCCCAGCAAAGGAGTACCTTTCTATAGAAATATACACACTATTTCAATAAAAATGCTCTTCATCACAGTGACTTTTTAACTTCAGAAACAAGAAAAACATTTGCATCTCCATGTACACTATACTCCTGTGAACCCGTATTCTCAAGGATCGAAGAGCTTAATAAATATTCCTAAGGGTACTGAATCTTGGTTCCATTACCTAAAAGTCCTATTAATCGTTCCATTGTCGGAGAAATAAAGAAGTAAATGGAGGGGCAAAGTCAGTAAAATATCAACATCATTAAAGTCAGTAAAATATCAACATCATTAAAGCTTGGAATACATTATCATTTAAATGGATCACTTTAAATGTATCAGTTAGATTTTCACCAGTTTCAGTTTCAATGGAAAGCGTTTGAAAAAGATGAACGTGTTCAATTGTTTTTTTAATTCCTGTTGTTTTAGATAAAAGAAAGTGATACATAGCGAATTAAATAGAAATAATTTCTATCTATAATATTTCTATAGTTCCAGTGGGCAAAATCGTCATAAAAAAACATGTAGTTGGTTATGTTTGTTGGATAAGTGGAGACACTTGACACCTGACTGGTAGCCTTGTGGTAGAGTGCTCGCTTCCTGTTCGGGAGGTCGCGGGTTCAATCCCCGACCGAGTCATGCCAGCGACTATAACAGTGTGAATCAATCCTCTCTGCTTAGCACTCAGCAAGAGAGTAGGAATGATGTCTAGGGTGGTTGTCTAGTTGAGCGGTTCCTGTCATTACAGCTTCCGTAGCCCAAATGGGGGCTTTAAATGCTCTAGGACCTCCTTTGCAGGACCCTCATTGATAACAGTACCTTACGGAACTGAAGAGGCTATCCTGGGTAAACATTCGTAAAATAAATAAATAAAAATAAATAAAATGTGTGGATCAGTTTTTTTCATCAGTTTTTTTTCGTATGCATTTGAACTGATATAATTAAACTAATCCATTTAAATGGGTAACGTATTCCAAGCTTAAGAGAACCTTGTATAGGAAACTTACTTTGGCAATTGTTTGCTATTTTCAACAATATGCAGACGAACAAGTTTGTTAGTTATCTACAAAAAACAAAACAAGTTACAATAAACTATAACTGTAACTATAACTAACTAAGCCAGTCAAATTCCCTGACTTTCCTTAATGACTTCCAGGTAATAAAATCTGTTACAAATTAACCTGTCTGCGAGTTCGATCTGTGTTGGTAATATTTTTCAGAATCTCGCCCACAATATCTAAAGAAGATAAAAAGGGATTTCAGTAAAAGAGTACTTAAGTACTGGGGACCATTAGGAAAATCTATTGAACTGGTCCAATAAAAAAAACGAAAAAAACACAACAAAAAACATCATCAAATAATAGTCCCCTTGTGACTAGATTTCCTAACATTGTCAACCATAGTCAAGCCCTACTTAACAAAGCTTATTTTGATATTGATACTGTAGGTGAGGAACCAATAAAAACGCTGTTATTATTTAAACAAAATGATAGTAACTCTCAATTGGACTGCTAAGTCCGAGAAACAGTTTCCCTAAATGAACGATATAACTGAAAGGTAAGGATCATGAAGGACTCACCATCACTTTCTTTATAAGTATCATACAGAGTTCTAAGTTCTTCCTCATCTTCAAAAGACCATTTTTCTCTGTGAGCATCTCCACCTTTCCTGTAATTAAAAAGGTTACAGTGTATACAAACCAATATGATAAATAGGTGAAAGTCTGTATATAGGTACACTATAGTTGAAGCATGGTTTACACCAGAAAATAAGAAGAACTATGGAATCAAGAGATTTATCATGACATGGGTCGAGTCCAATGATTTGAATTTCAAGAGAACCTCCTCTCATCATTGGGCAAGTTACAAATGCAATGAAAAGATGTGATAATTTCTTATAAACAATTTTCAAACTGCCTTCATTTGCTCTACTACAATTCAACTAACGAAAAATCATTTAAGAATTACTATTCATTTTAAAGTTCCCAATAGCTAATTCCTGTCACGAATCATTCTTCTAATTATGAAAACTGTACGATCAGTACGATCTGTAAAATCAGAAATCTGTACGATGTAGTCAATCTGTATGTAGTCAATCTGTATGATGTAGTTATGAACTATCAAAGTAAGAGACTGTGTATACATTTTCTCTGTTATCCTTGCTTTATTTTTTTCATACCAGCAGAAAAGTAAAACTTTTGAAGTTTTACACAGATACACACTATTTTTTATAAGAGTTGTTTTTTATAAAAATCACAAGGTTCATTTAAAATTTCCAATTGAATATTCTTAGAATATAGTAAAAATCATGGCCAAGCTTAGAGATATTTAAAAAAAAATCTGAATACTTTTGCTAGAAATTCATCTCCTAGGGAATTAAGTTCTCACTTCACTGCATGTTTCATAATTTAAATAAGATGTCTTCTTTGGTTACATATCTTATTATACTAATTCGTGATTGTGTGCCACACTTTTATATTAGAGAATGATATATTTCTTTTAAATTGTTGGTCAAGTTCTTCTTATGATCGCATAAAACCACGTGAAGGCGAGAGACACTTTTTTCACAGTTATTCCAAAAGCACGTGGCATTTGACGTCAGTTATTTTTATGATCACGGGGAACCATTGCATTGCATCCCCAATTGAACGTGACGTTTTTGGGGAAATATCTTGAGAACCAATGAGGATAACTTTTTGGGGTTCGCGATACGGTGACGCAACATTTGGGCCTAAATTGTATTTGGTACTGCAGCTGTCTTTGATCGGCAATATCTCTGTAACAGTTGATCGTAGTGAAACGATCCCATACACTTTTTTTATCAGTTTTTCGAGCTCTTACAACATGGTCACATTTACCATTTCCAATTCCCAAATTGAAATTTTTGTCACGGGGATCACTCACGGGAAAGGCGAATTTGACACATCCTTTTCGAAGTTAAACTCGGTAAAAATTTTTACCCGGGTTACTAGCAACTTACTAAGTGTCTGTCTATTTAAGTACATGAAATATCTCAAGAAAATTAAGAATAATTTGAGTTTCAGTTTCATTTTTTACAGATTGAGAATTAGTAAAGCTGACTTTCATGGGAAAAAAATAATAGTCATTAGAAGGTCCTTTAAGACGAAGGCTCAGTTCTGATTCATGTACTCCCTCTTAAAAAAATGGTGTACAATATTGGAAAAAGAATGCTATGCATCATGGCCAAACTTCTTGATCTACTCAAACAGTCTATAATAGATCCTTTACAATTTACAATCTAGAAATAAGAAATATTTTGTGACTTACGTTTTCGGTTCATTTTCTCTCTCGCTGATTTGATAACAATCACCAGTGCCTTTCCAGAATAGGACCTCCACGTAAATATCAGGTTTATGAGATGCCATTTTTATAAACCTTGATAGAATATATTTCGCAAACGTAACAAGCTCCTTTAAAATAAAGACAAAAATAACAAATGAAAAATATATACACACATTGTCAGGAAAACTAAATCATTTTTTACCACTCTTAAAGATACAGTATACATTTTTTAGCGTAGTTATTAAAAATTAGATTTTTTTCTGCCAAGAATAAATAAATGTTTGCTTTTATCACTGGAAAACATTTTTATAAGCTATTGAATGTATTAACATTAGAAAATTTTGTACTCATAAAAATTAAGGAAGGCTTGGAACACTTACATCCTGTTTTCAAAAAATCTTACAAAACTATTAAGTTTCTAATGTTCATTCTTGATAGAATCACACAAAAACGTGAGTAAAAACGTTTTTTTTTTACTATTTTTTAAAAAAGGTTCATTTCCAATTTATTTCTTTTTTCCTAAAAAGTGAAATCTGTCCAAACTTTAAGTTTCTTTGGAGTATGGAATGTATACCATATCTTTTAAGAACATACTACAAGGGGATTGTGACAAGACGGTAAACAAAGATACAAAAAAAACAAAACATGTTGCTAGTCAAACAAATTCCCTTTCCTCTTTTCTATTTTTTTTTTTTTTGTTTGTTTCTTACTCTTTGTAACACTTATGCCGGGTGTCATACAAAAAACTTCAAGTCTTTGATTAATAAATAAATAAATTAATTAAACTTTGAAAAAATTGATTTTATATTTAATTTCTTTTCCATTGTAAAGAGGATGCTTTCACTTAAATTTTGACGTATCAAACTTTAAATTTGGTTCATTGGTTAAAAAGTTATGACAGAAAAATTAAAAGATCACTTTTCAAAAATGGTCAAAAAGACGAAAAAACAGGGTATCAATTTTATTGTAAGAAAAAGACACAAGATTTGTTTTATTCATTGGGAATTATATTTCCATTTTTTCCAAAGTACTTATTTACACGATTAACCATTCTTGTAAAGGCATTTCTGATCATTTGAGGGTCAAGATTAGCTGCAACATTTCTGATTGAAGCTTTCAATTGGTCTAGGGTCTGGGGCTGCAAGTTTGGTGGTTGTTCCCAGATCTGTTGTTTAATGTAACCCCACAAGAAGTCACAGACTTCTGAGATCCAGAGATCTTGGAGGCCACTCAACATCTCCTCGTTTGCTGACCACTTTTCCTGGAAATTGGCCACAGAGATTTTTCTCTAATTAATTGATACCCTGTTTTTTCGGTATTTCTCAGGTAACGTATTATCAAAATTTCCTAAAGTATCTACAGTAGAAACACAGCAACAAGAAAATAAACTTTGCAGCTGCAATTATGCAAACTACATACATATACTTGTTGCTAACTTTTCTAAAATTCTGACTCAATATGCCTGCTGGAAACTTTAATTCATAACCATTTTTAATGACACACACCAAGAAAAATGTAGTTAGAGTGAGTGTATGCTTTTATGAACTTTGATGGAATTGAGGAGACCACCCTGCATAGTTGATAAAAAATCTCTTTGTTGTTAATTCACTGTGCATACAAACAACTCACGAACTAGGAAAATGTTAAAAAAGAAATTCTCACAAAAAACGTTTGGTAACTATACCTTATATTCTGAAGCTTGAATGTCAAGGATTTCTTTGAATGACATAAACAGGGAAAGTTGAAAAAACATTTCTGGAAATTTTAAATCGACTGCAACGCGATGCATCATTTTGACAATGGCATGGTTGGTTTTAGAAGAGTTCGTCATGAATGATTTCAGTAGGATAGCGTAAGGAATCATGATCTGTGGAGATGCTAGTCTAAAATCGGTAGTAACATCAGATGAATTATAACACTCAGTAAAACTCGGACACAGAAATCATGTGTGTACCCTTGCATGTGTTTTACTGTTGTTATTATCATAGAGCTGGTTTAAGCTACCATTTCAACTGTAAACAACATTTTAGGGATTACAGTATGAAAGAAGAGTCATACTTTTTTGTGATTTTTCTTTTGCCTTATACAAACTGATTAAGGGTTCACAATTTTAAATAATATGTGTTTGATAAATGCTTAGGAAATTTCGATGTCTAATCATCAAGGCCGAGTGGACAGTTGTTGAACCAATCAAATTCCTCTGAAGTTAAAGAATTCATACGAGGTTAAAAACTGTTGTAAATGAAATTCTCTCTCCACATTTCGGACACTGGAAGTTTCCTCTTCTTCCTCTTCTATTTCTTCAATCTCTAAATAAAGGATAAAAAAATATTCCCAAAATTTTCAGCTGAATCAAATCTTTTCTTGTTATGGTCATTATTATGAACAAACCTTCATTGGGCTGTTCTGCATCTGCAGCAAAAGCAGTTCCTGAAATGTGAATTCAGTTTGCGATTAATTACCACACAACTCTATAAATGCTGTGGAAGTAAAAAAAACAACAAACTAACAAACAAAAAAATAGCACATAATAGGTACATTTTTGTATGGATGTAATTACTTATTTATACTTGAGAAATGTCATTTTCATATCATAACCATTTTTTAAAAAATGTAGGTGCCAGATCAAAATAAAAAAGTGCACTAGGCTTGCGAAGTAAAAGAAAAAGACAAAGAACGACTGGGGTAATAGCTTTCTTGCTTATACAGAAACCAATGTCTTCTGATGTTAAATGAAGCAAAATTTGCAAATTTTCAGATTCAAAAATACATAATCCATATCCGTATCATATTATTATAGATGCATAGATGGAAGCATGTTAAATACAGAAAAGGAGTATAAGAGTTCTCACTATCAAATTCATCAAAGAGCAAGCTTCGCAAAATCATGAATTCATTCTCTGGGGAAATATCAACAGATCCAAATTTTTCCTCATCAGGCCAACACTCTCTAGAGATAAAAACAGAGTAGAATAGCAGAACTTACCCCAGTGGGAAAAATCTTGAAAAAATTACTGCGATGAAGGGCATTTTTATTGAAATAGTGTGTATATTTCTATAGAAATGCACTCCTTTGTAGTGATTCTTCAACAAATTTGCCCACTGGATTAGTGGGTAACCAGCGACTACTACCAGACGGATGAAAGTCAAATATTACCTGGAAATTCTTAAGAGAGCAACACCGTCAGTGCACCTTTGAGCTCGTAAATGATCTTGTATCTGAATCATGGCATTAATTCTGAAATGTTAACAGAAATAAAACTCAATGAAAACACTACGACTAAAAAATACACAACAAAATAAATAAGTAAATAAATATAATGAACAAAAGTCACCTTTGTTCATCGACTGGGATATCAGACATTACATCAAAGGGACTAGGAACATCTTGTGGCAAAGCTTCGTGACCTTGCAATATCTCAGACAACTTTGGTGCAACATCGTTTTCCCAGATTCCTTCTAGTTCTTCAGCTGTCCATGTTGTTGTTATGACAGGGTTGTTTTTCTTCTTTCGTTTTTTTGCAGTTCGTTTTTTCGTCTATTAAGCAAAAACTCAGAGAAATGATTATGGTCAAAAAAATTATGTGGAGAAAATTTCGATCTCATAAAACTGATGTTTACCTTGATGAGAAGTGTCTCTTTACCTTGGCAAAACATCTCCAGGAGTTTGAGGAAGACATGAAAGCATTCCACCAAATCAGTAAGATACTTTCTAATAAGGAATACCAAAACTCTAAGCATGCTCATCAAAGATGAAATGAATTCAGTGGATGAAATAGAAGTGCTCAAGAAAGAAACAATCGCAATCAACCAAAAAAGTTTGCTTGAGTAACCCTACTTTGTTTGTTTACTCAAATCATAATGGCGTAACAGCAGGAGAAAAATGCTTCGATACTCTTCATGATAGAATACATTATCTAGTAGAAAAAGTAATAAGAGTAATAAGACTAACCGGAAATGCAAAGAAAGACAGAAAACAACAATATTAATCTATACAGAGAATTTTTTCATTGTGAAATTTAACTACTTACTTTTCATGACTGACGCAGCATCTTTAAGAATGTGATCCTTAGATTTATCCATGAAGGAAATGTATATAAGCAGCTCTTTATAAGCCGTTACAGCTAAATGCAGTCTATGAAAAAGTAAATAATGAAAATTACACCTTGAGACATTACCCCACTCACAGAGTTACTAAATTAAAGATCTAAAAAAACCTTTAATGATCTACAATTTATTTTCCCACAAGAAGACGTCAAAACTCACCGTTTTTGCCATGGTTCCCATCCGCCACGTTTGTACATAAAGAAGTTATCGTAGTACATATTTATTTGCCGAAGAATATAATGAAACGAGTTCATGTTCATTGTTTCGCTAAAAGTTCAAATTGAACTCTCATAGTTAGTGAATCTGCACTCATTCTCCATATATCATAGACATTATCAGTGAGGACCAGAAACGAAGAAATTAGAAGGTAGAGGTAGAGAAAGGAGGAGGAGAGAAGAACCGCACATGTTCCAACAAAAGTGTTGAAGTTATGGAATCTATAAACTATCTAACATTTTTTAACTGACTGTCAGGCATAATTTTAGACTGGAATACAAGAAACAAAAGATTTTACGTTGTAATAACCAAACATTTCTTAGAGCATCATGATAACATTCTTATTATAGATACTGAGAGATATAATGTTGAGTTAATGACAATCTCTGGCTTTGTAGTACTGTTTTTTTTGTTGTTCTTCTATGAGATTCTGTACTGATTCAAAAAATAACAATAAGTGCCATCATAATGTACAACTAAAAATAATATAAAGGGAGAACAATACCTTACGTATTCCACTTTAAAAGAATGACATCTGTTAAAAGCCATGAAAAACCTGAAAAAGAAAAAACAGAAGTAAGTTCATCAAGTCAGAACATCATAATCAAACATTTTGTCCGGTCTGTACACAAGAAAATCCTTTCTACCTTAAGCACCATAAGTAATATGTATCATCATTTTCCTGTGATCTCTTAGCAGAAAGGTTGTCCTGAAAACAAACATTATAGAAAATTAGATATCATTTGATTTGATAATTCAAAAGTAGTTGTTTACATGATTTTATTTAAAAAAAAGTTTTTACAAAAGATTGTAAGTTAATTACACTCCCTAGGGCATCATGTAAGCTTAAATGACATGATTGGAAAATTTGCTGGAGATCAAGCTTATAAAGAATCATTCTTACTTCTAATGAACAAAAGCATAATACCATTGCGTTTTTAATAGTAGGTGCTGCGTGAGCAAAAGATTTTCGAAAATGATTTTTGTGCGATTTAACGAATGTTGAGCTTAAAAAATGTCTTGCTTTTGGACAGTAAGAAGAAAAACCCAAAACAACACAGATGATCTTTGGTTATGCAGTAATACAAAATATGTGATTGTCATTCAAAAGACTTTAAGTGCATTGATACCTTCACTATTTTCATGAGTGTATTGTAACTGTGCTCAAGGAATTTGTTGCAAAAGTCTTTCAAGAACATCCTGAAAGAATAAGGAAGGGTAGCTTTCAAAAACAATGTCAATGCAAGTTGACAGTATCATGTCAAATTTTTTCATTTAATCATTCTTCCATTGATTCAGGATACAAAAAAAAAAAAAAATATCTCAAATGAAAATAACAAGAGAATAAATATTAATTAGTTATAAAATTTTTACTTGTGGGATGATTTTGATGATTCTTCAGAAAGGTAAATATAGAAAATTAAATTACCTGATGTTCAAAGTAGATTTCCTCTCGAGCGACGTTTCTTTGGCAGCTTGCTTTCGTTTTGGTACTCTGTTTTTAAATTTCTTTTGGTCAAAACAAATATCATCTACATCTACAAAACAACAATATATACATTTGATTTCTTAGAAAATCTAAAGACATAAATCCTAGCAAATAATGGCTTAAACATTGTAATATTATTAATTGTTCTTTGACTTGTGAAGCTTAAACATCAGCAATATGTCACACATAAATTGACCGCACATACTTGCTACATGTTGATGCTGCACCAATGTATTTTTATTTCCAACTCCTTTCATATTTTTCACCCAAAACGTTCCACCAAATCTTGAATGTCTTAAATAAACCCAACGGGGAAAATTATGTCATAAATTGAAACAGTGTGCATATTTCATACTCCTTTGCAATAAAATTTGTCCACTAGGAAGGCCAAAAAGGTTGTAAATGTAAGTAAATGCATAATAATATGCTACAAAGTTATTGCTAGAGAGTGTACCTGGTTGAGCCTCTCTTTCTGGCCGAAGAAATCCTATATTGATTTTCCTTTTCTTTAGCTGAAAGTAAAGCCCTATATGAAAGAAGAACATTCAAGTTTGATTATTGCAAAGCCACTAAGGTCTTACTATCCCATGACTAAAATGTTTATTGATGAAATTCAATGAAAGATTATTGTTCACATTGTTATTTATAAATATTGTTAATGGATGGTGAACTTCAAACGGAAAAGAAATAACCATTACTTTGTGTCTGCTGCCTTTTCGACAGTACTCCTTTCTTCTGATGAACGAGCAAGCTTTTCAGGATTCTAAGAAGAATAAATTATCAACCAACTACAACATACTGCTTCTTTGATGTTTGTTTTTCATGCAGTATTTCAAAAGTACCTGTTCTCTCAGCATAAGCTGTACAATTTCAACAGCATGCATAAGCCATCTAGTCTGTAATGAAAATGAAAATTTGCAAAAAGAAGTTGAAAATGTGAAAATGAAAGAAACATGATAATGAAAGAAATACGTACTTCATCTGGTGAGCTTGTGATATAGATCATCAGATCATCGATACCATTGAGATGCATATTCCTGGAAGGTATTATAAAACTCCTTAGCAACTGAGCAGTTGAACACATGACAAAACAAAAGCTGAAATTCTTTTTAAACTTATACAGTGCTAGAAACTTCTTTGTTTTTCTCTTATGAAGTATTGTGCATGATACAATAGATTTTTTTTAAATTTATTTTACCGAGGCCAGATGGATATGGCAGTGTAATTCACTGATGTGGGCCTCCACCAGGAACGCATACGTTATTAGAGAACTTGCACATACTAGACTGATAGATGTCTTATTATGCAATTCTAAGCACCCACTCATCACATCACATCATGCATAATCTCATATAGCTTTTTGCTGCATACATAACTATTCTATAAGTGTTCATATCACAGTAGCGAAACATAGGGTTAGACATACCAATGAAGATGAGTATTACAAGTATTACTTACCAAAGAACTTGATCATGAAGGGAAGCATCATCATCAGTTCTCTACAGAAATAATATAAAAAGCAGTGAAAAGGAAATTTACATTTCAGTCCATCACAACACAGTCCTCTGAATTTAGGTCTGCACAGCTGCAAAAGCCAACCTTAAAAACTGACGTAAAATTCCAAAAGCTGACCTGAAATTGCTATATTTTGCCGATCTATCTTAAATTAACTTCACATGGCTACACTAAGGTGTAGGCAACCTTCAAGTAAATCATATTGGCAAATCACAATGACACATTTGCAAACATTTATGGTGTAGTAGCATCAAAAAGCACTTTAAAACCAAAAGTCTTTGTGAAAGTACCTTTTCTTCATCTTGGCTTGAAGGGACATGTAGAATATTACGGATCAATAAAAGAATCCTTTCAAATAATAAAAGCTCATCTTCTCCACGATCCACCCAATCCTAACAGAAGAACATGAAAATAACAGAAGAGCCTGATATTCAGTGAAATGGAACAAATAGAATGAACTTTACTCCTTAATACTGATGACTTCTGATTTATAATTCAGTGGTCAAAATGAATGTTAGTGAATGGGGAAAACTGTTAAAGATTTCTCCTTGCATTCATCTGATACTTTTCTCACTTTGTAAAATAAGCTATTATTTTTGTCACTTTGGCACTAGCATTGAGGAAAGTTCTATGTTCTAATTATCAAAGCACTTGGCCGTTACAAGCCTTGTTTTTAGTAAGTTTGTTGAAAAGTGATGAGTCATCATAAGCTATGAAAAAAGAAAAAAGTTTTTTTTCTCCTATGTAGCATCTGTAAGTCATGCATTTGTTTTTACGAGTTGAATAATGATAATTTTCGTAAAACGTTTTGTGACTTTATAATAAAATGACACAATACTTGAAGCTTTCACAATGTAAAAATAGGTGACTTCTACTAATGCACAATTCTATTCATACCATCTGTAAAATCTTTCCTAATTGAGCAGCAATAGCAGCTAAAACCTTTTGTTCAGTAAATGCCTAAAGATATTATGGAGAATTATGTTTAAAACTTTTTGATCAGCAAAATATCACAAAAATAGAATGTTGATAAAAACAGTATGAGACAGACAGGAAGAGTGGTTAATGGTTCCATAATGAATTGGGCACATTCTGAACAGACACTTCCCCAGAAACAGATTATTAATAAGCAGTTCCTAAAGACAAGTTTTAAAGTAAACGTCTTCTATAATGACTCCAGTAAGCCATCATGATCAGGGTCAAAAATCAAAGCACAATGTGCTATTGAAATCTCGGTGCCCAAATTCAAACCTCACTTCATGTTTGAACTTTTGTTAATTCAATGAATAACGGATATAAAAGCCTTCAGTACAAAAATAAATAAATTGTTACGTGTACGTAACAAGAGGATAAATAGAAATACGAACATAATTTACGGTAAGATTTGAAGATTTTAGGCCATATAGGGCCCCAAATTGAAAATTTACAGTGCCCACCAGCCAGACTTCTCCCTCCCCCCTTTCCCCTGCCATGGTTCGTGTCACTAGCACCAGCAAAATTCACAACCTGTATTACCCCTTGATGATAAATTTGATAAAATTTGAACAGGTAAGATACAAGAAAATTTAAAAAAATTTTAACTTGTTTTGTTTTTTATGTCTTAAACTTGTCTGTTTCATTAAAATTCAAAATTCAAAAGAAAAATATGATCAAGAAAACTTTAAACAAATATTGAATTGTTAATTTCCAGGAGAATTACTAGTATTTGCCAAAAATTCAGGGGTTTCCAGGAGAGCTGTTGTCTGCAATAGATCTACTTTTCAAAAAATGACACCGCCACAACAATCTGCAACAAGGGCATTCTCAAATATACCTCCTTATAAGCTTGTAAATATCCAATAACTTCTAAATACTTTGTTTGATATGTATTCGAAACTTTCTGTTTGCCAACAGCTTCCTCTGCTTCATCAGGTTTCTTGTTGAAACATATATCAAGAGGAGATGTAAGGTTTACCAGCAGCCTGAATTCAAATCAGAAATGTGGATGATTATCATAAACTTTATACCTTCTTTATAGCATCCAAATTACACTTCTATAGACAGAATAGATTAGGGAATAGAAATAGCACAAGGAAACTGATATATGTGAATTTGAATTTTATGGGGCAAGTAATATCGTCTTTCTAGATAAACTTGAAGGCAATAATTTCGAACCTCATGATGATGTCAACAATTTCCAAATCATCTCCGTGACACATCAGCATCGGCAATAAATCCTAAATTCGAACACACTTGTTAGGTCTTCTAAGAAAATTTAGTATGAGTGATCACTATCCTCAAATGGGGAAATGTCACGGCTTATTGCATATTTTACCCATATTATCTTCTTGCTCTACAAAAAGAAATTGATTGAGAAAAACCTTCTGTAGCACTCGAGAGTAACCAATTTGTCTTCTAATGTTGCATGTCTCATCTTCCCTTCTCAAAAAGCGAATTAAATCTTTTAAACTCTCAAGACAGTCTGTGCCTTTGAAGTATGTATCTCCATCATAGAAGCCCAGGCTGGACATAACAACAACTAGCTCTGTATTCATGTCTGGATGGGTAAGCTACAAAAAAAATAAAAAATAAAAAATATCTATTTGAAACCCATATAAGAGGGGAAAAAATAATAGTCTTGAGATTCAGAAAATTATAAGATGACATTGTTTTTTGTTTTCCATATAAGCAGCTAGTAGTAAAAGCATTGAGCTTAGGAATCCAATATTGGGGGTTCAAACCACGCTGAGGTCGGGTGTTGAAAAAGTCACGATTCCTGGAGGTACTGCAACTAGCTTGATTCCCTGATGTATTTCGGGAAAATGAAGGCAAGTCGGGAGATTAACGCTATGATGAACATCCAGAATATGTAGCCCCACTCCTTGTAGTGGCTTCGACCTTGAGTGGGGCGAGTGATTTAAAAAAGACAAACAGTTCGAATTAGGTCACAATTTGCATTTCGTGCAAGGTGAATCAAAGTTTTCATGAGCACCCAAATTTGTCTGTCTTGAATGTAAACAGATGTGACACTTGAATGTGTAGCCATTGGTCGATTAACGGCCCTAAAAAGCCATTAGGAATATTGAGTTTTTATTTTTTAGTACCGGAGTTTTGGCTATTTACAAGACGGTGTTTTGTTGAATAAAACAAAATGACATGAGTGGTTCGGGTACCTTTTTTAGGAAGTTTTTATCACGCCACATATAGTTAAATGAAGGATTGCAACACTCATAAAAGATGTTGAGGCTCACATAAATGACTATGCAATAATACTCATCAGTCTGTACCTGGAGACGCATGCGATCGCACGTGCACGTGCAGGCAAAATAGAGCAAAATAAAACTCGTGCAAAATGTTTTAATCAAACTCATATTGCATGTGCAAAGTATTATTGTTCAGCATAAAAAAGAGCTGTTTTAATTCATTTTTACAACCAGCGACGTATCCAGGCCGTTTGGCAGCCCGGTATACCGGTTTGGGCGCCCAAACTCTAGCGCCCAAAAAAGTTTTTTTAACTTTTTTCTTTTTGTTTATATCGTGCGAAAAAGGTCATTAATTATTCATCATGTTATGTCTGTCATTTGAAAAGAAAGAAAAAAATATGTACATGTCTGTAACTGGTGTTCGTATGTACCGGAAAGTTCGAACATGTGCACTTAAATCTCAAGTGAGTTACCTTCTTGAAAAAGGCAAGCACATGGTTTCTTTTTGCAGAAACAATTTTAGCTTGTTTTTCAGAAAGTGAATGAGAACCAGATTTCCTCTGGATTGTCACAAATTTCCTTCGTGTATAAAAACGTGCACCTGCATAGTTTTTTTAATCGTGTTATTTTAAAAGAAACGGGAGTTTTCATTCGTAAAGTGAGTATTCGTTGCTTATCTTTTACTTGATTTTTGTAAACTATCTGAGAAGAATCTTCTCATTTCCGTCAATGCCAATTGAATCTGGAAACACAGCACTCTTCTACATAAGTCGTATTTTTTAAACAGGTTTCGTTATGGGCCGACCAAAAACCACTGGACGTAGTCACAACACTAGCGCAAGCACGTATAGATCTGGAAATCGCTCAGGATCTTCCACTGCAAGTTCTAGGCAGCGATTGTTAACAGATCATTTTGTAAGACTGAACGATAATACAGCTTCGAGTTCTCTTGAAGTAGAAGGAGTGCAAATGGTAGATGAGACTGGTGACTCAGCCATGGAGGATTTGCATAGTAATGAAGATGAGTCATCGAACGACAGCATGAACAAGCAAAGTGACGTTGAAACCAACCAAAGTGAAATCGATGGCAGATCTTACTTGTTAATTCACCAATCTCGGGAGAAGTGGGAAAATGCATATCCTTACCTCTTTTTCTTGGAAGCAAAGAATGGTTGGCTTTGCAGTGTATGTAAGGAATATGGCGAAGGGGACGAATTTTGGCGTACTAAGGGGGTAAAGCAGGAGGAACACCCAAAACGAATTTTTGAACGGCACCAAAAATCCCCTAAACACGAGATTATATTATATATTATATATTACAGGCCTGGTCGTAAGAGGCGTGCGATCGCACGCGCACGCCTCCGCACACGCCAAGATTTATTTACGCGTGTGGCAATCGCACGCCTGGCTTGTAATGACAAGTGTGATAACAAATGTTTATTTAAAAGTCAACATAAAATCTGTCCCAAAATGTTGAAAGTTTTGCTTCGAAAATTGTTCATGTGCTACGATTAAATTTTACAATAACGGAACGAAACTTTGCTACCATTTCAGTAGTGAGGTCTCCGATCGGTTTGGAATACGGTAGTGGTTTTGAATTAAAAATCAATGCTCACAAATTTTATTCGTTTGGTAGTTAAATAATAAAATCATTTATAAATTTACAATTTGATTCGTTTGGTAGTAGAAAATAAGTCTACTCAGCGAAATCCGCTGTGGAACGAAGAAGGAGCTTCGTGCGCGCAATTTTATTATGTATTATTTAATTGTATTATGTAGTTTTCTCTTTTTAACTTTTTTTTAAGCTACAAAAGTATGCGCAAGGTTGCAGTTTCGAAAAAATAATCTTTTATTTAAAAACATAGCCAGCCACGTGGTGACGAGTTAATGGAACGGAAACGTCTTTAAATTAATTCAAAAACCATTTGAACTTAATGTTTGAATAAATTTTATTTACGGTCAAACTAATCTTTATGGCTAAGTTTTGACGTACCGAATCTTTAGTGTTTTATTTTATTAAATTCATTCTCCGTGGAAATCACAGTATTTTTTACATATATGACACATTTCAAATTTGACTTGATTATCATACAGAATGAAGATTGTTGATCTTAACTGATAAAAATTGATCGCACATCTGTCAAAAATTTACACGAGCGCACGCCATAACTTATATCGTCAATTAAGGCGTGCGATGACCACACGCCTGCTAATTTTCTTACGACCAGGCCTGTATTATATTATATTTCACGACGATGTCTATAATTTACGAAAGCAGTGAATAATGACGTTTATAGAAAAAAAGGAGAAGAAGAGTGTTTCGTTATTCATTTTACGAAATTTAGAAAATGTTTGATAAAGAAATCTAACAACAGGCACAGGCAATGAATGCATTTTTAGAGCATCTGGAGGCTCAAGTTTTAAAAATTTCCGCCAACCATGGTGGCTGAAAAGGGAGAGAGAGAACTCCAAGATTTAACCGGTCTGCCCAAAAAAACGCTGGATACATCACTGACAACACCTGGCTCCTTTGTTAAATAAAATCATTTGTAAATCATTTGACCATACAAAACGATCAAATGATCATTTGATGATGTAAAACATCCTGCAAAGGAGTTAATTCATTCTTTGTTTCTGGCCCTTTCTCTTTTTTTGTTATTTCTTATTCTGCGTGATTCAATTGACATCACCTTCTGCAAAAATTAAATTATTGTGTATTGTTTATTTCTTTCAAATGCTTTTAAACAAAAGGCATCAACAAAACGCAGGTGTTTCAGAAAGATAAAAAGAACAAACACGTTATTAAGTTGTTTATAAAGAAAATTCATAGAATTCCTGTGATTTGACACAAGACAAATATCGCACGCGCAAAATGAGTTTTCGTAATTGAATAACTCACGTGAACTATTTTGCACGAGCGATTCAACACTCGTGCACTATTCTATTCCAGATATAGACTGACTCATGCATATGGAGTGATGATCCCTTTACTAGACTTACCTTAAGCAGGGAAGGTAATAGAGAAAGGTCTAAAAAACGATTATTACAGTTGGTTGTTTTTACAAGCTGAGATTTATTTTCTAATTCAAACCCTGGGTGAATTAACAAATTGTGGCCACATAAAGAAGTTTCGGCAAAGGGTAGTTTGAGGAGCCTCCTCTGTTTCCATATGAATTATCAATTTGGTTTACATAGTGATCGAAGAATTTCAGGAGGAAGTGAGAAGTTTAAGATTTGTTGGACAAATAGAATGTTCAGGATTTCAACAATGTCAAAGAATTTAATTATCCTAACATTTGAAAAGATTTGAGAGGAAGGGGCTTGCGGTTTGCTGTGATTAATCTTAGAGCCATTTTCTGAAGAGTAAGAATTTGATGAGCAGTGGCATAACTGAGTTAAACATAGGGCAGGTACTTACATACTTGGGCTTAGAACATACTATTGTAACACAATAGCACACTTCGTACCAACAACAAATAAGTTATTTTATGTAACTTTGTTGTCGAGAAAGTAATGATCTCTATAAACTTAGTAAACAGAATACTGCATGAAAAATTATGAAATATGAAAAAGGGCAAGCTAAACCTGAGGGTGGTGTGGTCACACCCAACACACCTAAAGTTACTCTACTGATGAGCGATATAGAGTTGTCATGCAGACCATAAATTTGACAAGCATAGCACAAATCTGAAGCCAAGACTGCATGATAAATATTAACTGGAAACTTTAAGGGAATAAAACAACAGAGTTTTGAAAGCGCTCCATTGGCTCCATTGAACAACTAAGTATTTCACACTTGCACAAGGATAGATATTCTTACTTAATAGTTTTAGATATGCAGTTAGGACCACTCAACCAGAATCTGTTGGTAAAATAATTGTGAATACTCTCCTACTTAAATACAACTGATTGAATGATGATTTAGCATAGCAACTGCATAAACATAGCTCTAGGGAATATTTCCTTTATTTTTGGGGTGGTGAAACTTGTAAAAACAAAACCTTTTACTGCTGCACTATTTCGGCTTAGTTCTTCGGAAAATGAAAAAAGAACAAAACAAACAGATTTCACATATCGTCGGAGGAGTACTGCTTTTCCAGCGATATATTAGCATCAGTTTCAATAAAGGTCATAAAATTAAATTGCGCTATTGTGTGGTATATCATCAAAAGGAATATTAAAATCATTAAATATAACAATGCCAAAAATAATATATAATGCTTAATTTTCGGAACCATTCGGGAATGAATAATTCAAACGAACAAATAGTTATTATTGATCTTGTATTCTCAAATCAGAAGAAGTTATAAATGTACTTCCTCGTATGGTTGAGTGGTCCTAACTGATATGGGATTGATTGAAGAATATATGATGATAATTTCGATGTTACCAGTAGTGTTTAGAATATCTTGTTGGCACTGCTGAGCATATACCAGATTATTAGCATTCTGATCTGATAATTAGCTATTGACTCTTGAACAATATGGAAATCAATTTTTGTGCAAAACTCTAGAAGATGGGTGTCATCAGCAAAATGAAACATTTCGTTGTGTTGGCGTTGTTGTATTACTGGCGTTGTGTAGATCATTCATTGCATTCATTATTATTGTTGTAGCAAGAACAGCTAGCAAGATGTATACCGTAAAGCGGGGTGACTTCGATCAGCGGGGTGACTTCGATCAGTAAAAATAAACTGTTTAAACTCTGAAATTAAAGTGCGTTTTTCACATTTTTAAAGATTTTCATTTAGGTTCTTATTGTAAAATATAATCAGAATCGTCTTCAAGCGAAACAATCAATTTCTTCCGAAATTAACGACGAAAAACATCAAAATTTTTACCGCTCACATTGGTCATCGCTCTACGTCGTATTCAAGAGTCTAGCCTGGACATTTCTGGTACATATGTGAAGTATAGAGGCTGAATGTAAAGAAAATTATAATATGTCTGAAAGAAATTCTGTTCTTCACCGCTATATTCTGTTTTTCTTTTCCTTATTCCTTTATCGATAATATCGTGTTAATAAAAACACGAAAAAAACGAATGTTTTATATCGCTATAAGTTACATATTCACAAGAACTTCGTGAAAAGTCGTCGTATCTCATGAGAGATTTAATGACTTACCGAAGAAATTTTAATAAGCGTGCTCTTTCCCCATGATGATAGATCTCAAAAATTTTGTTTAAGATACAATGAAATGTCAATGTTAATTTCGTTTTGTATTAACGAGGGTCACACATGTGTGAACGTCTTAAATATCTTTTGTTTTACTAACATTCGCTGATCTTTTACGGTCGAACATTTACCTCAAATGACAAATGGTGGTCTGTTAATATTGTAATAATGGCGCTTTAAAAACATTGTCAAATACAATTATAAGTAATTTGGCACTTCTCATAAGCTGATCGAAGTCACCCCATAATCGATATTGTCGTTTTCTTGCTTGGAAAGATCAGGTTATTTCTCTGGAATTACAAGTTTAGTTAATGTGAAATTTTGCACTGAAATAGAAGAAATATGTAATGTAATGATTCCAAAGTTTCAGAAGTAATGGTTTAGTATTTCGGAAGTTACTTTTAAAATAGTGGCAAAATTGATCGAAGTCACCCCGCTTTACGGTATGTATGATGTTATGTATGTATGTATGTATACTTAATATTACGTCGAATCGAATGAAATTAATTACAATACTCAAGTAGATACCTCCATCTTCGTTGCCTTTCGTAAGAAATTGAACTGGAAATTTAAGACTTTGGATCTAAACTTAAAATATAACACTTCTTTCCTTCATCCCACACCACAGCTCATGTTTTGTTGTTTATTTTTTCACATTCCCGCTTAAAATCTCGGTGCCGGCATAGAGACATGAGCATTCGATCCCATTCGTTTCGTTGGCGACAATGAAAATTTATAAAGGGCTGCAATCATCAGAGCATTTTCATCGTTTCATTGAGTTAAAAACAAGGTAGTCCAGGGATGGCGTTTTTCAATTTAACTCATCTTGGAGTGCAAGATCCAATTAAAGCTTCCTTAAAACCATGCCCTCAAACGACTTCAACTAAAAACGACCTTGTTAAAAGTGAGTTGAAAACTATAAATGACCAGCAGGCACTATCAACTACTACTGCAACAACAACAACGGAGGCCCAAGGGTCATATGTGAAATATACAGAAAGATTAACCAAACATCAAAGAACAAAATATGGTAAGGATTTATTTTCCATGACTTTGATTAAAAATGTTTTGATATGTTTGATCATTCTCATACTTCAGTTTCATGGTTAAAAAACACAATGTTTCGATAATTATTATTAATAAAGGAAGAGTGTTCTTTTAACTTATGTAAGTAAGTAAGTAAGTAAGTAAGTAAGTAATTTATTTCAGAAATTATAGCATAATTACAACTATTACAGTATAATTAATGGAGACCACCAAATAGTAAAATACTAATCTAGTGATGGCCACCAAAAGATAAATAATACAACAAATTGTATGCGGAAACTACAAAAAAAAAAAAAAATAAATAAATAAATAAAAAAAAAAAAATAAATAAATAAATAAATAAGAAACAAACAAACAAACAAACAAACAAAAATAACAAAAAAACAAAAACAAACTAGAAATAACAAAAACAAACTGAAAATAACAAAAACTTTTCAATCAAGGAAAATATCGATTCAAGAGAACTTCTTTACAATGGGATTTGAATTTACCAAGGCTGAGTGAAGAGAGGTCATGTTGTAACAACTGGTGTTGCATGTTGTTCCAAGAGATAATGCATTGATAATGAATCGAATTCAAACCAAATATGGATGTTCTGATAAAAGGTCTGGCGAGAAGGCGGATAGAAGAGCCACGAGTGTTGTGAGCTGTTGGAAGAAAATGCAGACTGAAAAGACTACGAATGTCAATAGGAGCAAGAGAGTTTAAAATTTCATACACGAGAATTAATATAGTCAGAAACCCTGAGAATTTTTAGAGAGTAAAGGAGTGGTTTTGAAGAATGTCTAAAATGAGAAAAAGTGATTAAGCGAATAGCAGTTTTTTGAAGTTTAATAATGCGATGTTGTTTTGGTAGTGCTTGACCCCAGACTTGACAAGCGTAATTTGTATGTGATGAAAATTGAGCATGATACACATTAATTAAAGTATTCCTGGGTAAGAAGTGTCTTAGGATTGAAAGTGCACCATTAGTTTTTCTTAGCTTTAGGGCAAGATAATTAAAATGGGATTCCCAATTAAGGTGGGGGTCCAGAATAACACCCAAGTAACGAACAGAGTTCGTAAAATGTAATTTTTTCCCATTTAATTTTAATCTAATATCGTAGTCAACCTGTTTATTTTTATGTCTGAAAAGAATAACTTCCGTTTTAGTTGCATTGAGGGAAATTTTGTTAGCATTAAGCCAGTGTAGAAGATGTTTGAGGTCAATATTTATATGCTTTTTAATAGATTTAAGATTCGGACTAGAGTAAAGAAGACTAGTATCATCAGCAAAATGAAAGACAGTTGAGTAAAGGATTGAGTTGGCAAGATCGTTAATGTAGATTAGAAATAATAGTGGCCCAAGTACAGAACCTTGAGGCACACCATGTTTGATTAAAGAGTAGGATGAGAACAAATTGGAAACTGATACAGATTGATACCGATTTGATAGGTAGGATTTGAACCAGGAGTTAGCAATTCCTCTAATTCCATAGTGACTTAACTTGCTCAAGAGAATTTCATGGTCCACAGTATCAAATGCTTTCTGAAGGTCTATAAAAATACCACAAGAAAAATTACCTTTGTCAAGATTTTTTCGAATGTTCTCAGTCAAACTAATAAGTGCATGTAAAGTTGAATGCTTGCTCCTAAATCCAAATTGCTTATTAGTCAAAATTTTGAATTTGTCAAGGAAAGACAGAAGTCGATGATACACAATCTTCTCAAATATTTTATCTACGTTTGAGAGAAGGGATATGGGTCTGTAGTTAGACACATCCAGTGGGGACCCCTTGTTTTTGAAGACAGGAATCACCGTAACAGATTTCAAGATTGAAGGAAATTCGCCATTCTGGACAGACATATTAAATAGTTTAGCTAAGATCATAGAGATTTCTTCATTTAAGTTGGTTAGTATTAAGCTATGGATACTATTGGGACCTGTTGATTTGGTTATGTCAAGAGAGGTAATGATTTGGGTTATTTCAGCAGGCAAGATAGGTGAGAAGAAGAAAGAATCAGGATTCCTGTTTTTTAAAAACATTTTAAAATTCATGGAACTATGCTTAATGTTTCCACGAATGTCATCCGCTATCGAAGTGAAGTATTCATTGAATGTAGATGAAATTTTTTTTGGATCTGATGTTATCTTACCATCAACTTTTAAAGACAAATTACTTGGGCAGTTCATATTGCTTTTTTTGTTAAGGATTTCATTGATGCCATCCCAGATTTTTTTATTGTTTCGAATGTTTTTCTGAAAGTAAACATTGTAATAATTCTTTTTACTGTTTCTAATTAGGTTAACTATACGGTTGCGATAAAATTTATAGAGATTATGATTATGATATGCTATGACATAAATACTATTCATAGAATCATTTTCCTTTGAAAATGTGCACACATCTTTACAGGTATCATTCTTATATTAAAGGCTCAATCAGTTGAAAAAGACAGAAACCTTTACTGTACAGTCAGGGAAAACAGCTAAACGCGGGATCCCATGAATGCGGGGTCTATACCGCAATTGCGGCATCCATTGCAACCTCATGATGTAGACGAACCTAGTAAATATGATATCCATGATTGAACTGTTAATCAAATCACTTTTATTTTCATTTTTCAGCAGCCAGATACTATAACAAAGTACGAAGAAGAGAAATATAATAACAAACACGTGCTGAAAACAGCCAACGATCAAATCGGATCGGTTAATCTGACATGTGGGCCGGATAAATAGTTTCCGAATATGCCTTGCTAATCCTTTAAGAAAGAAATTCGGGTCGAAAACGGTTTACCAGGAGTGAATCTAAGAAACATTGGATTTATACCGCAATTGTGGTATAGTTCCCGTATTTGCGGGATCCCGCGTTTAGCTGTTTTCCCTGACTGCTGTATATTCAAAACCCAGTTATTAAAGCAGAGCACTTTGAGCAAATTTACCTGCAACAATTTTCATGAAAGCTTTGTGACCACTGTCTAACACATTTAAAAGTTACATGTTAAGTTTTTTAAAATTTAATATCACCAATAGAGTATATACTTTAAAGAGATTCAATGCAAAAACTTTGCATGAAGAATGTAACTCATATTATGAGATCAGTCCTAAGTACGAGTAATTTTCGTTGTAGTGTCACTCACGTTTTAGCTAGAAAAGTTGTGACTGCATCAGTTAGTGAGTAGAACTTTATAAATGAACCATATGAGTACCTAGAGGGCGTAACCCTACTAAGGAATGAAATCTTTCTTTGGTGTAGCTCATATCAGTACTAAAATCTGTAGTGTCACTCACAGTAGTGTCACTCACGATTAGTTGTTCTGGTATTGGACCATTTGAATAAGTGAAAATTCTCAGCAGTCTATTTTATAGAATTTTCATGGTGCTGCTGAGGAATAGAGAGATAAAAAAAAGTTTATTTGTACTTCAGATACTTTTTCAGATACTTTTTTTGGGTAGATAATGGGCTTGAAAAATAATATTTTTTGGTTGCTCGTCAGATGAAAGAATACATGCTAAACTGCATCAATTTTTCTGTTTTCAAGTAAATGTTACAACATTTTGTGAATTGTGTTGTAAGACTTATTTGTACTACTTGTGTTGTAAGTCAAAAATGCCATTCTATATGCACTGATGGAACCTCACAACATTTCAAGCAATGTTACACATTAAACTGGACGACAGCTTTAGAAGGATCTGTTGCTTGGGAGTTTTCTGCCACATCCCATGGAAAAGGTGACGTTGATGGTATTGGGAGAACAAGTAAGAGACGTGTCAGAAAAAAAACCAAAGCTCATCTGGTAGATCCAAAGAATTCATTGGAATTTAGTGAGATAGCTTCAGAAATATGCTCAAACATCAATATCATTCACTGTCGCAAAGAAAAGATTATGGCTGCGAAAGAAAGGCTTGATCAGTCATGGTCTTCTATATTCAGTATTCTAGGGACAGGAATATCCCATTTCTTCCATAAAGTTGCTACCAATATCTTGGCCTACGAAATTGTAATCCAATGATCTTGTTGATGCTAAAGTATGTAGGCTCACCCTGTTCTAGTCAACCTAACAACACTTCTGATGATGCTAAAAATGTATATACCAATGAGGGAAATGAACCTGAGACCGGGTGATTGGGTTGAAGTTATGTATGAAAATAAAATCCATATTGGCCAAATTGTCAAACTTTTTGACTCCAATTACAGAGTAAGATGCATGTACAAATGTGATTCAGGAATCGGATATTGTGGGTCGTCCGTCCTTTGAAGGAACCCATAATGCACTGCCAAGGTGTAGTATTTAGGTCTTTGTTATAATTCTAGAACTGTTTACTTGTTCTCATATTTGAAGGGAATCATGAGCATTAATTACATAGTTGAATTAATTATATAGTTGAATTACATTAATTACACCCTTTATGTTGACTGGTAGTGTCACTCACATTTTTTTTATAGTGTCACTTACATTTTTTTGTAGTGTCACTCACAATGATACATCATTAGATAACACTAACTCAAACTAAGAAATCCCAATAAAATTTTGTCCATTTCCATAATTGATCCTTTTGTGATGATATATACAAAAATTAAATAACTATCCAAAGTAGTTGAGTTGGAAATAAGTTATATATCATAGGTACTGAAAACGCTTGTCACGCACGGGTAGTTGTTCAAGTATATTTAAAGAACAGTTTATTTGTTAACCTAGATTTTTTTCATTATAACTTATGTTCCATGTTGTATTCTCAAAGAACTCATAATCAATTTTCAAAAACTTTTATTCTTATTTATTCTTGTTATACTTGGTTTATGCCCTTTTTAAGTTCTCCAAAGGTAGTGTCACTCACGTTTGAAAATGACCTTTTTTGATAATCAGCTATCAAATTTCTAATGTTACTACTGGATTTTGATCTATAAAGAACATTCTGAAACATTATGAGAGCTAGTGAACAATTTCCAGTCAAAATTAAATCTTTAATGCATATAGAATTTAATCATCAAAATTTCCAAAAGGGTTTTTAGTAAAATTTGCTGGTGTAAATGGTGCATTAATAGAAGATGTATGTAAACAACAGATACGGATGTTGTTTGCATTTCGATATTTGTCTACTTAATTTGTTGTTACTCAGATGTGGGAGAGCCTTTAAACACACTGTGCACCCGATTTTTATTTTAGAGAGTGACTGTTTTAATTTTTACACTGAATACTAGTTTGATTTGGTAAGGGTATTAACTTTTAACTAATGTCTGTAACTGGTACCGGGTGGGCAAAAAAAAAACGCAACATAAGTTCAAGTAAGTACATCTCAAGAATAGCTTAGGCTGTGATTACAATTTTTATACAAAGCAATATTCAGCCGCCTAGGACCATTCTCTCAAACAACCAATCCATAAAGTTGAATAAAAATTTTTTTATATAAATTTTAGGGAAGGCCTCTATTTTCAAAATGTTACAAAATTTGACGTTAAAAGTTGTAATGCGTTTAAAGTTAAAGCTAAAGTGCGTTTTTTTCTGGCAACTACTTCTGCTACACTTTGCACTACAATGCCTTCAGTTGATTATTTTGAATCCGTTGGATTGCATAAGTCGTTACACTTCATTTCCAGTTCATACCTCGATCAGACAATATCACAAAAGTTTATTTCAAAGAAAATGGTGTTCTCTAGCGATGCAAAAGCTGTTATTAAAAACGATTTTATTGAAAAGGGTTGGAGTATGCCAATAAAATCTGTTTGGATCATCCTACGAAAAACTGGGATCGAGAATCTGTTTAAAGTTCAAGGAAACTGGTTCCATGGAGAGAAAAGCAGGTTCGGGTAGACCGCGGACAGTCACCACCAAAGAAAACGAAGTCAGTTTTGTAACAAAATGTAACAATTGAAATTTAGTTATTTATACTAAGAAATACATAACTTCACGAAACTTACTTGTTTCGTACTGAAATTTTAAACAAACGTTCCACTTTAACTGAAGAAAGTGCTCCCCAAAAACTGTTACTGTATCTTTCTAAAAAGTTTAGCTAATTCATGTTGCGTTTTTTTTGGCCCACCCGGTATATTCAATTAATTTTATGAAGACAATTTTTTTTTTTGCCTAATCGCCAATGTCACAGACCCTCAAAAATGTACTCAAGATCTGTGACCCCTAAATATCACCATTCAAAGGTTTACATTCACTTTGTGCCCTATGTCCATCAAAGAATTTCAAAAACAAACATTATAGAGAAATGGCTTCCTGTGCCTCCAATGTACAACTGTTATCAAGAGTAATTTTCACAGAATATATCAGATTTAATTTAAACAGCACAACAAGGCTCATCATTTGTCACCTATTTGAAATCCTAAATCCCCTTTATCTCCTGATCTCCTCAACAGGATGATAGTAATACCGAATATTTTTTGTATTGGTTTTATTTATCATCATATTTATTTAATGGTTTTAATATCACCGTGAATGGTTTATGTCTCATCACCTGTTCTGTTGAACACTTTTCAAAAAACCCTATAAAACGCTTGAACAATTTAAATGATCTTTAATCAACATGTCAAATATAATGAGTTTAATTTGCATACAATGTATTTCAAAGTTATCAGATCGGTTTCAGTTACCTCAATATATATGAATGAAGTCCACCTTTTTGGATGATAGACACTTAAACTGGCATAGAATTAGCTAATACACACTTTTTTATAAGAACCAGTAAAATCTGACCTGAGGCCGGCTGTTCTTATTTTTTGAGCCTTTTTCAGCCTGAGTTGTTCTTATTTTGTTCTTTGCTCTGCACAATTTCAGCCTCATTTTGTTCTTATTGATGGAACTTCCAGTAAAATAAAAATAAATCTTTTTTTAAAACAACTGGTAAAAAGCATGGTTGTTGTTTGGTAAATACCCATTCGCACATTTATTGAACGTTAAAAAATGACAAAACTTCTAAACCATTTACTAGTAAGAGAATTCACAATGAATTGTTATTTTCCAAGAAAATTGAGGCTCGTACTGTTCTTAATTTTTGTTTTTATTTTTGTTTATCTGAGGCTTGTGTTCTTATAAAAAAAAGCGTGTAATAACAGACTTGCCACCAAAAGGAACAGCTTTTGTTTCCAACTTTACAGAGAATCAATCATTAATCATCATTTTCCACTGTTTATAAAACTAATTGCTGATGGAAAGTTATTCTTTTATTTAGGTCCGAATGAAATTTACGCTAAACCAGTTGCATCCTCCCACGATTATGGCTGGTGGAAACAGGACGGTGCTCCTGAGAATCTTCCATGGACTCAAATTCAAAAATATCCTAGAGTTAATAGTGAGATGACCAGGTAGGGTTCACAGCATTATGCGTAAAGTAATTTTCCAAGTCACAAATTAATTATAGTGATTATTTACCACCACAATCTTCAAAATCTACTATTTGTATAATTTGTATTTGATATTTCACTTAAGAGGTAATACTTTTTGTTCATTTTAGATTCGTTGATGAAATGACATTAACTAACAAACACTTCACCTTGTTTTAGCTCAAGTATCTTCAGCTTTTCAAATTATTTATTTCTCTTTGTATTTCCTGTGTTGTCTGGGTTTTTTTTTTTGCAACATTTATTTACAATTTCATTTACATTGTAATGTCTCCCTCTCTGTATTTTGGACTTATCATTCATAGCATGTTTCATGATTTTGTAAATTTTAAAATTTTTACTTTGACAGCATTCTTTCGTTAAGTGAAACTCTGAATAGCCGAAACTTTCCTCGGATGAGATCGAATCGAAATTACTACCAGAAAGATCCAAGACATTTGAGTCCCACTTGTTAATGAGAGTTTACTGTGTTTGTGTCTATCCAGTGGGCAAAAGCGTCAAAAAGTCACTGCGATGAAGAGCATTTTTATTGAAATAGTCTGTATGTTTCTATAGATATACACTCCTTCGCAACGTTTTGGTGACCTATAGAAGCCATGCTTACCAAAGCGTATTGCTTCGAGGGAAGAGGTTCTGAAGAATAATTATGAAGAGAAAATCAATTGTGTTAGTGGCGTTATTAGCGTTTGTACGTATCATAAATTACGTCACGATATGTACAACCATAGCCCTGCTTGTGATAATAAAACTATAAGATTTCATCTTTTAATCGTGTGGTTATTATCATTCTGATTTTAAACGAGGCAAGTGGACGAGGCAAATAGACAATCGTGACGTAATCTGTGATATAGTATTTTTAATGATATATTTTTAGTAATTGTTTTCTAATAATTGGTAATAATATTTTTCCTTAAAATTTGCTTTTAAATCACCATGGTCTTCCGAGTCCAGTACAAGTTTTGAAAATTACCATCTGATAAAGTCACAATTAAACAACAAAATTACATGAAAACGAGGCCGGATGGGAAAGTGTGTTGATAACTTCATGTTATCGTTACTTACGAACATCTTATTGAATTACGGAGACTCCTGCTTGATAAACCGTTCTGATCCTCGAAATCATGCTTAGCTTTACGAATGATAATAAAAGTTTCTTTTATAACTTCAATGATTTTTTTAAAAAAATGACGATTGTAAATAATGTAGATATTAATTGTTTATGTGTAAATCTTAACAAAATATTGATGTTCTGATCTAGTGATGAATATTACTTGGGCAGAAGATTGAAGGGATTTTGGTGAAAGCAAGAAATCACAATTAGCATCACTTTATGGAGATAAAGTTTTGCCCTTTAAACAAAGAAATATAGGAATATTATGCAGGACGCATCCATACAGAATAGTTTAAATGTCGATTTCGTTTCACCCATTCCACGAATGCGAGATTATAACCTTCCGAAAATGCCGTTCAAACATCCAAACGTTTGTCGCCTGTCTTGATCGGCAATCGAAAACAAATAGCTGGTGTCATTATCCATCAAGAATTAATCTTATCTTATTTCAAGATCGGTTAAAATTTTCTTAAAAATAAGGCTTGTTTGTAACTAAGCAAGAATACAATATATCACTAAGGATTTATGGCAGGATTTCGTTGTTGAACCAATCTATAAAATGATGATGTAAAGGGAGAAGGAGTTCATTTATTATTCGGCTAGAAACCAAAGTATTGGCTTAATTCAGATTTAACTTTTAAGATTTGATGGATTGTGACGGATTTGATATGAAATCTTGTTAATTTTTAATAAAACTTTTAGTGGATTTTCAGTTATTACACAAACAGTATTTCGGCTGTGATCAATTTCAATCACAATTTCACAAAAGGAATCGTTCGATTGCATTGAAACGTGACACGCGAAAAGCTTATTCACGACTCATTTTCGTTCTCTGACTCAATGAAACCTGATACCAGAAGTATATGTATTTGATAATGAATAGCAATTTATAAATCTTCAAAAAATTAATATTCGATTGAAACAAAAGCGAAGCAAACTTTTGGTTGAATGGAAGGCGGTGTGGCAACTATATCTCAGCTTGGTCGTACGCGATCACCAACAATGGAACGTAAAAAGAAAAAACGAAGGAGTGGTAAGCAAAACACTGAAAATACAGAAGAGGTCGTAACTCCACCGAAATATGAGTTAGGTTTAAACTTTGTCAAGTTGAAGCCTGCAGCAAAACCTGAAAAGACTCCAGATAAAGGTGCTAAAGGAAAGAGAAAAACTACAGAACTTATTAGTGATATGAAAGAAATGAATATTTCTAGTTAGTAATGTGTGTACAGTTGTATATAGACCGAGAATGAAGATCGTATAAACCCAGTAGGCAAGTTTGTTGAAAAATCACGTGTGGAGGACGCTTCTTTTGAAATGCACACATTCTTTCGATGAAAATGCTCTTCGTCACAGTGACTTTTTAACAATTTTGCCCACCTGGGAATGAAGATATTGTGTGGAGTGACCTTTATCGAATATTCTGTTTAAAAAACGATATTTCGTCGAATTCCAAGAGTAGGTTCTTGTGACATTTTGAGTTGCTCAAACTTTTCGCAGGAAAGTCTTACAAAAATGTTTGAAAGAACGAGGCATGGCATAATTTTATGCTCGCTGACCCAAGCAAATTTAAGAAGCTTTTCACCATGAAGTTTTAATGAACTCAATCTGTCACATGAACTGTATGCCAAGCCTCGTTTTGATTTTGTCATTGTTTGACTGTAATTACCAATTTGGACTGCATCGTGGAACAATTTCCTGCAATTTTCAACATAGGAACGAGGCTGCTTAGGCCATGTCAAAATGCATCGTTGATCAGAGATTTATTCGACATGTATCATACTTTCGTGTTTATATCTTCATTAGAGACGATTTAAAATCTTTTATATCATTTCTTATACCGATTCCAGCGGCATCGTGGAAAATTTATCGGAAACTTTCTGCAGAAACTTTTCCTCGTTGAAGCTCAAGAAACATGTCTTTTTAGAGATCTTCTTTTTTCATTCGGATGGATGGTTCCTCCTAGTGGGTGCTTTCCACTATCATGGCGAAGAAATAATGGCGCTATTGACGCCCACTAAAAGTTCTACATTCCCCAATAGAATGCAAAGTAGATTTCATAAAAAAATGTATTGTTTCCGGTAAATCATAGATGTACATAACTTATTATTTGCAAAAAAGGAAATGTACATCGACCGTCCTCATAACGAAGATTGTATGAATTTTTTATGCCTGCGTATAATTGATTGTTAATGAATAAAAATTTTTAGCTGAATTTGTTTTGATCAGTGGACACACTAGCAAATTTAGCTTATTTAACAATCCCATGTCATCGAAGGTTTTATGGTGTGAACAGCTTTTGCCTCGTTCTCTCAAATGCTTTTAACATGCTTTTTCACTGTGGTGAAATATCATCCTGAGTCAAAGTTAGCTTGAGGGTTTGTTTGGATTATTAATTGTAAACTGGGCTGCAGTTATTTATATTTTAACCATAAGAAAATCCTCGGCGAAAATATTCGGCCCTCCTTCTGTACTCTCGGTTTCAAGACTGTCAATGATGCCTCAGTGATGTCGTTCACAATGATATTGCAATGTATATTTGCACTTATTTATACTTGTTTCACTTCGCTGGCACTTACTGGCCCTATTCGTTTGACTGTAAGGGTTTGGACTTGAATGTTTTGGAAAAAATAACGCAAACCCAACGCTTTCTACAACAAACCCATACGTACAGTCGTGGTTCCCACTGTGAGACGAACTCTCTTTTCGCTTGATTTTCGACCCAATAGCTTCAAGCTTTTCTCTTACTGGAAACGTACAGCCACTGTACACGATCAGTACAAATGAGCGATGCGGGTTTTCATTACACATGGAAAGACTTCGACCCTCAAAAAATACCTTTTGGCGTTATTTTTCTATACAAATTTCTTGCCGTCTCATAATGTTGTGTTTGTCAATGAAGTTCCGAATCTAAACTGTAAAAATTGCTTGAGACTACTTAACTACAAGCGATGTATGAAAGAAGTAAACTCTAATGAATAGCGGTCATTGCTTGCAATATAACGGTAGTTAAATAAAGCCCCCAAACAGAACCAATCGTAAAAGTATTAATTCGAGTGTAATAAGGCATACAGTTAAGGTATAGAAATTCTAATCTTGATTAGAAATCGAAGTACGTCATTCAATTCACGAGGAGATTTTGGGATGAAAATATTTCAGATTTTTCTCATACTCTCTCATGAAAAATGCTTTGAAAAAAAGACGACAGCCTATTTATTATATGCCTAGGTGACGTAGGATATACATATTGAAACACAAATCATCCAACAAGATTCTTCTTACATAACTACAAAAGTATTATATTTATAAGTCCTGTCTATAAAATTGATTGATTGCGACACACTGAATATTACAATCCGTTCAAATGTCCCTACTCTTGCCCGTTTTTGTTTATTTTTCGGTTACCCGGAAAAACTGCCTCAGTCAATCGTTAAAGTTTAATCGGGTGATTAGGTTTTATAAGGGATAATTAACTGCCGATAAGAATGTTCTTATCCCGAAAATCTAATTTCAAAGTACATAGAATTACGATAAGTATTTTATTTTCCTGCATCTTCAGTTTTTAGTTCATCAATAAGAAATACAAACGTATTTCACCAAAGGTTTGATGGAACAAGAGACAAAACAAAAATTTTGGATTTGTTTAAACTCGTCTCCAGGTCTTTACAGTCGTTTTTGATACAGACAGAGGCAAAAATATTTCATTGTTACGCCATAATAATATTTACAATAAATAAATAAATAAATAAAAACAAAATGTAATTCAAATAAATGACCTAAACCTTGTCAAACAGCTTGTCTTTCAGCATTTCGTGATTTTCAATATCACTTTATGACGGAAGGATTTCGTCTAGTTGACGCTTACTTTTCCTTTTGTCTTCCATACAGCTTTCAAATAAACCGTGGGTTCATCATCTTCATTGTTTGGGTCTTCTACCATTTCTTCTTCGATGACGTAATCACCGTACAAATCACATCCAATATCGAATTTATATTTACCACGGCCCTTGGGCAGATCTTCGTCAAAGAAACCTGGATTCAAAACGTATATGATAATCAACAATGGTTCTTCAATGATTCTGTTCCTACTCGTCCGCAGAAATTATCCCTCTCTGATAGGTTTATAATTAACCAAAGCAATAACTCGTAGGTCATTATATTTCGTTTCTAAGTGACAGCGTTGTGTAGGGGCTAATAGGGACCTTACGAAACTACGACGGCAACGAAGACGACGACGTACAAGATATTCATCTCCAATGAATCACAAAAGAGTAGAAACTATACACTTTGGTTAAGAAGTTATTTATAATGCCTATGAAGTTTGTTTCTTGAACTTAGACCAACAGAATCATGAAGGAACCAAGGAAAATTTATCCGAAGTACTGCTATTCTCACGTCTTCGTTTTCAGTACGACTTCAAAATATTACTTTTCACGTTGTGTATAGAACGTGCAAATCTAATAATGATATTAGTAAAATTAAAAACATTTCCCAATAGTAGTGTGAAACATAGAAATACGTATTTCTATGTGTGAAATGACTTCCATTCTAAAGCAAGTCTGTGGAGTAAAGAGAATCTTTTGTTTGCTTCACGTTGTCGTCCACGTTGCCGTCGTAGTTTCGTAAGGTCCCTAATACCTTCGAGTGTGAGCATTGCGACTGACCGGTGTGCCAGTCATGTCGCATTTTCATACTCCAATATGCTTTTAAAGTTTCTTATCAACTGACTGTATGAAGACGAGTAACATTCCTAGTAATCCCAGAATTGACAGACCAATCAGAGTATTGCAAAAGAACTGACAGACCAATCAGATTATTGCAAAAGAACTGACAGACCAATCAGATTATTATAGTCTTTTTAAGATTTCCAATCTAAAATCTGCCACCATACTCACCTACAAATCGATTGTTGGCGTGAATGAATTCCCCAGACCCTTTTCGTTTGCCTTCATCCCACGTTCCTCTATATTGACTACCTGTATTGGCGTATGTGTACACTCCCTGACCATGGCGTTGGTGTTGATACCATTCTCCCTGATAGGCATCACCATTGACGTAATAATACGTGCCATTCCCACTTCGCTGGTCTTCAATCCAACTGCCTTCGTAACGTGATCCATCAGGATACCAAAACGATCCTTTCAATGGAGAAAAAAAAGTCTTAATCAAATCATACAGGTAGGTTTTTCTTTTGTTTAGACTGTGACTTTTCTTTTCATTTCAGAACACCTTTGAAGTAATCTGTGATGAACTTGTTACAAATTGTCACAGACAGAAAAAAAACCATAACAGCCATAATTTGCAGACAGGTAAAACATAAAAGGGAAGAAAACCCAGTGGGAAAATTTGTTGAAAAACTACTTTGAAGGAGTGCATTTCTACAAGAATATACACACTATTTGAATGAAAATGTTCTTCGCCGTAGTGATTTTGCCCACTGGAAAACACTATATCTTTACATGGCTTTCAAGATGTTAAATGATTTAATTTTAAACTTCCAATCAACACAGACAAGTCAAAGCTAGATGGGCTTTGAACGTGCTGTACCAGTGGTAAAAGCTAATATGGTATTCTCTTCAAAAATTACGCTTGAAGGGAGTGTAAAACATGAACACAGTTTTAAAACTTTCCCAACTTCATTACCAGTAATATATTATCACGAGTTATTGTTGACATTTTTCAAACATACCTTGACCATGTTTTTTACCATCCGTATATTCTCCTACGTACTTGGACTTATTCTTAAAGCGATAAGTACCATAACCATTCCTTTTACCATGCTCATATTGACCTTCGTACGAATCTCCATTCGGTAGTAACGTTTTCCCAAAGCCATGTCGCTCTCCATTTTCATTACGGTCTCCATCGTAGGTCTACAAATGAATTTCTACTTTTCATGCAAAAACCTGAGATACAACCTGGTACCCGAGGTTTCTTTCTGTTTTGAACATGTTTCATCATCACCCGTGTTAAAGGTAGGAAACTAAGTACCAGGTTGTTTTGTGTTTAAACGATGCAACAAACCATTGGAAGCAAACAAGAACATGAAACCATTTCAGAAGAACTTGATGGAACAAATTATTTTGCAATAACTGTTCTAAAACTTTGTTGCTTTTAATTGTTATAAAAAGTCGCCCCATTTATAGATAATGCCATTGCCCAGATACGCCCTATATGTTATTCGTTTGAAAAAACCTGTTCGAAATAACATCCATAACTTCAACTCTTAGCCTCAATTTGAAATTGAATGCAACTGGCATTTGTGTTACTGATAAAGTGATGATACCTCGAGGATTAAATTAAAATTAAGTTAAAAACAAGGCGAGGACATGCTTACATCCCGGAATATACCGAATTTCTTCAAGTAAGTAATCAGAAGTTTAATCTCCTGAGACACGAGTGGAAAATGTTCTTTTGAAATTGAGGCGGATGCTCTAACGAAAGATTTTTTCTCAGCACTGGGATCCCTCAGTAAGAGGTGACAATACATTTTACTATTCCATATTGAACCTTATTATCCCATATGGAGCAGTGTGATTTTTGTGAAAGGCAGGCTCGATTGACACATTAATGATTGAAAGTTAAAGGAGTAAATAACATTCAGTAATGTTAGTAGCCTTCAGAAAGTACAGGTAATACAAACGTTTGGCTGTAGATAATCTCATATGTTATATAAACGTACAAAGCAAAGCTCCCTCATTTTTTCAACAGGCAAAGGAATACACATTTTTGTTACAAGATACAGTAAAATTTTCTTGTGGCTCAATGTTTTTAATTTATAGAAGGTTTGGAGCCCCATTGTTTTTATAAAGTTTGTTTTTATGTAAAATAATGTGTAGCTATATAAACATTGAACTGTTTTTGTTTTTTTAGTTAACTTCTACTACTAACTTATAAATACTACTACTTACTCCATGCTGTATTCCTTCATCGTCTTCCTCGTAATCATCAGAAATATCCGACATTTTCTTCGTAATAAAATTTCTTTTCTTTTTTTGTTTTTTCTCTTGCAAACCTGGGCTTCCTTGTTCACGGATTTTAATCTTGTGTATATAGTTACCATTGACAACGTTAATTAAAATTTTTTTCAAATTTGAACAATTTCAATACATTGGAGATTTTATTTCGCACTTCTTCTTAGATAATATTGTTATCAAATAACATTGTTATGAATTTTTCAAGTAACAATTGTAGAGCATCTACGAAGGTGACCTGAACTTTTATGTTTAACTTGGAAAACAATTATAAAGCTACATTTCCACTTCAATGTTTCGATAAAATCTGTGAAGCACTTTTCGAGCATTGGAAAAATAGCAACTCACATGACGTTGCTTCAAAAGCTATGTAACAGTAACATATAAAGCACCGTATTATAAATCTTTTTTCCTTCTTCTAAGTTTTCATTTCCTTCTCAACCTTCCTTTCTTCGTTGAGATCACTTTCACAAGACCACTTTTACACTACAAATTGCTTATAAATCTACTAGGTTTTTCTGCAAGTTTATCTTTTCTCTGGTCACTGGCGCAGCATTCACATACTCCCGAACACATTCCAGGGTTCTTGTTTCTCAGGGACGAGGTATTCATTAGCCTGTATGTCTGAACCGTATCTGTCCATATCTGGTAATTATGTGCCTGTAGGCGAAACAGACCTTTTGGTATAATATGTTCAAATTTTAAACGGATTGTATTAAGTCCCCTTCATCGGTTGTGTGCAAACCAACAAAGCTTGAATGCATCATAGATTGGAAAAGTTGTACGAGTAAATAATTTCAAAGGGTCATGCACACTTAACGACATTTCCCTAGTAGCCAAAGCGTCTGCAAGAACCCGTTCCTCCAGCTGAAGGGGCAAAAAATATTTTTGATGTTTGGTCTTTAGTTACACGCGTTTTGATTTATTTTTCAATTTTGAAGCCAAAATGCAAAACCTTGTCCAAAAAAATAATCCTAACAGTTAATGCGTATAAAAACAACATCGAAAATGAAGTATCAAGATAAATGATCAAAAGGTTTTCTTCGATGTTTTTTATTACTAAGGAAGTGAGTAAGAGAGTTTATTGCAGGAGTTTGTTAAACAATTCTATCATTATATCTCACCAATGATAAAACTGAGTTGCTTTTGTTTGACTTGATTACTTACTTGAGCAGTCATTACTACTTTTAGTGAACTACATGAACTATCGAGACGAATCCTTAGAATCCGTTTTTCTTAGTTCTTTATTATCGGAGATACATGAGAATGACAGAAAGATAATTTTCTTTTTTTTTTTAAAAAAAAAATAATTCGTTTACAATAAAATTGGCAGTGATAAAGAGCACCAAAGCGACCTGCCACATTTCGTAATACACGTTTTTTGACTTTAGGACACCCGTGGTGGAGTAAAGTATTTAAAATACCCGTGGTTTCTCCTCCTCCTACTACTACTACTCCAAGTTATGAGCGTTTTCGTGCAGCGTTTACATGACATCGTTGCGGAATTCGCAAATTTGGTCAAATTAGGACTTCCAGTTGACCAATTTTCATGAAAATTTGCACACAGCACAATTGAAAGGTGCTGATTTCAAATTTGACAATGATATTGCCAGGTTTGACTAAAATTGGGCAATTTAGGCCAAATTTGGACCAAATTTCGTAAATTCTTCGATTTTCCTGAAATTTTACACGGATCACAATTGAAAGGTGCTGATTTCAAATTTGCAGACCTCCCAGTGCAAAATCAAGTAATTTTTTTATGAATTTAGGACAATTTTAGATAGTATTTTTGGACATTTTAGGGCAAAATTTGAGAAAATTTAGGACAAAGACTAAAACGCTAGGACAACTTTAGGACAATTCCCTAATTATGGACCTGTTATAGTAAACATATCTTTATGATTGTCTGTTATCTACATTTTGAGTAATATGAAATTGCAAATGATTCGACTTTGTTAAAAGCTAGACTAGCTAAGTTCTTTAGCTTCCTGTCCATTATCAATCCATGTAGGCTTGTTTTGTTCAATGTAAAATCTACTAGATAACTCAATGGTATAATCAAAAGTGATACAAAAGAAACTCATTAACTTCAACTGGTAAAAATACTGTAGCAATATACTTAGCTCAAAAGCTGAATGAAAACAAAAACTCTCAAAAACTATTTACACTTCAAACGAGATCTATTCAAGTTCTTTTTTCCGAAATAGATTTTAAAACTAAATTTCTCATATCTTCTAGTAAAAGATCTTTCAAATAAGGATACATTCCAAACTGAATAGTGTATTCTGTTTTACAGCTTCGCAATTTCTGAATCCGGAAACATCTTCATTACTTGAAGAGAATAAAAAGTTAGACTCAACACATTCTAAAGCCGGAACAATCTCTGCTTTCCTGGTTAATTCAACTCTAGTTAACGTTATTTATGGACATTTTAATCTTAATGCACCGTCACTGTCCTGTCTTAAATGGTACTTTCTTTTCCCCTCCTTTTCCCTGGTACAATGAATGCAGCTTGCTACTTGTAAGACTCCTGATTTGTGATATATATACCACTTCTATTAACTGAGAAGACCTTTAGGCATTTTTTGTATTCCGCTGAAAAAATATCTACTTTACAAGGTTGTATTCAGTCAAAAATCAGAATGATAATAGACAATTCAACGAAAATATACAAAATATATATACTCAAAATATAATCATGTATTTTCAATCTCAATGTCTCAATAACTACAGTCAAAAAACAGGAATTGCTTTTTTTTCATTTGAACATTATCCTAAATTTTATGACATTTAGGACAATCTACCAAAAGTTAGGACAATTTAGGACAAAATTACTAAAATTTATAATTTTAGGACATTTTAGGATTTTAGGACACTCTGGGAGGTCTGAATTTGACAATGATTTTGTCAGGTTTGACTAAAATTGGCCAATTTAGGCCAAATTTGGACCAAATTTCGAAAGTTCTTCAATTTTCATGAAATTTTGCACGGATCACAATTGAAAGGTGCTGATTTCAAATTTGACAATGATTTTGTCAGGTTTGACTAAAATTGGGCAATTTAGGCCAAATTTCGAAAGTTCTTCAATTTTCAGGAAATTTTGCAAAGATCACATTTGAAACGTGCTGATTTCAAATTTGACAATGATATTGCCAGGCTTTACTAAAATTGGGCAATTTAGGTCAAATTTGGACGAAATTTAGAAAGTTCTTCAAATTTCAAAAAATTTTGCGCCGATCACATTTGAAAGGTGCTGATTACGAATTTGTCAGTCAATTTGTCAGATTTGACCAGAAATGGGTAATTCGGGCCAAATTTGAATCAAGCTTAGAAATTTCCGCAATATTCATAAAAATTTCTACAACTCACAATTAGAAGTTGCCGATTTTGAATTTGCCAGTCGTTTTATTAGATTTGAACATAATTTGGCAATTCGGCAACGTTGTATTTTGAGACTAAATAATGCATCGTTGTGTTACGTCCTGAAGTCTTCAAGCCAAGCGGCTTCTTGTTTTTTTATTAGAACACCTTAATTTTGGCTGAGCCTGGATGTGCTTATTTTTTCAGTAAATTTGAGCCTCAGATGTTCTTATTGACGTTCTTAATACGAAATCAAATATCTGAAGAAAAAAATTGCGCCTTTATAATAGCACTATTTATAATAGGAGAAAAGTTCTCCACGCCAGGTGAAAAACCCATTCGACAATTAGCTTTGCGATTATTACAGTATATGTATCTATTTTCTTCGTGATGGTTTATATAATAATAAAGATTTTTTAGCTTCGAGGCTGGGCATGTTCTTACGATGTTCTTAATTTTTTGCCGAATTTCAGCCTAAATGTTCTTATAAACTGGGTTCTAATAAAAAAAAAACGTGTACACTGGAATAAGGCAACATCCGTTGAAACACACCCCGCTAACTAAGTAAGATTTTTAACGACGACTCTAACAATTTGGCAGAAATCCATTCGTTCCAATTTTCTATCTATCTTCCCTGAAACTTGAATTAACAATAGAGGAAGGGTAACAATTTTCCATATCGACTTCTAAAACATCAATCCTGCAGAAAATGAGCATATGTGTCACCTAAGGCAACAATTATGTCATCTTGACCGACGTTCGTCCAAGGGAAACTATGTTTCAACAAATGTTTCAAATAATTACAAAGTGTCCCAGAGTTTATTAAAAAAAAGTAGGCAAATTTGTTGAAAAAAATCGCTACGGAGGAGTGTATATTATTCTAAAAGCTCTTCATCGCAGTTGCTTTTTTTAAGATTTTGATCAACATAACCACTTCAACGTAGCAGTCACTTGAAGAGAAAGGTAAGCAAAGAGCAGTAACAGTTTCTATGGTAACATTTCCCCATGGTGAATGCCATGAACAATCCCCATTCCAATTAATACGCATATTTTCTCAACATCATCTTTAGTATCGTATGCGTTCAATTTTCTATGAAATGTTCATATCTTTCATTCTAAGCCTGTGGCTTAGTATCACGGTACTACCATCCCTAGAATGGACCAACTGAACTTGTCGAATTATTTTACGGGAGTAGGATCCCAGCAATAATGTTTGTCTATATGCAAAGCGCTGATTGTCTTCATTTCCGTGTCGGTTAACGTGAAGTCAGACAGGTTGAAGTTACTTGCAATGTGCGTTAAGTTCGTAGATTTCGGTATAACACCTGAAAGAATGGATACATACGAGATGAAATGAAATGATGTAGTTGAAAATCGTGAAAATGGTAGTGGAACAATTTCACGTTATTATCATCATACAGACGAGGTTCTTAGGACAATTCAGCTTGAACGCGACGTATAAACACGATTCAGTGATCACGCTGAAAACGTGATACATACAGTGTGTCCACGAGAATGTGGGCATCTAACTTTCCAGAAGCATATCTTATGTTTTTCGTGCTTGTTTTTTTCAATTTTTATATACCGAAGAAAGAAAATTTTTTGTTCTCTCCAAATACAAGACCTTTTCGATAGAGGCGTTGGGAATACCAAGTTAGTAAATCGTAATAAAAAATTTACACAATGAAAAAAATTTGTGCCCATTCAAAATATTTCGTGACAAACTTATCACAACACCACCAATAACGGCTGTTTCAACGAAACAAAGAGTTAATTGCTCGTTAAAAGTCTGTTTTATATTGATCATTACAAAATTAACAACCGTGTCGAAACAAAAAATAGTCATTATTCCTTAAAATAAATTTTTTTACAAATAACAACTTATATTTTTGGAAAGCTCGTAAATTTGTCTTTCCAACGGTATAAAAACCGCATTACATTGGTGAAAATTCGAAAAGTTATTTGTGTTTTAAACCAGGTGCCCACATTCTCGTGGACATACTGTATAGCGAATTAAATAATCGTCATAAATAGAAATATAGTCCCAGTGGGCAAAATCGTCATAAAAAAATTAAACTGACAATGTATTTCAGCCTTTAGATGTCCAATAAATTACTTGACGTTGATCGGAATGCAATAGAAACCTCCGCTCAATCTCAAGATGGATAACAAGAACGAGGCGAAGATGACGTAATCATGCCTCCGCAATGCTGAGTACTATCAAAGACATGAGGAGGATGGTTCCCTTTATCACTATACTCTATTAAACTCTCAGAAACCAAAAAAACTAGCCTAAGACCCTCACGAAATGTAAAATAGACTAGACAACGAGCAGCCGTAGTATAGCTGTGTATGTCCAACCCGTCTCATTCGGATTTTTAAAAAAACTCTGAATCATTGTGATAAGAAAATATAAAACCAAATCACAAATCACAGCAGACTGTTTATGAAAACAAATATACGGTCTCCATGGCAACCTGATAACGGTTTAATGAATGGGAGGGGACTCGATTTAAGGTTCTTTTAAAACCTTCAGTTATAGATATGTCGGACAACCACCGCATTGACGGAGCAAACAAAACAATTCTAAGTTTATGGCCCGTTTCTTAGTACTAAGGTAACGCCTTACCAACACCTTGTTGCACAGCCCATCTCAACAGCACATGCGCAGTGGATTTCTGATGAGATTTTGCGATCTCGTTGAGGACAGGTTCATTGATAAGCTGCAAGAAGGAATATGCAAATATACAAAGCAAAGATACAAACATAAACACATTTATGAGTTACTAACAATGAAACAATGGACAACAAACTTTTGAAATTAAGATGTATTTCCTCGGATGACTTTTATAAATACCTATCTCTCTTCTTCATCATTCTGAACATAAAACATTCTTTTGAAACAATCGAAAAATATGGACAGAACAGGCATCAGATATCTTTTTTGAGCAAACTTCGATTTGCATTGCAAGGAAATCGATATGTAATCTAGAATTGCACATACCTGGGTGCACCCACACGTATAATTTAATGGGTTATTATGTGTGGACTTAACTACAGAACCCAATGATTCACCCGTCCTTTAAACGCTTCAGATGGAGAGGTACTTCAAACGATCAGTGAGAAAATGGTGAGAAATCTTTCAAGGTTAATTCTACTAGGCTTTAGTCCTACCACCGGAGGATTGGGTACTAAAGTGTTTCTGACTGGATGTTTCTTAAAACGTCTTTAACCTTGTTTCGATATCTGAGAGAAAACAAACTTAAGCACCATGTTTTTTCGTTCGCACGATATTTCCCTTGTAAACAGACAGAACAGGAAAGCCGTTATTATCCAAATAATATCCAAAATAACATTTGAAAGCTAACACATCTCTATGCAAATACTAACTCTTAAAAACAATAAACAACGTTCAGTCTTTCTCTCTTCATTTTGGGAAAACAAGCAATGTGACACGATTATTTTTGGCATGTTGACTGCGAAGACAAATCCGTTCAGGAAATAATGATTGATTAGTGATTATATTTTGGACTTTTAAAGGTACATCCGTGTCATAAAAAATTAGAAACAGTTTTCTTCGAAGTAGAAAGTCGTTTATGTCCGTTGCCGATCAAATAGCGCTTGAAGTGAAGGCAATTCTTTTTGCATCGCAACTCATGAAAAAAAAACAACAAACAAACAACCTAACAAAAACCAAAAAAAATCTAAATCTAAATCAACAGTGAGTAAATTAGTGTACGGTTCGAATATTGAATTCATAACTCATCTCAGAGTTGTAACAAATACTTTTGTCTTTCTTTTACTGTTTATAATATGCTTCACTTCGTTAAGCACTTTTTCGAAAGAAGATAACTCAGGCAACACTTAATTCATAACTCAAATATTCGCTTCCGTGAAGAGTTAAGTATTGCTCATACGATCATGAAATTCCAGAACGAAAGTTTAGTCCAGTTTCCGTTTCTTATGTTCGGGTTACAAATCGGAATACGTCATCTTATATCTGGTATGTTCTTTTATATGTTCTTGAACTAAAATCTTGTCATAAAACACATTAGTTGCAACGTCGTTAAGCAATAATATTTATTTCGGAAAGAAGCTAATTTATCCTTTAAGCATGGTTTCAAAAGAAATATTCCAATGACGTAAACGACAAGCAGAGGGGACAAAATCAAAACTCAGTTGATAAAAAAGCTTCTCATAAAGTTTGCTAGGGTGTTTTAGTTCAGCTCAGCACTTCGCTTTATCTATTAGAAATACGTCATCATCCTTTTAATCCTTGCACGTGGACATAGCAACTTGATACACCGTGCCATGAGATTACATTCACAAATTGTTCACAATAAAAGCGGATTAAGGAATACATGTATTTGTAAATGTTTACAATCAAAAGATTGAGCGAGGCCTATTTTATATTATTTGAAATAGCTGTGAAGTAATGTTGGATTATCAAGACAACATCATATAAAAGGCAGTGGTAATCAACATGAACGTTATTGCAAGAAGGGAGAAGCGACGATACAAACGTTATTGGAAGAAGCGAGAAGCGACGATACAAACGTTATTGCAAGAAGGGAGAAGCGACGATACAAACGTGAAAGCAAAAGGAGACAAAAATCGCATTATTCAGTAAGTAATGCATGCTAGTAATTCTGTACCAAATCATGTTCCAAAAGTTAGATGCAAATGGAACAGATTGACCAAATTTGGCCATTTTGCCCTAAACAAACGACAATGAATTCAGTACTCAAGTTTAACTTCTTCCAGACATACTGTCCTGCGTCTTGGTCGAGCTTTTATATTATTGAATATTGACGTTTTTCATGTGAGTTGATTTTAAACCACCTTTCTCGATGTAACCTAATTGTTAGCTATGCCTCATATCCCTCTCATAACAATCAACTAAGAATCGAAAACAAAGTATACATCCAGCTTAAAAATCATGCCGATATCAATTGGTAGAAAGCCCAATAAGACTAACTTCAAATAAATTCCTCTTTAGTTATGAAGCTTCAAAATCGTCGCAAAAGTTCGGTTTTCGATACCAATCTAGTGACAGCGCATGTGCAGAACAACCTTCGACAGATCATACCAGTCCGCCATTTAGAATATGCCATAAAGGAAAACACTGAACAAGTCAAGAAAGAGAGAAACTTCACTGACTTTATTTTGACCTGCCCGCTTCTTTTTAAAGGAAACACAAGCACATCCGATCGAAAAATCGGAATTTCGGAACGAAACCACTTAGATTCACTTATCGTTAACGAAGCTTTATTCGTAATTCAAAAGAAGCAGAGAAAAATGCCCAAGAAATGTTCGGCCATTACTTCATGAAAAAAGAGGCTAAAGAAAGAAGAAAATGAAGAATATGAAAACATCTTCAGAAAACAACAGCGACCGAGACGACGAAGAACCATGAGAAAGTTCGTTAATATACGCAAAGAACTATGAAATAGCATGCTTGGGGAACAGGCAAAATAAAACTTATTGTTTACGACTTGGACATTATGTTTAAAACAACAAGAGTTCCCAAAACACATTTGATGTTATTTGTAAATAATTGTACGACATTTCTCACATGACGAATAAAAAATGAAACATATTTAGCATAACAGAAGGTAATGTTCTATTTGCATAATATTTCCACACATAAATACGTTCATTAGAGTATTATGACATAGGCAAATATTAGTGTTTTGCCAGATTTAAATCTTACTGAATTATGTCAACAGGACACAAGGAAAGTTTTTCTTTTATAGTCTTGTAGTGGGCATTAAAAAAACAAATATTTTCTGTAGGGCGGCGCATAAATTTGAAAGTTATTAATTATAAGGATTTTGCAAGGCATATCATATAGAGCTATAGATGATCTGTTTCAATCAAGCATGAGTCTTCAAACCACGCCACTACTCCAAAACCCACGGCAGCAGTTAGTATTGTCTTATGCCGTGCGTTTCAGCGTGATATCATCAATCGGGATTTTATACTGCGTATCCTCAAAGACACCCGTATTGTTTTAATTTTAGTCAATAGTTCGTTGAGGCCGTACTGTCACGTAAACCCACATGTAGGCGAGTTCATATGACAGTAAAGAGTAATTCAGCTTAAACAGCCCCTAATTTACCACAGTGCTAAGGTAACAGAGAGTTCCTAAAGTTCCCAAAGCTTTGGCATTAACGTTAGATAACGCGCTCCTGTACACTACAAAAGGATAAAGAAATTGCTATCTTTCCTTGTGGAGAAACCTGTTAAGGAAAAGCTCATTATTTAGTTTGTAAAGACGCCTCTCAATCCTTGATTTTTTAAGGAGACAAACGGACCGTAGGTATTGATAAATCTATCAGTAATCGCATGATTTGAGTAAGATGGGATAATCATCTTACATACTGAAAAAAAAAGATCGGAGATTAAGAAATTCTTAATAAAAAAGACGCACATTTTTGTCTATACTTATCTTTTGAAACAAAACAAATATTGATCTTTAATAAAAACATCTTGTTTATTATCGATAAATTAGAGGATACGGAATTAACATGTCCCGACTTCCACATCAATATGCATTCTGAAGGATGCATAGAAAATGAAGGATTTACACACAGCGGAGTTTCATAAAAAAGGATCCAACGTAATTACGAGATTACTAAGAGATATGTACGCTTGTTTTGCCGAGCCATTTGGTAAAGTAAATAGATGCTTTGCGAACTAAGTTGTTTGTTTCAAAAAACGAAACGGAATTTTTTATTTTAAATGATCCCTACTGAGCATTTGATTTCAGCTTTCTGATAACGAATCCCTTTGGTATGCAATGCTGAAAACAGCCCTTGTTCTGACGTCAAGTAAATATAAAAATACTCACGTGACCAGTGCCTAGTGAAGAGTATGCTTGCAGAAAAATATCATTTTCTTGACAGAAACGAAGAAGATCGTTTTGATGAAGATGAGGATGGAATTCAACCTAAATAAATGAATTAACCATTTACTGAGAGACTAAGGTCACACCATGCAAGTGTTTCTAAAAATACTTCCTGACTAATCTTATACGCTTAGATTTAAAGGGGCTGTGAGGTCAAACAATGCTTTTTTTCCTCTTCGATACAGTAGGAAATGCTGAGGGAAACACAAATATTGTGGTTTTTTAAATTTTAATTTATTTCCAGTCAGACGTAACAACGCTTCGCAGGTTCCTTTGTTGTTGCTATGGTTACTGAGTTACTGGTTACACCTATAGCAGATTCGGTGGCTTTGCAGAAACAATTAACCTAAAATGGCTACCAATTCGTGAAAGAATTGACTTGGCAACATCTAAGACAGCCCACAAGTCCCTTTACAATGATACCTGGACAGAAAATTTAAAATGTACTTTTATGGATCGACCAAAGTCACTAAGAACACCAATAGAGACACGACACAAAATCAAACCATGCAACATCACCAACTCATTCCAGTATACTATCGGCCGGACATTCAATGACCTCCCACCTAACTTTCGATCAATCCAAGATCACAAGAAATTCGTCAATTCTTGCAAGAAGTATTACATGGACCGAGCATTTGCCAAATTAACTAATTTATATAAAAAAAAAAAAAAAAAAAAAAAAGTTGTTAATGTTTATACGTTCGTCATAACGCACAAACACAAAATCTTTCGCATTTTGAGATGAAGAGCCATTGTAAATATGGAAATGCTCAGAATAAATTCCGTTATTATTATTATTATTATTATTATTATGTACACTCAAACGTCACGTGAGCATTTTTAATTTGGTCAAAAAATAAAATGGAACATATCTGATAACATTTCTCATCTTCTCAGAATGTTTCAGATATGGAAGAAAAAGAAAATGTTATATTTCATTCAGAAAATTTCCAAGAAAGACAATGTACAAAAAAGCCAAATAAAACACAAACAATAAAGCTATTTGATATTATCACGAAAAGATAATCTTTTCGAAAGTTACAAATTCATGTCAAGGGAGATATTTTAGGAACTTTCCCTAAAAGTAAAAGAACATGTTTTTGATATGTAATTCAAACCTATTATTATTTTTGATTTTTAACCCAGACCTATACTTTAACAGCGTAGAGTGAGCAAGTTTCCGATCATAAGGCTGGTGTTCACTCGATCGCACACACGAAGCTTCCAAGTGAAAATGTCTTCCGATTGGTCAATATTTATTTGTTCGTCAGCGAATTTTGAGGGAGTAGATTAGCTTTCTACTCTGAACTTTTTAGGTTTTCATAAACGAATACAATTACGTTTTGAGCATCACTTCAATTCCTTAAAAAATATTTCATCACCACTGAATTTATTTCACTGCCTAAATGGTTAGAATTCCTCCAATGACTTTTAACGAAAACTCGATTACTCGTCTTCCTCGATAACTCGAACTTTTTTTGTCAGTCCCTCGACATAATAATTAAAGTGATTTCAACCAATTCACCTTTCCCAAATCTTTTTGCGTAATGTTCCACTTAACATATAAACGAGGCTGTATGTTAGTTGTAGACGAAGTTATACATGAAAACAAGCAGTACTAAAAACAGTACACCAGGATGTTTAAACGATTTGTTATTGCTTGATATTGAACAGTCGACACCTATGGTCAGTGAAAATAATAAATAATAGTTCCAAAGATCGATAACATTGACTCGAGTTCCTGTTCTGTTCTGTTAAAAAACATTATTAAACAACATGGTGAAAGAAATCAGTATCAAAGAAAACATCGTAATTTGTCAGGCTCTTTTCTTGGTATTTGGAATAATGATATACTACAGTTTCGTTTTAAACTATCTTTGGTAGAACTTTTACAACCAGGTACACAACAATATTTTCCATAACCACCAACACATTCTTAAAAGGACGAATCCTCGTATATTGAAAATACGTTTAGTTTCCTTTTGATATATCGAAGAAATATTGAAAAAGTTGGTAAAAACTTTTTTGAGAAAGTTTAAGTTTGTTTACATTTTACAACAGCCAGCCTCAATTTCATGCTGAAAGATTATTGAGCAATACGTTTCGGGAAAGGTATTTTTCAATCCTCATATATGATCTCGAACTCGAATAATTTTACCAGTACCCTGAGATCCGACTGTAATAGTAATAACCAATAACATCAAAAAACATTCTACTAAATTCATTCGAAAATCTGTTTAAGTTATCTTTGGAAACCAAGCTCGTAATTGAATGAGTCACAGTTTAAGTAGCTAGACCGATGAATGTCAACTAAATTGGGAGTCAAGGTTAATTCGCCAGAAGGTTATTAATATCCTGTAATACAAATGGCAAGAACTCAACAAACCTGGTTCAAGACTGGCTTGATTTCAGCATAATGCAATAATTCTTTTAACTGATGAATGGTGTAGTTGGAGACACCTATACTTCTTGTCAATCCTACGATGAAAGCATGTTCTAATATACAATCTATTACGATTTGGTAATACGATTTGATCTTATAGGTGAAACAAATTAGAAAAGATGACCTTGAAGAAGCTAAATCAGTTGTATTCCTCAAAAAACGTCTTAATTACAACGAATATGATTAATTTCTTCATTTGGCCCAAAATAATAAAAAAGTATGCATCGTTTCAACATATATCCTGGAAATCTAAATCAACTTTATGCCATAATGAACATGAAAAATTTGTAAAATCAAAATCCATATGGCTCAGAAAAAGACCATCACATCAGTTTGAATTCATTTCTACATTTGGCAACCTAAAAACATGCCTTGTTTCAACATTTCCTGGAAAGCTGACCAAACCTCCTTCCGATGCACACTGTGCTTATCATCGCTTGGTGGTAACTTTGATCGACCTGGCCAATGTATCAAGTAGCAATCAAGGTAGTCGCACTGTAAATCTTTTAAAGTTTGCTGAAGAACTGACCAAGCAGAATTATAATCCATGTCTTTGGGAGCTAGTAAAAAAGTAGAAAAACTTTGATAATCTTTAAATCAATATCTGATTTAAAACTTTAAGGCATTTATTCTGAGAGTGATAATATAGATTTACAATTCCATGCACAGGATCAAAGATTAATAATCATAGAAATCTCCTTATAAAAATTGAAGGAACTTCTGAAATTTACTCCAAATTTTTCACGAATTTTGGTCAAATCTGAAAGAACCTTCGTAAATCTGAAATCGGCACATTGCACAAATATTTGGGCCATATTTGACCAAGAGCTTAATTTTTAGCTAAATCTAAGGAATGACTAAAAACCTAATAGCCAGGGATGTGTGGAAAATTTACTAAATTTCTGTTCATTTTCTGTACAGATGGAGAGTAAGACTGTCCAGTCATGATTTGTCGATGACATTGTCGACAATTGTACTACATCAATATGCGACTAGTGCTTCCTTTGCGATCCGCATCAATTGTCATCAATATCAAAATAGATAAAATGTTTGTTATCAACAAAAGAAGTACCTACCTAGTTTGCTTGTTATGAAAAGATCATGTCTAGTTAAGCCATGTTTCTTGTACAACAGACGCAAAGCATCTCCGATGTCTTTTTCATTCTGATAACAAGATGCCGTATCTACAAGAGAATTTCTGACAAAGTGTTAAAAAAACATAGAACATGAGAAAACTTTGATGTCTTTGAAGATATGATGTCTAAGAAGACCAGCAAGATTGAAAAGTAAAATGAGTAACTTTAAAACAAGATGACACCATGTTAGTTGATCTGAAAATTTCAGATCATCAAAACTTTATAGTGTAAAATCTTGTAAAATTTGTTTGGTTGATTGAGTTTATTGGATGGTCTGAAATTGTTAGATGAATACCCTCCATACAATGAATTCCACAATGGAACAGAAATATTGATTTTAAAAATCAATCTCCTTGTTTACCATAAAAATAATCTTCATAAAACCCTCCATGTAACAAACTCTTGATGCAGTGAATTATTCATTTATAAACAGAAAGTTGGACAGAATATCAGAACTGCCCAAAAAACTTTCGTATCAACAAATTTTGTAAGATCAAAATACGATACCACAGCAAACTACTGAATAAAATAATGCATACATACCAATCATTCGATATCCAGAATGAAGAGCAGCATCGAGGACGTTCTCTACCAGGTCTGCATTGTTATTTGTACGAAGCTTGAAAGTTCCTACTGCATAAATGAATGAAAGTAGGAAAAGGTAACCAATTTCGACAGTTAGACGAGTTCAAATACATTGAAAATAAGACCACTTCAAAGAATTAAAGATTTTTTTTTCAGACTTAAGAAGTATGATGTGAATTCAAGTACATGCTGAAGATGAGGTAATCCTTTTGAACAGGTTATCTTGTAACTGGCAAACAACAAAGACCATAACGCTGTTACCAGTCATTGAAAATGATTACTAACAAAAGGGGAATAGTTCTTACTGGTTTCATTACCAATGACATACAACAGTTTCAAAAGAAAAGTTTTAAAATAGTTATACAGTATACTCTTGATAAGTGGTACACCGGATAAGTAGGACGCCCGCTATCTAGTACACTTTCCCCCGGTCCCTTGGCGCAAAAACTCCGCATAAGTAGGACATTCAATGCAGCGACTCAAGAATTGGTGGTCAAGGCTTCTAGGTTAGTGGAAACTGAAGTTCAAGCTACCTCAAGACAAATGACGTTGACAGATTTTTCATTATGTAGATTAAGTTGTACTTATATATTCAAAGTTTAAAGTGATATAAATACATTGCATCCTACTTCTAGTGGTTTGTTTCTTATATTGTAATGACCATCACCTAAAACCTTTCATAACTGGGACAAATCAACCCTTTTTTGCAGATGTCCTACTTACGGGGAGATTTGGATAAGTAGGACGCCCGCTAAGTAGTACGCTTTTTTTTCGGTCCCTTGAGCGTCCCACTTATCGAGAGTATACTGTAATTACCAATAACTTACAGCCAATGTATGGTATTGCAATGCCATTGTTTAAAACATGAACATGCGTCATTTCATCAAATTCTTTATCTACATCTATGAAATCAATCAAGTATCTTTATCGCATGAATGGATTCTCTAATAGCTTCAAATAATAAGAAATTTAAGGAGCTTTTGTAACCAAGAGGTGAGCCCAATTTCCATAATAGCAACTTTCCAACATGATAAAATTCTGATAGTAAGTTGAACTTCTAACACAAAAATCACACTAGTCGCACTAATGAAGTAGAAAACAGGTAGAAAAGCTATTAGGTTGCAGTTCAGCTACAGTACATGCACACACACGCACACGCCAATCTTCCAACCTGCTTCATCTTTAGGGAACTGATAGTGTGAAAAAAGAGAACAGATTCATTGCAACAGGTGGCAACCTGTTTAGATGTAGTTTCTAAGGATTCATGACATACAAATGATAACAATTTACATGAAAATCAAATTTTTTTTGCATAAATTCGTACATAATTTCTTTTTACGAAAATAATAAACCATAAACACTGTGGAGTTAAAAAACAAATTAAAATCCTTTCAAGAAGAAAAAGTAAACAAAACAGTCAAAAAAAGTCAAAAATATTTTCTTCAAATTCTTTTCAAAAACTTTTACAGGAGTAATTGTTAAAAAGAAACATAATTGTTGTTCAGTCTAAAGGCTCTTGCAATTCTCACTTAACTGCTGTATAGTCAAGAAGGCCAACTATTACTTTATTTTAAGTAAAATTATTTAGCTGAAGCTGTTAGCACCTCACTTCAGCTACATCCCCATACGCACAGACATATCCTCATTCGCATAGCCGCATACACTGAATAACAGAGCATACTATTTCAGTAATGGAAATTTGGTTATGGATGGTTCTGGACTTTTTAACAAGTAAAAACATGTAAATTTTAGGATTCACTAATTTTGAAGTTGTTAGATAGTTATCTATGAAATTGAAGGACATAATCCTTAGATATTTCATGACAGAGCTATCTGACTGTTGTATACACGTTTGCTTTTTTATAAGAGGTTTAGTAAATTTTCTCCAAAAGTTAAGCAACAGTACTACCTAAATATAACAAATTTAGCAACATGAAATTTTGAAACGATGAAACAATAGCATAGCAACAGCATATATTTCTTAAAATTGTTATACTAGATTGTAACACTAGGTTGCAGTACTATGTCCTACACTTTCTTCTTAGATACTTAAGCATACACAAAGGGTTTCAAGACTGAAAATACATATTTTTTCAATTAACGCTTACCAACACTTTAAGCAACATTACTACTAGCATCTGACCTTGGTTGCTTGTTCGACTCATACATTATAAGATATCTAATAATGTAATAATGAGACAATAACCTTACAACTCTGCCTTTTATAAATAATTTCGTTTTATAAGTTGGCAGTACCTGTTAGTGTCCAGATCCCTCAAGAGTATAATATAAAGAGAACAACTCATCCTCGTTCATCATGGGAAATACATTTTACAGTGAGTACTAGGCACTTTAACACCCTTTGTTTCATCAAAAGGATTCTTCATCTTGGTAGACCCTCTCGTGATGTCACTGATATAAGGCCAGTCAGTATTATTAACCGGATTATCCAGCTTCTCCGTATCACTGTACAATGGTGCGTCCAAGAAGGGAGACTGGACTTTGTAGTAAACTTTAAAGGCCAGCTTGATAGACAAATACAATTTGTAGTTTGTAAGTTTCCCTTGACCTGGAGACTTAGGTTCCACACCAAATTATATTAGCTTGCAAGTCTTGTCTGCGCTAAACATTGCCGCTCTCGGTAACATATCAGCTCTGGCTTGTGTCTCATCCTATACATCCTTCCATACTCCCTACTTGACCATATCAGTGTTCTTTCTAGACCTGTAGTACCTCTGCTTTATATCGTCCAAATCATAATTGTTCATAATCAACTTATTAAAGCCAGTTGTTCTATGTTTCCCAGTTGCAGGGATATAGTGAGTAGCTGAAGTGTTATCATCAACAGTGTGTTGATTAACAGTGTAAAAGCACTTCTCAGTTCCCTTGTCATTTAAGAACTCTGCTACATCAGACACTGTGTTCTTAGGGGCGAGCAAGTTTTCATTGCTTTTCATTATCTGGCAATTTGCAAATTTTTTGAGTAATGCAGTTACTAACACTTTAAACTAGGCGACTAACCATTTGAGACATATTGTGAATTGACAACAAATGTGCTGGATTGTTAGCAGTGATAGATATAAAAATGAATGACTGTTGTCACATCAACAATACATCTGCTTTTGAAAATAAAAATAAAAAATGCTTTAATGCAGTAATATACGCTTTACCAAACTTTCATTTTATTGCTGCTATAAATATAAAACTTAAAAACTAAAAACATATACCATTATATTCTTAATTTATTCAAAAGGAGTGAAGATAATTTGTGTGTCAGAAAGAACGGTATTTTTCAGTGTTGGCTGATTCATGAACTGAAGATCCCACCTTTTGTAAGTGTTGCTTATTCTTTAATTGGTTGCCATTATCGACTACCTTACGGGCATTAACTACTGTGGAGTTAACCAGTGCCACACAAATTTTCACGGTTAGGTCATTTATTTTCATTTTTTTTCCGAAGATGTTAAGAGGTTTCTGACATTTCTTTTATTATTACAGAGCATTTATCGAATACCACTACAAAGTGTTTGTTATATCTTAAACATTAAGTTTTGTTTGTGACAAAAAATACTCTTGTTTGTAGTTGAAAGAATAGTTTCAATTTGTTTACCGTAAATGACTGATGACAAAAAAACTGCTTGTGTCCTACTCGAGTAACTTCAAAAAAAGCTCAATAAATACTCTCACTTTGAGATGAAAATAATGCATTCCCGCGTTATTAAGTTTCCTTCTTTATGGTGAAACATATGTGACATGTTCCGCGAAAAGGGACCACTTGATGTAACGCCTAGTGTAACGGATTTGTAACGGATTTGTAACGCCAGCGTTACAAAATTTGTAACGGATTTGTAACGCCGGCGTTACAAAATTTGTAACGGATTTGTAACGCCGGCGTTACAAAATTTGTAACGGATTTGTAACGCCAGCGTTACAAAATATTTGTAACGGATTTGTAACGCCAGCGTTACAAAATATTTGTAACGGATTTGTAACGCGTTACAAAATCGGATTTGTAATGGTGATGTATAGAATAAGTAGGAAAAGAAATTATTTATCTTTATTTATCTTATAGGTTCGTTTTTTGACGTTGATGAAAGATATTCGATGAAAAATAGCAAGACAAAACACAAAAGAACCTCATGTATTTTTTTGATTAATAAACTTAAAAAGTTCCGAAATTATTACAGTTTTATTATTATTATTATTTGTAACGCCTAAGCGTTACAAATAACGGATTACCCCTGAATAAATTCCAATTGTTCTGATGTTCTCAGCAGCAAGCATGGACTCCTTTGAAATCTCTGGACGTGACTTTTGCCAAAGAGATTCTTATGAATCTTGCGAACAAAACTGTGTCAAACCAGAATTTGAAGATTCGTAAGTATTAGTTTGTTGCTAGAACATTCCTAACTCCTATTAGCCAAATTCGTGACAATCCTGTTTTGCTTACATGAAACAAATCGCTCAACTGTATTACACGTTTTTGTTATATATATATATATATAAGAATGAAAAAATTCTGAGCAGGCTCAATTATTCTTAGAGGTTTCAAGTTTTTCAGCCTGATATTCTTATAAAGGATATTCTTATTAAAAAAAGCGTGTTGTTTACATTGGCTTCATTTAATTCGAATCCCAGTGAAGACATTGCAGTGGCTAGTTTTATTCTATAATTTCAACAGTTGATGGAGTGTAACTATTTTAATTCCTTCCTCTCAAAATACTTCTTATATGCTGTGAAAATCCTGATTCTCTCTAATTGAGATTAGACGACCCGTATTCTCAGCAAATGACCTGCTTGCCTAAATAATCTGCCATTCATTTGGTGTCAGTAAGATTTATAGGTTCGACATAAATCATATTTAGGGATGAATGTGATGATGTTGATGATTGTGGCTGCTCGCTAGAAAAAACTGGGAAATCTTGTATCCGGCAATTCGATAAAGAATAAAGCTGCAGTGGCAAAGAAAAAAGCTGCAGTGACAAAGAAAAAAGCTGCAGTGGCTACAAATAACGAAGCTTCAGCCGTGGTATCAACTGACAATAAAGTGCCTCTATCTGACAGTGAGGTGGCAATGATGGAGGCATTTTATAGTCGGATTGTAAACCCTGATCACCCCTTTGCCGCCATACTAGCTTTGGCAACAGACAGTAAGGAAAGAAAAAATTTTGCTTTGAAACTGTTAGGGTTGCTTTACACGAATGAAGAAATGGCAAATACTTGGTATGGCAACGAAAGTAGGCCAACGAAACCATTAGAGCCAACAAAACTAAACATTTTAAGGGACATAATATACCTCGTGTTCCCTGACTCTCAGAAAAATTATTCGTGGCCAAAAATAATGACATCAATAAAGTCACGTTGTAGAGTTGCCAGGAAAAGGTTGAAATCTTAATGTTACTAAGAAATATTGATAAGCTTTGGCATGAAAATTAACTGTTAGTACCATTAAGGGAGGCAACTCATTCTGAGAGAAAAATAAAGTGCTGGAAATACTTCTGATGGCCGAAACACTTAAGGGTATGCCTAGGTAATATAAACCGCATGGTTCCAGCTGCCATGTTTATAGAATACCCGTCACATGTGCTAGGATAGGAAGTATTTGGGGTGCCAAATCCAATGGCTTACCTTCACGCGGTGCACCCTGTTAAGTGAACTTTACATTTGTAAATTTCATGAACGAAAAGCCATGGTAAATAACTGTGATTACTAATATGTGACATGTTCCGCGAAAAGGGACCACTTGATTTTATTTGGCGTTACAAATCCGTTACAAATTTTGTAACGCTAGCGTTACAAATCCGTTACAAATTTTGTAACGCTAGCGTTACAAATCCGTTACAAATTTTGTAACGCCGGCGTTACAAATCCGTTACAAATTTGTAACGCTGGCGTTACAAATCCGTTACAAATCCATTACAAATTTTGTAACGAAGTGTTACACGTATAAGAGTAAGATTTGAAAACGATTCTATTCTTACCTGATAAGCTTCGATATTAGACTGATAGTTTACAAAAATAATCGTAAGATCTATCAAGAGTGAAAATTAACTGGCTGGCCAAGATATGTTTTTAGGGAGTTTCTGGTTAACATTTCCTTGAAAAACTGAGAAGACTCTTTATTGTAAAACTTTTCCTTACCTAACAGAGTTCATTTAAAACTAGTTTACACAGTCAAACTTTTACCTTGTGTAATTTAAATCAACAGACCTGTCATTAGTCATCTACAATATTTAGACTAGTCTAAAATATTTACACGCTTCAATATGAAAAACTTCATAATGCACAGGTCTTTTGTTTTAATTTTTGCAAGGCGAAAGTGCGGCTGTATAAACTTGTTCTACTTGATAAACAAAAGTTTTTAAAAACACTTTTTTGGTGGCACCCGTTGAGTATTAAAAATAGAAAGGGTCACCTGGTTCACATTCACTTAAGAAACTGAATAGATGGGTTTTAGAAAAACAAACTAAAATTGTTACCTCCATAATGACTTTCACTTACCTTACTTCAAATTTAATCTTCTATGTTAATGCTTGTGTGGCAACGCACTTCGATTACAGAGTAAAAGTAAAGTGTTTTTTCATCTGTCCAGTTGAAACTAGGTGACGTTAGTCCGACTTTGCTGTTCGAGAGGGAGGTAGAGCAGTAAGGAAAGTCAACTGGAACTCTCTAGGACATTGCTTTCTTGGGAAAGGAGTGACTCCGCTGTTGATCCTAGTGTAAGCTTAATTGTCTGGCGCCGCGATGGATCACAGTAGTTGATATTTCCTAAGGGTGCCATTCCCATAGAAACGGCAATGTCTCAGCAAAAATTTTATCAATGAATTTCAGTCGTATTGAAACGCTTCTGATTTTTCACTGATGTGATTTAAAAGAAAAACAAAAAACTAGAACAAAATGTAAACACGGTGAAAGTTTTATGAACGTGAGAAGAGAAGAAGACATTGCATTGGAGATACTCTTGATACGCGTTACAAATTTGTAACGGATTTGTAACGCCGGCGTTACAAATCCGTTACAAATTTTGTAACGCTGGCGTTACAAATCCGTTACAAATTTTGTAACGCCGGCGTTACAAATCCGTTACAAATTTTGTAACGCTGGCGTTACAAATCCGTTACAAATCCGTTACACTAGGCGTTACATCAAGTGGTCCCTTTTCGCGGAACATGTCACATATGGTAATATCTATGATTCTTTAATTAAAAATTTCAGGGAAACAAAAACCGCACAGTACTAGCAGAACGGTGGAGATGGTGAATCAATTTATATCAATAAAACAAACAGACTGGGAAACTCAGCCAAAGAGAACGGGAAACAAAGGAATGGTATGCACAGGGTGTGGAAAATAAGCTACAGGTTATATTATTACAAAAATATACCTCCCGCACGTCCTGCCTCCTTGAATTCAATCTTCAACTGCAATTCTTGCCCCATGCGACACAAAAAGTGTTCGAAAAGAAAAAATTCTCCTCCGTTGATCTGCGTATTTGAATGACATGGAAGTTAATCTTCGTCCCATGTGACACGTCGTGTTCGAAAAGAAAAAATTCTCCTCCGTTGATCTGCGTATTTGAATGACATGAAAAGTTAATCTTCGCCCCTTATATTTTCGAAATTCTAAAACTTTTAGAAAATCACATTTTCTTAATCAAAAAGTTATAATAATTTTTCACCAGGATTACTTTTGATTCACAGGAAAAATCCCGTAAAGATAAGGCTTTGGATAAAATGCAAAAATTTCTTCCTCCATAGTTGTTGGAAATACTAAATAATGCTTTGTAGCACTTAGGGGCATTTTGGGGTGCCAAATCCAATGGCTTACCTTCACGTGGTGCACCCTGTTAAGTGAAATCGAACAGATTTCATGAACTAAAAGTCATGGTTGCCTTAAAGGAAGAAATTTGTAATATTTCCACGTCTCTAAGCTTGCCCAGTAAAAATTTCTTTCTTTAAGGTATGTTTACAAAAAAATACTTCACTGAAAAGGGCGGTTCGAGGGTGGCTTCTATTTGCCGCAATTTTCTGTGATAATGGGTTAGTGTCGATAATTCTGAGAGATAATAGGATCATGTGAATTCAATAGCAATTACATTTGAGGGTAGTGGAAGCCTTTTTTCTAAATAAATTAATGATTAAATGTTTACACGTAGAATTTATAATTAAAAAATATAACTTTCCATTGTAGGAAATATAATAATAAAATGGCCAGCTGCGCTCCAGCTCCTGCTGCTCCTGATGGTGAGAACCAAGTTCTACTGATATAAATGTTTTGAATATCTAGTTTCCAGTCTCTTCACTAAACCATTTTTCCATTTTAGCAGTTCCTGATAATTCAAACGGAAAGAGTGAGTATAAACTATTCCCTTTTGCCTCGATGGTTTTTGGATGCACAGTATCACAGTACTATAAGCAAGTAATAGCTTTGAATATCTAGTTTCCAGTCTCTTCCAGTCTGCCTCGATGGTTTTTGGATGCACAGTATCACAGTACTATAAGCAAGTAATAGCTTTGAATATCTAGTTTCCAGTCTCTTCACTAAACCATTTTTCCATTTTAGCAGTTCCTGATAATTCAAACGGAAAAAGTGAGTATGAACTATATTCCCTTTTGCCTCGATGGTTTTTGGATGCACAGTATCACAGTACTATAAGCAAGTAATAGCTTTGAATATCTAGTTTCCAGTCTCTTCACTAAACCATTTTTCCATTTTAGCAGTTCCTGATAATTCAAACGGAAAAAGTGAGTATGAACTATATTCCCTTTTGCCTCGATGGTTTTTGGATGCACAGTATCACAGTACTATAAGCAAGTAATAGCTTTGAATATCTAGTTTCCAGTCTCTTCACTAAACCATCTTTCCATTTTAGCAGTCCCTAAAAAATCATCCACGGCACGACGGGGACCGGTAGATAAAAGTAGTAAGTGTAAACTACTACCATTTGCCTCGATTTCTTGAAATTCCTTCCTTAAACTGGATTCCTTGTTTTTTTAGGTGACGAATTCAAGCAGTTCCTCACCTATCGTGAGGAACACCCTGGCCCGACATCAAGTCGGGCCTACCGAAAATGGATTTCCTTGGGGGGGGCGGGATATGGACAACTTTAGGTGGGGGGGTAGGGGTAGGGGTAGGGGTAGGGGTAGGGGTAGGGGCAAGGGCAGGGGCAGGGGGGGGGAAGGGGAGAAAGTGTGGTGAGGGATCATGGGTGGGACAGGGGAAGGGCAATAATCTTCAATATACAAAACCTGTATTACAACCAGTAGCACCTACAAACCATGTTATCATGAAATAATGAAATAAGATTAATACATGAAATAAAAACTGGTTGAATACAGGTTTTGTATAGTATATATAATATATTTGTATATATTATTTAATTTTCAATATACTATGACAACCGAATCTCCTGTGTTTACTCATTAACACTATCCCATTTATTACACTTATTGCACATTACTGAAACGAGTCCCGTGACATTCTGTTATTATATCAACTATTGCGAAAACGAGGCGGAGTTGGATAGAAAATAAATTCGGGAAAGGTCTATTGCTTTTGCAGCTGTTTTTTCAAAGAAAATTATTTTTGAGAAACGAGAGACTAGATTTATAAGATATTTCAAAACTGGGAGAAACTGTAATCGAAATTGTTGTTTCTTTAACATATATTCCTCCTTAACATCAACGATCACTTGTTCGACGGTATTTTCTGATGTTTCTTATGCAGCATTTCACGCGGATTAATATTCAGATAAGAGCTTTGGTATGAAAATCAACAGAAAGGAACTTATTCGCCTTTAAAACATTGGGAAATGTGTGCATACAACGTAAAAACTCGTTTGTTCATAGACAATTTACCAATTTAAAATTTGTGTTTTAGTACTAAACAAGTTAAGAATTAAAACCGCTTTTGTTGATTGGAAAACTGAGTATTTTGATCTTCTCGTGTGCATTGCCAAAGTGAACGCACGGAAAGAAAATGACATGGCTACCTGGTTCATACTCCCCTTAAGAAACTGGAGAGGCCTTTAGTTGAAAAAACCTAAAATTGTTAATGCAAATAGAAACCATGGTGATAGTATTTTTGTAACTCACTTGAGACTTAAGTGTTCGATTAAAGTTTACAGTACACGGACATATGTCTTTCTTTCAATAGACGAACACGATGAATAATTCACTTTTCCTGAATTTCTTTTTAATCATCGTGTTTTAACTTCTTCAGACTAAAGTTCTCGTTGAAAAACTCAATACAATATTTCAATAATGTAAAGTATCTGATAACTGCTCTAAAGCATGAAAAACTGAAATGTTGAAAGAAATGTTTTGGTGTTTTGATCTTGATCCCCTAAACATCTTATTGAATGTGAAAATATCTTCCCAGTGCTGATGATGCGGTATCAATGTCAGGTTCTATGACATTTTGATTTGCTTTTTTACGTAGAAAACTGATTTATCAAATATTTCATATTGAAGCGTCTAACTATTGTAGATGACCAATGAACAGGTCTGTTGATTTAAATTAAACAAAGAAAACGTTCGACTGTAAAACTAGTTCTAAAATGAACTTTATTAGGTAAGGAAAAGTTTTACAATAAAGAGTCTTCTCAGTTTTTCAAGGAAATGTTAACCAGAAACTCCCTAAAAACATATCTTGGCCAGGCAGTTAATTTTCACTCCTGATAGATCTTACAATTATTTTTGTAAACTGTCAGTCCAATATCGAAGAAAAGAATTGTTTTCAAATCTTACTCTTATACGTGTAACGCTTCCGTTACAAATCCGTTACAAAATTTGTAATGGATTTGTAACGGATTTGTAACGCTAGCGTTACAAATGGATTTGTAACGGATTTGTAACGGATTTGTAACGCTAGCGTTACAAAATTTGTAACGGATTTGTAACGCCAGCGTTACAAAATTTGTAACGGATTTGTAACGCCGGCGTTACAAAATTTGTAACGGATTTGTAACGCTGGCGTTACAAAATTTGTAACGGATTTGTAACGCCAAATAAAATCAAGTGGTCCCTTTTCGCGGAACATGTCACATATGTTCAACTAAAAGCAATGTTTTTCTCAATGTTATGTTTTTTGCCGAATAAGCGCCCAGCTTCAGTTTTGGACCTGGGCGCTTAATAGGAACCTGGGCACTTATTACAAATTTTTCCAGTAAACCTGGGCACTTAATTGGACGGGCGCTTAATTGAGTCCTGGGCTCTTAATCGGTCATTTACAGTATTTACCAATTTCTGTAATGTTGGTTTTGCAATAGGAAAATTGAAATTATACTAATTTACCAACAGACTAAGTAGTTTAAAAAAAACAACAAAGAAAATGAAAAACATTAAGATTAATAATAAATACCTTATCGGCCCTTTTTATGCCGACCCTAATGTGGCGTTAATTTTGGTGTGCGGCGTTAAAAGGGCCGGCGTAAAAAGGGCCAAACAAAATGGAAATTTTTCAAAAAATCGGCGTTATTTTTTAAAGTTGAAATTTAGATTTAAAAAAATGAAACAAACTTTAGATGTGAAAGAACTCTTTGGAGACAATGAAGAGTCAGATGAAGGGAAAGTTACAGCAGAAATAGAGGTAGAATCAGATGACGATGAGGGAATTAAGGCATTAATGAAAAAGAGGACGAAATAACTGTAATAGATTAAGTCTTACGATGTATTAGATGATATATACTAGAAGACATTTGTGGTAAAAGTTAAAATTTGAACAGAAAAAGTGAAAAATAGTGTTTAAAAAAAAGTTTTTTTTCTTTTTTACTTTTGAGGTGTAAATAACGGCCCTTAGTGGCGTTAAGGCAAAATCTTGGGGTGATGTAAAAAGGGCCGGCATAAAAAGGGCCAATAAGGTACGGTTACAGATTGCCATAGTAGATTTCAGGTTTTTAGAAGAAGTCACAGAAGCTCTGAAGGGTTGTTGACAGATAACTTTCATCATCACTTATAAACATCGGTATTATTACCTTTTGTAAGGAGTAACTGAAGTAAATAAGTTCTACACCCGTATAATATGAATATTACCCTTATCCCAGCCTAAAGATTAAGAAGAAGAAAATTCTTAACAACATCAAAGAAAGGACATTCTTCACACTGGTAACAAAGAATTCCCCTTGTTTTTGATTTGTTGATAAGGATGACAACACGTTTTTGAAGGTTGTGTGAATTCCCATGTGTATTTGCAAATCACTGGATTGATAAAACCCTTTACCACACTCTTTGCATTTGTATGCACATTCACATTTGCATGGTTTGTCAAAAATTGTCTTTACAATGATTAGCATTTGGATGTTAAATATTGCAGAGGGCAAGGATAAAATGGTGCAGGATTTGTTGCTGGTTATAAAAAAGGTTCTGCAGTTATAATATCCATATAAAGCAACTTGTGTCATAGTTACTGCCAAAGATTAAATTTAAGTATAGATTACGTTATATCCAAACTAAAACAATATCATTGAAAAAATTAAAGACATATTATTTTCAATTTGTCTGACAAAAGGCAAACAATTTTAAAACCGAGCATGGATAAGTTATGGATTATGTTTCCATACTCAAAGAAAAGTCTGCGCATTTGCTAAGTATGGCTGCCGAAAGGAGGTATTCTGTGTACTTAAAACTTACGCATCGAAGGGAATTACAAGATTACATCACAGAATGGACAAAGAAACAGGCAAGAAAGACTTATAATCTACACTTATCAGGTGCACCAGGAGTTTGTAAGTCAAGATTGGACGTATTTATTGCTAAACCTGTTACGAATAATAAAGAAATGATTCCAAATTACAAACCCTACTCACTCAAATGGGATCAATATTCAATATTTATAACAGATAAATTCGTATTCACTTTGGAACGGTTGAATGAAAACTACAATACCGCTGACAGTCGTACCGTGCAAAATACTTTTACTCAAGGAATGGCCGAAAGAACTATAAAAAACTATTACGATCACCAACACTGCCTTCAGGAGGACTCATTTAGATGTGTTGCACCATCAAACATCGTATTCCCAAACCAAGGTATTTAATTTTTTGGAGAGTTTTTTGCATTTTAAAAGAAAATTGACCAGGTTATATTTAGGTTATATTTAGGGAAACGAATTGTTATTTGATGAGATTAGGTGGAACATTTTATCGATTATTACTACAACATAGAATGGAAAAGGTTAACGAAAAAATAGATTTTTCACAATTCTGATATCTTTGAGAAGCTCAAGGAAAATGGTTACTTCAGCTACAATTCATTAGTAGCTACAATTAGTAACGTAGGTGGAAATGATTTATCATGGTAATATTTTCTTGATTAAGGTTTACAATAGTCCTTTATCAATCTAGAAAGAATAGTCAATAGAGCTGAAGAAGTTGATGACCATTTAAAAGCTTCAAGGAATGGATAAATAGCAGCTGTAATTAAACTTGGCCAGTAATTGGGGACAAAAAGATGAAATTCTATCTTCATTTTAATCTTCATTACTATAAGGGAGGTCATCGAAAGAAATGGGAACCACATAATCATCTATGACAAACTCTGCAGAAAATCAATTCCGTGGACTCAGTGATTACATGCATTATTCTAAGACCTTCCATTAAATGCTGAGATGTCTCTGGCCGAAAAAAATGGTGTATTTGTATGACATTGAATCAATGAATGCAGCCCCAGTTATGTTGCCTTTCTCTTTTTCAATTCTGTAGGTGTCTGCAGCTCATGGAAATTGTTTAGTTTTGTATCCATTGGATTGGTAGGTGATAATTCTTTAGTTACTTAATTAAGAGTTTTAACAACCGTTGAATTATTGGTACATGCCTCATTCTATGCTGAACACCCTCTTTTTTAAAACTGCTGTCTTCTTGACCTTTTTTTTTTACGTGTATTGGGAATGTGTCACACTCTTCTCTTGACACTGGTCTCACTCACAGGAGCTGACCTTGTTAAAGAAGAGGCCATACATATTTGCTGTGATACCACTTGGAGTGGCTTTCTTTGTATTTTGGGCTTATGCAATGTGTTGTATATAAATCGAAACGTAAGATGTTACTACCCCTCCACTGGACCTGAAACTAAAACTGGTTTTTCATAATGAAATTACGTGTTGTTCTCCAGTTTCAGACGTATACATACATGTTTTGTTTTGCCACGAGGGTGCTTCTGCAAGCCGAACATTTAGGCATAATCACTATGTTCCTCTTCTGTTTTGTGCACATGCAAATGTACAAAACGTGGGACTGTTGCTTCTAATTTTGTCTGGCTTAAATGATTTTGTATTACTTTATCCTGCCTTGAAGACATGAGCACACATGAAAATAAACAATTTAACAGAAGGTTGCTACTTTTTTGGCTCTCATCACTTCATTCAATTTCATTTGTGATCTTGTTATTTCACAGCACATTTTAAACAAGTTTTTGCCTGTCACTAGACTCTTACAAGCTTTAGACATATGTTTCTGAAGCTGTCAATCTCATTAATGCCTTAAAGTCTGAGATAAAGCACAGCAGGGATAATAATGATCCTCACCATGAGATGTGTCTTATTGGGAAGTCTATGCAGTTATTAATTTCTCTGTTTTGTTTTACTATTTCAGGTGTATAAGGCATTATCAAGAGTGATCAATATCAATTTATGAATTGACACGAAAAGTTATAGTCGTGGAAGATGTGGTATACTTGAAAGAATGGAATTGCTGGACCAAGATGGGAGTAACCAATGTCGATGTGAAGTATTGGGCATTTCCAGCCATGTTATAAACCAATACTATCAGGAAACATTGATTCAAAGATTTTTTCAGTGATCATTCATTTGAAAGGAACATGTGACTGATTCAAGAAATGTTTGAAGTTGTAACATAAAACTGAATGTTGACCATTATGATGTCTAGGTTAATTTACTTGAACATTTTTGGCAAAGTTTGGAAGATGCCTGTTATGTATTTATTGTTGGTTTGACTTGCTAGTGCTTCTTTCTGCTTCTAAAAAGCCTTTTTTTTTGAAGGTGGTTCCAGGGGAAAAAATGGCCAATTTTTGGAAAAATGTCAATATTGAGTTTTATATATCACTAGAAAGCTGATTTCATCTACTTTCACCTGCTGAAAACCACAACTCGATATCTTTTCAATATATGCTTTTTGGGTTATTTCTCTCGATAGATTTGCCGTAGAAACTTCAAATTTTCGCCATTTTACGCCCCAAGCGTTTGTGTATCATTCACGGCTTTTTTTGGCTATTAGTCATGCCCTGAAACCGTGACAAACCGTTCTCAAGTTAGAGCTCCTGGAGGAAGGTAGCAAATTTTGCGTTCTTCCTTCAGTCCTGTTTTATAGCTGGTTTTGAGCAGGAAAAAATCATATAATTGTTGAAATGGGATCATCAAAGAGGTATACAAAAAGCAGAACTAAGAAGAGAAAGAGTTTCAATGGTAAACGCTTTAGAGAAGCTGCCAAAAGTACAGTACAAGATGTTGTCGAGGAACCGCAGTCTGCCGGCGCTTCCTCAAAAAAGTTAGACACTACTGCTCATTCTTTGTTGGAGGATGGGTTCGAAACTGTCCAAAAAGACTGTAATTTCATCATGGAGAGTGAATCATTTATGTCCCTCATAGTTATGATTGCTAGATGTCCAGACTGTGATGCTACCGTCAATGTTGAACACTTACTAAACGAGAAAATGGGCTTAGCGCATTATTTTGACATTTCTTGTGTTGCTTGTCCATGGAAGATAAAATTTTGTTCCTCTAAAGTACGTGATAAAGTAGAGGAAGGCTCTGGAAGAAGAGGATTTGAAATTAACCGACGAGCGATAATGGCATTTAGAGAAAACGGCCTTGGGTTTACCGGCATGGAGACATTTTGTCGCTGTATGAATATGCCGCCCCCGATGGCTAAAACGACTTTTGAAGAAATAGGCTGCAGCATTCATAATGCCTACGTGGAATCGGCTCAGGAGTCCATGACAAAAGCAGCCAATGAAACTAGAACAAAAGGAATTAAAGATGACATGAACAATGTTGACAAAGATGGTGTTGTCAACGTTAGCGTCAGTGGTGATGGTGCATGGCAAAAACGAGGCTATTCCTCCTTAAACGGTGTGATGACTTTAATTTCCAACGGTAAATGTATCGACACAGAAGTAATGTCGAAAAAATGCAGACTTTGTGATGTTTGGAAAAAGAAACTAGACACAGAAGAGTATGCAAAATGGAAAGAGAGCCACCACGAATTTTGTTCGCTCAACCATGAAGGCAGCTCAGGTGCAATGGAAGTCACCGGGCTAAATCGTTTGTTCAAGCGCTCAGTCAACCTATACAAATTACGATATACGTTTTACATTGGCGATGGTGACAGCAAATCCTTCAGTGATGTGTGTAACTCAAACCCTTATCCTGGGAATACAATAGAGAAAGGTGAATGTATTGGACACGTCCAAAAGAGAGTTGGTACCCGTTTGCGTAAAATAAAGACCGACTACAAGGGCCGAAAACTAGGAGACGGTAAAGGGATCGGCAGAGGTAAAGGCCGTTTGACGGATAAAGTTATGAATACATTACAAAATCATTATGGCATGGCTATCCGTCAAAATACCAATAATTTATACGCAATGAAGAAATCTGTTGCCGCTGTGTTATTCCACTCGACCGCAAATCCCGATCCTGAAAAGCGCCATCAGTATTGTCCACGCCGTGAAGATTCTTGGTGTAAATATCAGAGCGACAAGATTACTGGAGAAACCACATACAAAGGAACGTTAAATATTGACAAAACAGTGTCAGGATGTCATCTCTGATGTTTTCTCAAGTAAGGACTTGGGAAGCGAGGAATTGTTGAAAAAATGCCTCCACGGCCAGACGCAGAACGTCAACGAGGCTCTTAACAATCTGATCTGGACCCGCTGTCCAAAAAGAATTTATGTGGGTAATTCCACATTGAAGACTGCTGTTGCTTCAGCAGTGATTTCATTTAATGAAGGACAGAGAGGGTTACTTTCAGTCTTTCAAAAACTTGGTATCGAACCTGGATATTTTACAATTACCGGGTTTGAGAAAGCTGATACGATACGCATGAAAGAGTCTGACCGCAAGGCCAAGGGAACAGAGAAAAAAAGACGTAAAAAGCTTAGAGCTGTAAGAAAAGGTTTTGAGGACAGAAACAATCAACAAGAGGGTGAAACTTATGGTTATGGAGCATTTTAAACTGTCAGATTGAGTGCTGATTTCATTTTCTTTAAGGGTTTTATTTTCTTTTTACGATATCTCAGAATCACATTTTCGTATAATTTTCATCCTCTTAACAAAGATAACTTTTGAACGGATAAAGATTTTTGGCTGAAATTTTCAACAGAGTTTCTTTAATCTATTTAGCATGTTCTGTATTGATTACTTTTTCAAATTAGGTTCTAAATTTTGTTTAATGAGGGTATATGCATGAAGCTTTATGTCCAAATTTTGCTTTTTCGGGTTTGAGAGACAACCTGGAGTGAATCAGGGAAATTTTCAAAAAAGTAATCAATACAGAACATGCTCCTACATATGAAGATCATTTTTGGAAAGTTTCATTGAATTTGAATTAGTCTGTGAGAAGATATTCTTGTTAAGAAAAGGGTCACTTTTTGGCCTGAAAAATCTTTAATTGTGCGCATAATTAGTGACGTCATCAATTTTTTTTTTCAAAATTTTTATTTTTCTCCCTTTTTTCATAGGATACAACTTTGTGTCAAAGCATTTTGAAAAATTCTCATTTTTTACAAAAAAAAATTGTTTTCCCCTGGAACCACCTTAAGAACTTATGCATATAAGAACGGGAAATATTGATCATGAAGTGTTTTGTTTTTCCTTTTCTTTTCTATCTCCCTCTCACATTCACAAAATCAAAGCTGTTCACAAAAAGTAAAGAGTTTAAGAAAAATATAAAATAAATTGTATTCTTTACTTTTGTTGAAGTCATGCCACCAAGACTATGTTAAAAACTCCACAACAAGAAACACTACAAGGTTGGATAAGTTAATGATAGTTAGGATAGTTAGGAATTTGAATTTCTAATTCATAATAGTTTTAACAGTGTCTGTAGCCTGCCAAAAGTCCTAAAAGCCCCTCTAAATTCCTACAGTCAAGCTGATTTATATCGTTTGCTTCATGAGCACAAAAACCTAAGAAGAAATTTTCCTGTTGAATGTGACTTTCCGTTGGAAGAAAAACAACATGCATGGGGTCAAGAAACTGGATTTTGAGCCAATGACACAATGGAATGATGCATTGAGTGTCTTTCAAAGAAATCAAAATAGAAAGAATAAGAGTAAGTGTGAGATCCCTAGACAAAGCCTTCACTGTTTGTGTTGGAGCAGTCTTACTGGTGTTTTGTCCAATCTTTAATTCTTTAAAAAATAAAGTTGATTTTGTTCTCAATGACATGTTCAGAAAAGAAGCGACTGATAATCACATCAAACTTTGTTCCATAGTGAACTCTGTAATTTATTCAGCTCGTTTGAATATTACTTTTCATGGTCACAGCATGATTCACAATATTACAGTGCTGTTGGTCAATTTTCAGAAGACAGGGTTGGTGTTTTTATTGAATTGCTTAATTTTAGAAGTGGTGATGTTATTTTGCAGAAACACTAAGAAAGAGCTCAAAAGAATGCCACCTACATTTCCAAATCAACTGAAAAAGAGCTTACAAGTTGTTGTGGTCAAGTAATCCAAAATAGTTTAATTTCTGAAATCATGGGTAAATTTTTTTTCATAATTACAGATGAGGCTGCTGACTGTTCCATTAAGGAACAGATGTCTTTAGTTTTATGGTTTGTCGATGACACCTATAACATTAGGGCAAATTTATGAGGTTTTTACACTGCTGTTTAGGTTTGACTGGTGAAGCTCTTTGCAATATCGTTTTGAATGAAATTTTAAATCTGGATATTTCTTTGCATCGTGGACAAGGATATGTGGTGTGGCGCTATGGCAGGTGAAAAGAAGGGATTGACCAGGCATATTTATGATGAAAAGCTGTCTACACTTATTGCTTTAATCATTGATTGAATCTTTGTGTTGCTCACTCTTGTCAAATTCCATGAAACGTTTGGTGTGGGTAGTAGAAAAGAATCGCTATTTCAATTTAGAAATTGTCCTTCTCGACAAAGAAGCTGTCGCATGTGATGATTCAGATAGAGCAGGTGAGCACATAATGAGACCATAAAGGAGATAACCTATTTCTTTGAGTCACAAAACAGACTCAAACAGACTGCAAAAGTCAATTAAGGAAAATTCACCTGAGCCACGTGTTACCAGGTTGACTGATGTCAGGTGGGTTGAACACAATAACTGGCTTGGATGATTTTGAAGATTTGTTTGTTTCTGTAGTTTTCTGTGTAAAAGAAACGAAGGATAACAAAGGTATATCATTAATCTGGACACCTCAGTAATTAGTAAGTAAGTAAGTAACTTATTCTTTTTCAATACTCACAATTTATTCCTATTATATTTACAAATAGGATCCATCCATTTGCATGATGAGAGACCACTCACACTTGAATACATACAGAGAAAGCCTCCAGTTTGGTTGCTATTGCAGTGGCAAGAAAAGAGATGGATTCCAAAAAAAGAACAAAATATATCGCCCCCAACAAAACAGATTGTGGTAGACAAACAAAGTACTTCTTCAGATGGAAAGCTACTCTGGAAGAATATCAAAACGTCCATGCTCGTCTCTTTAACAGCCATTCCTTGATAGAACAGGATAGGATTGTTTTACATAAGATTTATGAAACAACTTTAAAAGTATAATGGGAAGAAAAGACACAGAATGAAGGGATTCTGACATTAATGTAAGACACACCTGCAAGCATATTGACTGCACAGAAGTCTTTGCCAGTAGTTGGCAATCTTGGTTTGCAGTTGGGTACCATGTTAAATTTCAAGGTTGTCTGAATTCCACTGCAGGTTCCTTCAAAAAGTGCCCGTTGCTTTTGCAATGATCAGCACTTTATAATCTCCACGCTCCTTGTGCAACCAAACCTAATTTTCATTTGTTACATGTATAGTGCATGTTACTAATACTTTGTTATTTAATAGTTTGTTATTAAAATTTAATTACATTTGATATTATTTTTGAATTTTTAATTCACAATGGTTTTTACACACCTGCAAACTCCGCAGACAGCATAACGACTGCAGTCGAAAATTGGGCGAAATGGCTCCTGCAGATATGCAGTGGGTTGGAAAGCAAGTTCTTAAAAGAACTCATGAAGAGCAAAGAGTGGTAATCTATTCCAGCAGCCTATGAAATTATGCAATCACCCACCAGATGTTTGGAGTGATGGCACTTCAAAACCAATTCTCGAAAAATATTTTTTAAGAAGACTTTTTCTGTGAATGCTGAAGATGATGTGGAGCTGCGATTTCCGGTGCCCAAATTGCAGAAAAAATTTACAGTGAAAAGGGATTCATAAAAAAGTTCGCCTTGTATTAGTATTATTATCTATTATTATCTTGCCACTGAGGCTCTATCCTGCACATGTGGGAAAACATATGTATGGACTGCTTCCAGATTGCTGCGACAGTTGCCCTATCACTTAAAGGTAAAATTTCCAGCAGTCCTCACTTACCACTACGTGTGTGACAAGGCACTGATCTCGTTGATAATTGTCCAGGACAACAACTTGGAATAGTACCCATGCGTTGAAAAATACTATCCACGAAATGCGTACTAAAGAGTGAATGAGAAGGCACTTGGAGTAACTGACCCATTATCAAGGACATATAAGATTGACTCACGTTAGAACTGATGGACAATCATGTGATTACACTTTTGCCAATCATTTTCAGGACCTTCCTAGGGCACAATGGTTCATTGCTGCTTATGCAAGGGATGTATGGTCCAGGCTGGATGTGTGCAAAGCAGAGATCACCAGCGTCTTCGGGGAAATATTAAAAATAGACTCCACAAAGAAGACCCTCAGGAAGTTGTCTGGTGAGGCCAGGAACAGTGCGACATGGGTGACAAATGTCGGAAATGAATATGGAGCCATCTTGCAATGTGTATTGACATCATCTGAATCAAATGATGGCTTACAATTCATGGCAAACGGCCTCACGAAAAGGTATAATGGTGCTAATGTTCCACCACCACAAGTGTTGTATACCGACAACAATTGTTGCAGTTCTGAAAGACTATCAATGCTTAAGAAGCTTTTCTCATCATGGGATGGCATTGTTGTTAAGCTGGACATCTGGGATTTCTTGAGGAGGATTGCACTCGGTTGTACCTCAGAGGTACATCCTCTATTGAGACTATTTTCTGCAACTTTTGAGTGGGATTAGCAGGACTACCAAGAACTTATTGTAGCAAAAAAAGGAAGAACCGGCTGTTGGAATGTTATTTTTCCTTTCAAACTTAACAAAATGTTCTTTGCTATCTGGAGATTTACGTCCAGTATGTTGTTAGAGACGGGTAGTCACAGCAAGTTTTTTCACAAAAACATCAATAATCCATAATGAACTACTAATGGCCATACAGAAAGATTTGTTTAACTAGTCTCCCATAAAAAGAATGAAAGTTAATAAAAGTCTAAAATGTCCAGCTTGGGAAGATGGCTTCAGCTACCCAACAGTTTTGTGCATTTTGGTTTGAGCTGCCAGAAAAACTCTTCTGAAGGGTTGGGTTTTGTTGTTGACAGATAACCACTGGTATTATTACCTTTTGCAAGGAGTAACTGAAGTAAATAAGTTCTACAGCCATAATGAATATGAATATTACCCTTACCTTAGCCTAACCCTTATCCAGAAAAATAAAATTATACTGATAGCACCATTACATTACAACCATTTTTTAATGTATGTGAGCTTTTGTAAAGATATCAATTTTAATTTGTTTAAATTGTTTAAAATTAGGCATTTACTATAAAAAAAGGAAGGAGCCATCGATGGTTTCAATAATTGAAAAACAAAAGAAACATGTCGAGTGCATTCACTCAGTGATGTTTTGCTTTACACTCAAGTAAAACAAACAAAAAAGGGGAATAGAATGATACCAGTATACTGATGCGCCCGAGGCAGCACTTCTTTGGAGTCATTTCATTGTCACTTGCCCAATTTTATTCCTGGAAAAAGTGCAAATGCTGTGAATTTTCAGGCATATTTGATTGACAGTTTGGAAAGGTGGAACAGGGCAAGAAAGGATGCAGCTTCTGATTGTAATTTACAGTCTTAAAGGACATTTGATTCAGAGCTGCTATCCAAGTTTAATCAAATCCACAGAGATGTGTATGGAAAGCCGTACAATGCAGTTCCCCCACCAAATACTGTGTCGAATGAGTGCATTGGAGTGGAAAATCTCTTTCAAGAACTCCAAAGGGACTTTGACATGGAAAGTGTGGACAGGCTTGTAAAAGATTGTGACTGTGAGGATGAAGGAATTGAAGAGGATCTTCCGACTGATTTTGATATACCAGTCCAAGAAATGGAGGTTTTGGAAGAAGATGAAGAAACTGGAGAGACTGAAGTTGATAAATCAACTGACTTGGAAGGGATTGCTGGCTGGGAAAAGGTTGATGCTCTTGCCCAAGCTCTTCTACTTGCCACTGGAATCAGTTTATCAGACCAGCAAGCAAGCCTTGTATTGCGTTTGTATGATGATCTGGATGATTTTGACAAGAAATGATTTTAGAAAGATATCGAGCCAAAATGTCCTAAAAATGCATCCTACATTTCAAAAACCCCACAAAATGAGCTGATTGAATGTAGTGGTAAAATAATAAGTAATAAAATTACTTCTAAAATAAAACAGAACAAATTTTTCACTGTGATTGCTGATGGACTTTAAGACAACTCAAAGGAGCAACTTTCCCTTGTTATTCGTTATGATATAAAGGAAGCTTTTTTGTCCATTTTCTCTATTGTGAAAGTGGTTTAAGCGGTTTACATTTGTCACGAGTTCTTCTTAAAACATTGGATGATTTTGGTTTGTCCATTCAAGACTGTAGGGGCCAAGCATTATGATGGTTCTGGCAATGTTGCTGGCCATTTAAGTGGTTTATCTGCTTGTCTTCTTGCCATCAATCCTAAAGCCATCTATGTACATTCAGTAGCCACCAGCTAAATCTTTGTGTGGTAACTTATTGTTTTGTCACATTAGTTAGAAATGTGATGACAAAATCGAGGCAATTAAGTTTATTTTTTAACAACTCACAACCTCGTCAACAATTATTGTCCGCAGCCATTATTGAATACACCAGGGTAAAGTTAATAATGTCTGGAAATGGGTGGAGAGGATAGATGGAATGGAAATCTTTGAAGAACTATTTGTTCCCATAACATACTTTGGAGGATATGTCAAAGAATGTTGGCAAAATTTGTGATCTTGAAACATCCACGCAAGCTCTTTCTTTTTTGAAAGAACTGTTAAATTTTGAATCCATTGTCTCCCTTGTCATTTCAAGGAACATATTATCCCTTTATAACGAAACTTTTACAAAATCGAAGTATTGATATTTCAGATAATGTAAAAAACATTGAAAAACACTGTAATGAATTGTCGGAACAATGTTGATTTCTTTCATATTGACTGGTATGAAAAGTCTTTGCATTTAGCCAGTAAGGTTGGTGTGGAAGAAAGATATAAGCGAGTTGTGAAGAAGCAAACATTACATGATAATTATTCATCTCAAAGTCCTTCTGACTACTATAAAAAGACATTAATTTTCCAATGCTTGACCATCTCTTGTTTGAACTGAGTAGACGTTTTGATTTTTCTGTTGTGACTGTTTATACTGGTTTATGCATTGTCCCAGCTAAAATGGTTAGTTTAATTCATCATGGTAATGCTGATTGGAAAGAAAAATTCAAATCATTTTCAAATTTTTACCAATCAGATATTCGTAGCCCTTTAAATTTAGATGCTGAATTGTTATTATGGGAAAATTATTGGACAGATTTTTCTGGTACTCTCCCTAAACTGTTGCTCAGACAGTTAAAAGAGTAATTCTAAAAATGTTTCCAAACATTGACATTATTTTAAGAATCTTGGCAACCATTCCTGTAACGTTGTGCAAGTGTGAGAGATCATTTTCTTCTTTACGAATGCTGAAAGATAACACTCGAAAATACTAAGCATAATGACAGGTTAAATGGTTTATCCCTACTGTATATTCACCAGCACATAATTCCTGATGTACATGAGGCAATAGACCACTTTGCAATGGACAAAAGGCGTTTAGAAATCATTTAATACTGCCGTTTTTCTTCATAATTTTCCTAAAATGAATCCTTTAAAGTAATGATAAATTATACAACATGCACATTATTTTCATTTTGACATTGATTTAACCATTTGATTTCCTCTTTCATCAAATACATGGTAAGATGTGGTGCGGTATGCTTTAGGTCAAGTATGATCCCATGAAATGCTACAAAATTCAATGATCCATGTATTAATCTGGCAAGTTTGAGCCGCCACAAAAGCTCTTCTGAAGGGTTGGGTTTTGTTGTTGACAGATAACCATTGGTATTTTTACCTTTTGCAAGGAGTAACTGAAGTAAATAAGTTCTACAGCCTTATAATAAATATGAATATTACCCTTACCCTTATCCCAAAAAATAAAATATTCCGATAGCACCATTACATTACAACAATTTTTTAATGTATGTGAGCTTTTGTTTTAATTTGCTTAAATTGTTTAAAATTAGGCATTTACTATAAAGAAGGAAGGAACCATCAATGGTTACCATATTGAAATATTTGTGTTATACTGTGAAACATTGCAGTAATGGAATTAAAAAAGACATTAAGTATTTGCATGTATTTTACAGAATACTACACTCCACCGGGCAGAACGTTTTTCTTATCAGTTTTCCCACTTATTTCTCCCCTTTTTTCCCCTTCATAGAGTCCATTGTCCCCAAGCTTGAACTGATACGGTCTCTGATTGGACTGGATTTCCCATTTTTTCAATTAGCTTAATTTGAACTCCGCCTGCTGGGAAATGCAGTCCAAGAAAGGTTAAGATGACAGGAATTTTGAACGTTTCACGTGCAATTTCTTGAATATTGGTTTGGAATTGATTAAATTGATTGTCATTGGTCATTAAGTGTCTGGAGTAAGTTCGTATAATGCCTAAAGATCATTTAACCGCATCGGTATGGCGTAATCGCCTTAAAGCCTATGCGGAAAAGAAATACCATTTTGGTTGAGGGGAGAAGCCACCAACTACATCTGTGTGGCACTCTTCTTTATTGAGCATAGAGAAGTGCCCTGTTTTCAACAGTGAGGGAAACAGGGATCCCTTTGGCTGACCACTGGTGTGCACCTGTACTTTCCATCAGGTAAACATGTGGCCATCAGCAGAGGCATAACATAATTAACCCTGATACGTTTATAACTTTGACTTGTGGTATTTTATTAAGGTGCCAACTACACCACCACCAACATCTTCGTCCACAGTGACACTAAAGAGTTGGTTTAAATATGCTAGTCTGTAAGTCTCAATGTAACAATTTTGTTTTTGCATTTGATGATAGATCTTTCATAAATTTACAATCTTATATAATGTAATTTTACAGGATAAGCATACAACCACAGCTACTACTGCATCTACACCAGCGTCAACAACCGCCTCCAGCGGCATGTTTGCCAGTTAGTTATTCGTTACTTTGTGGTATAATATAACATAATAAATTTGCATATATTTATGAAAATTCATATCTTCTTTTTAGACAATACATACATCTGGAGCCTCATCAAGCTCAGTTAGTGGGGCAGGGGCACCAATTGCTGCCACACCACCAAAAACTTGTGTAAGCGAACTTGTTTGACTAATGTATGCAACACTGGTTTATCAAAAACATGAAACACAATTTATGAATATAACTTTTGTATTTCTTTTTCTTCAGCCAATAGATAAAAGTCCGGTAACAAAGAAGAGTCCCCAAGCAACTGAGGTATGAAGTAGTTATTATAGTATTGAACTGTACATTCACTTTATTGTTCCTTGAATGCAAAGGAAAATTTTGTCTTGAACTCTTTTAGAGATACATATCTCCATCTATGAAAGTCTCTTTTTCTTCAGCAGATAATATTTGGGTTTTTTTATATTTGTAGTGCATGCATTGATAGTTTGTTGATTGTTATTTTGATGTTATTTGATAGTTATTTGATAGTTATTGAAATTTTATTACGTTTGATGTTATTTTTGAATTTCTAATTCATAACAGTTTTAACATTTTTTATGTATAGCCTGCTAAAACACCTAAAATCCCCTCAAAATTCCCCAGACAGCCTAACGATTACAGTCGGCACCTGCCCAAATATTGAGCTAAAAATATGGAACCTGCAGATATGGAGTGGGTTGGGAAACAAGTTTTTGCAAACAGTGCAAAGAGTGGTGGTCGATTCCAGCAGCCTATGAAGTTATAGAATCATCCACCAGATGTTCGGAGTGATGGCACTTCAAAACCAACTCCCGAAAAATATTTTTTAAGAAGACTTTTTCTGTGAATGCTGAAGATGATGTGGAGCTGCGATTTCCGGTGCCCAAAATGCAGTAAAAGTTTACAGTCAAAGGGCATTCATAATAACGTTCGTCTTGTATAAGACATCAAGGACTATTATTATCTTGCTACTGAGGCTCTGTCCTGCGCATGCGGGAAGACAGTACCCATGCGCTGAAAAACACTATACATGAAATGCATAGTGAAGAGTGGATGAGAAGGCATTTGGAGTACCTGGCCCATTCTCAAGGGCATAAAAGATTGACTCACCTGAGAAGTGATGGACACTTGTGTGATTATGCTACAGCGAATCACTTCCAGAACCTTCCTAGGGCACAATGGTTCATTGCTGCTTATGCAAGGGATGTATGGTCCAGGCTGGATGTGTGTAAAGCAGAGATCACCAGCATCTTCGGGGAAACATTAAAAATAGACTCCACAAAGAAGACCCTCAGGAAGTTGTCTGGTGAGGCCAGGAACAGTTCAACATGGGTGACAAATGTCGGAAATGAATACGGAGTCATCTTGCAATGTGTATTGACATCATCTGAATCAAATGATGGCTTACAATTCATGGCAAACGGCCTCACGAAAAGGTATAAAGATGCTAATGTTCCACCACCACAAGTGTTGTATACCGACAACAATTGTTGCAGTTCTGAAAGACTATCAATGCTTAAGAAGCTTTTCTCATCATGGGATGGCATTGTTGTTAAGCTGGACATCTGGGATTTCTTGAGGAGGATTGCACTCGGTTGTACCTGAGGTACATCCTCTATTGAATGTACTTGCTGCAATTTTTGAGTGGGATAAGCAGGACTACCAAGAACTTATTGCAGCAAAAAAGGAAGAACTGCAAGCAAAGGGAGTGAAAACACTGTCCAATGAAGCAGATGTCAAGGCTATCACAAAAGATGAGCTCTCCAAGCATTGTAGGAGTAAAAACCACTTTAAAATGTTTAGAAAAGCTTGCAATCGCGTATACAGGTGTCACTGACACGTTGGCAGTTCCTCTATTTAAAGAAGAAGAACCATAAATGGTTTTAATAATTGAGAAACAAAAGAAACATGTCGAGTGCATTCAGGATCCTGATTTACACTCAAGTAAAACAAACAAAAAAGGGGAATAGAATGATACCAGTATACTGATGCGCCCGAGGCAGCACTTCTTTGGAGTCATTTCATTGTCACTTGCCCAATTTTATTACTGGAAAAAGTGCAAATGCTGTGAATTTTCAGGCATATTTGATTGACAGTTTGGAAAGGTGGAACAGAGCAAGAAAGGATGCAGCTTCTGATTGTAATTTACAGTCTTCAAGGACATTTGATTCAGAGCTGCTATCCAAGTTTAATCAAATCCACAGAGATGTGTATGGAAAGCCGTACAATGCAGTTCCCCCACCGAATACTGTGTCGAATGAGTGCATTGGAGTGGAAAATCTCTTTCAAGAACTCCAAACGGACTTTGACATGGAAAGTGTGGACAGGCTTGTAAAAGATTGTGACTGTGAGGATGAAGGAATTGAAGAGGATCTTCCGACTGATTTTGACATTCCTGTCCAAGAAGTGGAGGTTTTGGAAGAAGAGGAAGAAACTGGAGAGACTGAAGTTGATAAATCAACTGACTCGAAAGGGGTTCCTTCCTGGGAAAAAGTTGATGATCTTGCCCAAGCTCTTCTATTTGCTACTGGAATCAGTTTATCAGACCAGCAAGCAAGCCTCGTATTGTGTTTGTATGATGAGCTGGATGATTTTGAGAAACCACTCACATTTGAATGCATACAGAGAAAGCCTGCAGCTGGTCCATATTGCAGTCGCAAGAAAAGAGATGGGTTTCACGACATGGTCGCAATGAAGAGGTCATTTCTTTCATGTGTGTCTTCTGCTTTGTCACCATCAAAAAGTACACTCGTTGAAGCCACTTGCATTCACTTGTGTAGAAAGATATCGGGCCCAACAACAACAGATAGTGGTGGACAAACAAAGTGCTGCTCATGGTGGAAAGCTATTCTGGAAGAATATCAAAAAGTCAGTGCTCATCTCTTCAACAACGATCCTTTGATTGAACGGAATATAATTGTTTTTTATAAAATCAACGAAACAACATTTAGACTATGGTGGAGAGATAAGACACAGCCTGAAGAGATTCTGGCATTAATGCAAGGACGTGATACACCCCCAAGCATATTGGTTACACAGGATATTTTGCCAGTTGTTAGGCAATGTAACAGGATAAACAACTATCATGACCTTCTGTGAACCAGAAGACCGGGGGGAAATAGCTAGATTGCTCTTATAGCCATTATCAAAGTGGCGAAAGCTGGTAACAAGTAATGTGTGACGTTGTTTATTTGCGTTTGTATCTAAGTTACAACATGGGAAAATCAACAATACAATTTTATTTTATAGTAGTCTCATACAGTGAGGATTAATGTCATCGATAACAACAGTTAGCAAAGTGTTCTTGAATTTTATTATGGTAGCCTGAAATGGTGATGACTCATCGTTTACAGCAGTCATATAAAAAAATTTTCCTTGAAATTCAATGATCATTGATAACAATGGCCTTTTATTTAATATCTTGTTTTACTTAAAAGATTCATCTAATCTTCAGTTTTATAATAAGGCACCAGAAAAATATGCTGATTTTCTTATTTTTAGTTATTTTAGCAAAGAAAAAGGCAACATGTTACATGTAATTTTTATTAAATATTCTGTGACTCTAAGATAGGAGAAGAAATTATAATGAACGTTTACACACTCTTGTTTAGTACTAAAACATACAGAAGACAAAAGGAACTGGACAGTGCCCACATGATAACCACAAATGAAAATTATGAAGGTAACGGGCAGAAAGCTAAACTACGAAACATATATTTTTAGAAAACCATAAATCTACTCTGTCAGAAAATATCAAAATTAATTTGAAATAATAACTCAGGTTTTTGAGGGCAATATAAAAGGGGTGCGTATTTTACATTTGAAGCTTCATTGTCAAAACGGCTGAAGCTACACTTATACTTTTTGGCGTTCTCAAATCACAACATGTCAATCTAAAAACTTTTTTTTTTTTTTCCTTTTTCCTAAAATTGTGTATTTTTGAAGATATTTTCACTTCTTTTTTACAGCTTATTATTTTTTATATTTTTATTAAAGTTAACATCATAACTCAAGTTCTGTTAATTTTTATGAAAAAAAACGTTTTTAGATCAGTTATTCAGCTTGAAATATTGCTAGATTTCCACATCAGAGCTCTTTTCGTTCTTACATTGGGGCTTCAAATGTATCAGTCACTTTCTTAAAAAATGCACATGGCAAAAAAGCGTTTCAAAGTTTTTATAGAATTTACAACTAAACATGCAGGATATAATAATCACTATGGCAACATTCATTTTTATTTGATCGTATGCTTTGTTTATCTTGATACATGATTAATGAAGTGATAAACAGCAAAAGGAATGTTTTAATGACAAAAAAAAATTTCCAATTTATTTTGCCAAAAAACAATTGCACCATTCGAAAGTTCAGGACATTTTACATCGGATTAGTGAAAAAAAAGAAAAAGCAAAATTTTCACGAAAGTTTCCCTTACCCATGCCTTAAGATTCAAAGATGGCTAGTAATAACAGTAATATTACAGACAAATGGGCATCCATTTGAATTGTATCTCTCCTTTAAGACGATATTTTACAAATGAAAATTAACACCACCGACAACTCATGAGTAATGACAGGAGGAGAAGAGTTGATAAGATAGAAAGACCCTCAAAAATTCGAAAAAAAATATTTTTGGTTATTTTTATGCAAAATTTATCGTAGATTTCGAAAATGAAAACAGTATTTTATAAAAGTTTATAGATCTTGAGATATAAACAAGAACATGAGTCAAGGTGGAATACGCAAATGTACAAAAATTGCCCAAACCCCGACTTTATAATACTGTTTTTCTGGTGGTTACACCGGCATAATACCCCCGTATAAATGGGCGGTGAAAATTCTATCGATCTTGCTTTATTTTTTGCGTAGCTATACTTTGAAACAACAATAATAGATTTCTTCAAATGCTACCAACAGTCTTTAGTTGATGCTCCCCTGGATCCAAGATTTTGTCCTTGTAAATCCAGGAAATCATACAATTCCAACGAAAAAGAAGAAAACTTTGGAATGGGAAACAAAAAAGAAAACAAGTTTCGAAAGAAAAGACAGAAAAAATTCTATGGAAACCCTAACATCACTCCAATATCTGAGGTAACAACTGATCCAGTTGTTGATCCTGTCACCCCTACAAACGAACTATATCCTGAGACTCCAACCGGCAGTGCTTCATCAAGGAAATTGATTGACATTACACCTTCCAAACATAAACAGAATAAGTAGTATTCTGTTACCGGATTATGGATATTTCATTGCTATGTGATGTTTTTAAATTACTCTCGTGTTCAAATTGTCATCGCCACGCGTCGCTTTCGTTGACCGAAAATGTATCTCAGAAATAAGGTTCCGCCAATTTCTACAAGCTGTTGTGTGAACACTGTGAATTTGTGCATGAATTTTGCAGTTCAGAGAGAGTAGATAAGTGTTATGATGTGAATCTACGTTTAACTTATGCTATGCGGTCCATTGGTCAAGGTCACAGTGGCTTAGAGACCTTCTGTATGCTAATGAACATGCCTAAATCGATGACGGCAAAATACTACCACAAAGCGATGAAACTTTGCTCCTCTGCATCAAAAACTGTTGCCGAAGAATTGATGGCTGATGCTGTAAGAGAACTGCGTGATTCAAAAGCTATACCTGTTGTAGAAAGTTTTGATGTAGGTGTATCTTGTGACGGAACCTGGCAACGACGAAGGTACTCTTCTCATAACGGTATCATGAATGTTATTTCCATGGACAGTGGAAAAATTTTAGACACTGAACCTATGAGCAAATTTTGTAAAGTTTGCAACAACATCGAAAAGCTGAAAGACACGAACATAGATGAATACCAGATAAGAAAAGAAAACCACAGTTGCGCAATAAATTATTCAGGATCTGCTGCAGGTATGGAAGTTGAAGGAGTAAAAAGAATTTTTGGTCGATCCATAGAGAAATAATGGTGTACGTAATTCTCAGTTTTACGATGATGGGGACAGCAAAAGTTTTGAATCAGTCAAGAACATATATCCTGGCATAACCATTTCCAAACTGGAGTGCATCAGTCATGCACAAAAGAGAGTTGGAACACGTCTTTGCAAATTGAAGAAAACAACAAAGGGGCTTGGTGGTAAAGGGAAACTAACTGACCACACTATTGACAAGCTTCAAAACTATTATGGAATGGCTATCAGAAATAATGTTGGTGACTTAGAGTCAATGAAAAAGGCCATTCATGCCACACTTTTTCATGTAGCATCATCAGAAAAAAATGAGTGGCACGACCATTGCCCAAAGGGAGAAAATAGTTGGTGTAAATTTCAGCAGTCTAAAGTTGATGAAACGGTGAAATACAAGGCTGGAGCTGGTTTACCCATGTCAATAGTTACGCAGTACTTGAAGCCTATTTATAACGATTTGAGTTCTGATGAATTGCTTTCCAAATGCTTGCATGGAAAAACTCAAAACCAAAACGAGTCATTCAACAAGACAATCTGGGACCAAATACTGAAAACGACGTTTTGCACAATGGACCAGTTACGGTTTGGGCTTAACCATGCTGTAGCAAATTTCAATGTTGGTAGAAAAGCAACTGTATTGAAATTGGGAATTGTTCCTGGTAGATTTTTAATTGATGGTTGTCGTGCAAAAAATAAAAAACGTTTGTACCATGCGAATTACAAGTTTGAAGAATCGATGAAAATGCGTCGTAAAATAGGAGTGAAAAAGCAGAAACAAGACAAAAACAAAGCCAGTGAGGGCAAATTGTATGAAGCTGGTGGCTTTAAGTTGTCTTTATTACCTGTTTTCACTGTGTTTAATGTGTATCAATGTTGTTTTTTTTACGTTTTTTTTTTAAAGCCATTTTTCTCAATATTCAATTTTTGAACCTTTGAAGAAGAATATTTAAAGAACTGCTTGACCGATTTCGATGAAATTTTCAGAAGTTGTAGTTAATCACAAATGCTAGGGGATGAGTGAATCAGAATTTTAAATTTTTCAACAGTTTGCCCATTATGAGGATTCAAAAATGGAAAATAGCTGAATTTTTGATACTCAAAATCTATAATGGTGGCATTTCTGAAAAAAAGTACTTAGGAAAATTCTGTTTCACTCATCCCCTTCCTTTATCCTATGAGTCCTTTTCTTGAAAATTTGAGCTTGAAACAACTTCTAGATCATCCTGAACCTTTATTCAAGGACGCAGCACTTTTTAGGGTTGCTGCCATTATTATATGGTAACCATGGTTACTACAAAAAATTTTAAACTTGTTTCGAACTTGTAATGACTTACTAGATCCATATGTAACATCAAAATTGTCATATCAGGGTGGTTAACAAATTTCTGAAACAAAAATCCAGCTTTTTAATCAAATTTGAGGCAATTTCCCAGTCTTGAAGTATTGAAAATGGTACTAAATTCAAGCCTCAAGGCAAACAAAGGTACATAAATCCAGCCCTTATCATAGTAGCGTAAGCCAGCTTAAATGTTAATTTAATGCTCTTAAATAAAGGTATTTGATCACACATTCTCACTGTGAGAAATACAACAAAACAATTTTGAAAATTAGAAAAAGATCCTCAAAAACGTATACAAGAACATTTTCATAAATTGATAATACATCCTTAACTCAACAAAATATATTAAAGAAGATTAATGTCCTGAAAGTAAAACAAAACATTAAGCACAAAAATTAAAATTCCAGCTTTTCCAGCCCTTTAGCTTGAAAAAGGGACCTTTTCCCAGCTTTTCCAGCCCATTTCTCAAAAACAAGCATTTTTCCAGCTTTTCCAGCTTTCCCAACCCTGTTAACCACCCTGCATATGTACTTTCATTCCCAAAATAATTTTTTGAGGGTCTTTCTACCTTAAAGTCCATTTGTTAACGTTGTGCACTCCTTGTATTTTGGTTAATATCCTACGAAAGCTGGGAAGCTGATTTTTGGCACGATGCTAGACAAATCTTTCCTGATCACAATTATATAAAAATATATTTAAAAAATTGAATCCTGGTGAAGGTATCGTTTTTCAAAGACACCCTTGTAATTAAACCAAAAAACGATGAATTTTCTTCAAAAAACAGGGGTAATGCTCAACGTATATATGTAATGTTTCATTCCGCAGTTGATATTCTCAAGAGAACCGAAGGGAACTAATTGATTATATACTTTTTTAAATTGTTTTGATTAAACGATTTTGATTACAAAGTAAGTGGCGAAACATTTTTCTATTTCTGCCATGGAAAAAAGTTGATTTGCAAAGTGTCTTGTCCAGAATGGTTTTGAATATTACAAAACGAAATCCACCGCAAATTCCAACACTCGATAAGATTTGGGCGGATCTTAACGAAATTGATTCTTTACCAAAAATAGGTCACACCAAACTCCTTGAGACACTCAAATCTCAAGGCTTTACTTACAAAAGCAGGACAAAGAAAATGGGCATTTACGAGCATTTTGACATTGTTGTAAATCGGCACAAACTTTCGATGGCTATTGAAAAATACCGAACTCCTTGTGCGAGATACTGAGACATGTAATGGGCATTCTTTCTGAACACTTACTTGTCTGTTATTTTAAATATGAATATTCCTAAAATACTTTCCATTATATCTATCGGTGAAAGTCACTGTGGTAAAAGTTTTTTGTCTGATATTTTAAGTAGTCCTTTTGGTGATCCTGAAATTGGTAATACAATACCTATGAATGGAAATTCGCTTAATGATCACTGTTTTCTAGATTTCACATTTACTTATATTAAAAAATTTGAAGAGTTTGTGATTGTTAGCACTCAGTGTGTTAAAAACCTTTAAATATTAGTAAAAAGAAGTATATAGCAGCTTCTTGGAGAGGATAAATACATAATAAATTATAATTGGCCTCCTTGACTTTATGATCAGATTAGTCAACGTTCATTAAAAACACTTTCTCATCTTAAATAAGTAAATAAAATAAACAAATATTTCGAGTAAATAACTATGAAAAACTATTGAACATTTTTGTAATAAATTTTTTCAAGAATTTTCTGCTTCAATCACTGTACCTTTCAACTTTACTTTGAGACTAGATCCTCCAGGCTTACTAACAGCACACTATCATGTACTGTGGCATTACATGACATCAACCTACAATCATGATCAATCGGATAGCTATACAACAAAGTAGCCTAACTTGCTGATAATAGTAGCAAACGCTCTTGTTATTCCATTAAATACTGTTTGTTCAAGTTGCTGCTTCATGGATTTGTATTTATACCAATTATTCAGCAAGGCAGGAACGTATTTTAGACTCATGCCAACAAGAAAAACTAAAAAGAAAAAAATCACAGAAAGATTGAATATAATTAGAATCCTCATATGTTAACACAATTGTGACGGTTTATGGGAAAAGGATAACAAGCGAAAAAGCGATTTGAAGCACTTAATCGCTTTTCCACTTCACAGAATCGCTTTTCTGCTTCACATGAATCGCTTTTTTGCTTCACATGAATCACTTTTTCGCTTCACATGAAGCACTTTTCCGCTTCACATGAATCGCTTTTCCGCTTCACATGAATCGCTTTTCTGCTTCACATGAATCGCTTTTCCAATTCTAATGAATCATTTTTTTGATTCTATATCACTCACTCAAGTGTTGATTAAAATTCTGATAAACATTCCCCCCAAGGAATATACCAAAATAACGATCGAACAACTCAAAAAAGAATTGTAAGGGACAGTTCCTATTGGCAGTAGCTTTAAAACAAACTTTTTTTTGTCTTTTTTCTTAAACTGAATGTGAACCACGTTCATTTCAAATAACAGCGGTAGAACAACTTAAACAAAAAAGAATTATAGCAGACGGTTTCGATTTGTAGCAACTTGAGAACAAACTGTTGTTTCCTTAATCTCCTACTGAATAAGAACCAGGTAATCAGGTCAGTATTAAACACTAACGCGTGCTACCTGTAATTATACATCCGTCACATTGAGTTTTCAAAATAATGCTGAAGTCGCGATAACAACAACATCTTTTAAGAGTGTAGACATCTTTATCAATAAAAAAAATGTTTTTCATGAACTTTTTATTTTTATTTGGCAAAATAGCAATTAGATATAATACTCCCGGTTATCTTTCAACTTCGAAAACTGGCGCATGGGAATATGAAAAATATAAACATACACAGACGTTGAATGAAACGAAACGTAGTGAGTAGGTGAATCCTACTTTTCATATTCTAAGAAAATACCATTACTTTATTTTATTTATATCGTTTGGCATCAAAATCCCTTGGATGGTCACGTACATGAAACATGGAATGTACCATGTAAACAATAATCTTATTACGGCAATAGCAACGATTTTAAGTTTTTATTAATATTTTCTTTTCGAAAAATATTTTTTTTCTCTCTTGGCGCACATTTGTCAGCCGTTAGTCGTAAAATCTTTTTTTAGTTTTTGTATCTATTCATATTATTGCACCAGTTAATAATAACATTTTTCACCATTTGGTTCTTGTTTACGAATCATTTTTATTCTTATTACTATCTTCCAAATCGATTTCGAAATCACTTTTCCGCTTTACATGAATTGCTTTTCCGCTTCACATGAATCACTTTTTTGCTTCACGTGAATCACTTTTTCACTTCACTTGAATCACTTTTTCGCTTCACTAGAATCACTTTTTCGCTTCTAATGAATCGCTTTTTTGCAGCGAAAAATCGCTTTTAAAGAATCGCTTTTTCACTTGTTATCCTTTTCCCATAAACCGTCACAATTGAATTTCTTAACATAAGATATTAACAAGCATTTTACCTTTCTCCCCCCTTTATTTCAGAAGGTTTAGCAGTGGAATCTTTTGGGCTGTATTTTGATGTGAAATGGCACAAGCTATACCAGAGATTTCATTACATTAACAATCCATATCTATCTTGTTAAAATGATCTATTAAGCAAACATAATGCATGCTTTAAGTGATTTTATAACATCATAATATATATAACAATATTCTATAAAATACAGACAAGTTCACTTACACTAACAGGAAATTATGAAGCTTCTTAGACTCTTGTGTACTTCTATTGAATTCAAGTCTCTGTTTTATTCCTTATATCTAAACACAAAAGAAATTCATTAGAGAACCTACAGATATTAGGGCTTTAACAGATGACGTATAACATCATTTTTGCAATCAATGTCTAGGTTCTTTTGACTTAGCCACTGGACCTATGGGAAGACTGGGCATTGGCAAAAGAAAATCCACCACAAATTCTCACAACTGCCATACTAACAGTAAAATGTACTAACACAACAATATTGTAAAAAGAGTAACATGATTTCAAATTTGCAACAAAGGAGCAGACAATGAAATAAGCCCTGTCAGACAAGCAATTTTTCAGTTGATTAAAGCTTTCCTCCAGTGAAAAATTAAGTTATCCTAAAATGTCTTGAAAATCGTTCAAGAGATGGAATTTAACATTTATTTTAGTTAATAAACATCTGATACGGAATAATGAACATTTTCTTTATTGTTAAATTTCATTAATATGCTCAAAAGATCACCATTTTGTTTTGAATTTCAAAGCGCTAAGCGAATCTCGTGACATCAGAGAGTAGATCGAAAGACCAGAGTGAGTATTTGATAACAAATCGATGGCTGTATCATAGAATAAAATACTTTTTTTACAATTACACCTTGTCAAATCGGATTCAGAAATTTGTAACGTTACAAAAGCTTCTATGTGCAATCTGAAATGACCATGATATGAAATTTGAGGAAAGATTTAAAAGATGGCTTCATGTATTTGAATAACAACAAAATTGTGGAAAAACATTCTTTGGTCTCCAAAAGGAAAAGCGCACTACAGACACATGGACCTGAAAGGGCTAATACACTTCCTAAACACATCTTGAAATGTGAGGAACACTTTCTGTTGAATGCTTTGACACAACACTACCAATAAGATTAGCGTTCGTTATGGACACACAAACGAAAGTCGAACGCATGACGAACAGTACAGTGTTCGTTTAGCGTTCGTGACGATCGTTTAACGAACAGTTTAAACTAAAAGCGTTTGTGACGAACGGATAAGCGTTTTTCTCGAACGCATGAACGTTTGTAACGAACAGTATACCGTTCCACACGAACCAGTTCTTAATTTCACAATTCTACCCGTTCTAAAGCGTTCGTGACGAACGTAAAGATCGTTTGTTACGAACGGATAGATATTTTTTTCTAAATATTCGAAAAAACTGTTTGCTTGTAACTTTGTTGATAAACAAAATGAAAAAATATTCCTCTTTCAAATTTAATTTATTTACTATATTTAAATTAAGTTCATAATTGTATATTCACTGTAAATTACTTATTTCGTTTTAGAGATCGTTCCAGCATCGATCGTATGTGTAGAAATGAAGATCAGAAAATTAGTCAGTTAATATTATCAGATTAATGCGATACCTCAGAACAATATTCGAAGCTATCAAACAATGTTTGTTTACAATAATTTACAAATGTAGCATTTTGATATTTGAAAAGGCACTGCCGATTGTCGTCGTCAGTTGCAACATTAAAGCCGGTTTTTCTATAGGTGAAGTATTCCGCTTGCGGTCTAGTGTTTGATTAATTATGTGCAAAGCGTCTGCAGAAAAGTCGGATCAAAGTTCATAACGTTTCTGAAGCGGCATATTCCGCAAGCCAATCAAAATGGTTAAAGAGTGGTCACGTGGAGGAAAACAATAGCCGCGCTCCGCGCTGAATATTCTGTCTCTAGTGAAAAACCGGTTTAAGAAGATTATAAGAGTGAGATTAAACTGAAATAAATTGTCATCATTGACATTACAGATATTAACATATTATTATTAGAGTTAGTGAGAAAAATTTAGTTCAGTTTCACTACCGTCCAGAAAAAGAAATATTCGGAAGTTCTTTGTGGAACGTAAACTTGTAAAACTGATTGCTAATGCATGTTCCATGTGTCTTTTTTAAAATTTCTACTTTTAAAGAAGGAACAAAACAAAAGTATTTTTTCGTTCTTGAATTTTCATGACCTTTTAATGTTCAATTTTCAGCAAAAGTTACTTTTATAATATATTTTTATGATTGTTTGCAAAAGATAGCGCTGTTTTTATTTAGTTGTGAAGCGGAATTGTCACAGTTTTCATCTTATAAAAAGATCTGAGAGATTTTTCCGAAGAATTCAGTTTTACTCATCATTGAAGACATTGTATTGCATTTATCAGGGTTTGTTAGTTCATCCAGAAAGAAAATCTTAAAAGGAGAGGGATTTAAAAAGCAAAGAAAAGTGTTGACGTTGTTAAAATTTTTTTCTTCGGTAAAATTGTCGAAATTACATGAATTCCGATTGGTAGTCATTGAAAGCTTTCTTGATTTCTTTCAAATTATTCACCTTATACAACCCTCCTCCATCCATTGGAACCATTTCCAATTTGGCAATCACATACCAAGCCTTGTCATCCGTTATCACTGGACGACCCTGTTTCTCTCTCAATACACCTTCTTCGACAATTACGTAGTACTGAAGTCGAAAAGTCCTGTCGCCATCTTTGTCAAGTCCCTCTGACACGATTTTAGCATACTCCAGCTTGGAGTACGCCGTAGCAACAGAGTCTCCTACTTCCAGGCCCGCTGGTGGATAGTCTTCAAACTCCTCTGGGACACACGGTGTTTGGGGACATTCTACAGCAGCAGTCTCGACGGTAGCATTCTCCACGGTCGCAGTTTCAACGGTTGCAGTTTCAACGGTCGCAGTTTCAATGGGAGCAGTCTCCGCGACATTTTTTTTTTGTTGGATCAACTGACTTCTGTTTTTAAGTCCAGCGGATTCCAGCTCGTTACTATAAAATATAATTCAATTACTAGTTAAGTTTTAATAACCACTGTTAATTTCACGAGAACTGTTTGTAAAAGATAGTCAATTTTTCTTAGTTGCCGGAAAATTAACGTTAAAATGCGTCAAAACAACATTGTAGTTAGTTCAATGTTACTGTGACGTCATAGTTACGTTATGCGCCTGGTTTAACGTGGTATAACAAAATCAAAATTGTGCTCACTCAAGTTTTCTGTTATATCTTTTTCGTCGAACTTTTAGGCTTATCCGTTCTTTTATTTTTTTACGTGTTGGTGTGGAATCGATCAACTTCAATGTCCTTATAATCTATGATATAAAAATTGAGTAGTTATCAACCTGATTTAACAGCAAAGGGAAAAGCAGACGTGGAAAAAGTAAACTTACTGAAGTGGCAGAATCTTCCCTTCTTTTCAACGTCAAACGCCTGTTTGAAGGCTCCTCAGTCATAAGGCCGTTTTTCTCGATTTCGTCGTCAATTGCATTCTAAATTCAAGGTTAATCATCATTATAAATCTGACGTCATGTCCAAGATTAGAAGATTAAAGAATACTATTAGTAGAAGTGCAACCTAAAATCCTATGCGCTCCACTTTCTCGATCAAAATAATTCTCACTTGAATAATTTGAAGTGCGTCGTGGAGTCATTTCTTGCGGACGCGCTCCTTCTTGTTCGCTCTGTTCTCTAAGCTTACGCTCATTTTCAATAAAATAATGCTTTAGGAACTCGAACTGTTCTCTTTCTGTTGGCGATAACGGATGACTTTCCATCATCGGTGGGAAAAGGTAGTTATCCAGATTGAAGTTAGCCATGCGATCACGAAGAAGTTGTTCAAAGTCCATAGCAATATTGCTGCAGTTGTTCACCAGACAAGACGTAAATAACATTAGAACATTTCATGCATCTTTATATACCTTTAGGGAAGGGAGCCTAGGACACAGTGACGACAATAGGTTGGAGAGCTGGTACTGCTTTTCGAAGGCAAAAAGAGCCTTATTTGAAAGGAACCAATCAAATCATAGCATGACTGGAGTCTAAAGTCGTCACTGAGAAACAAAACGCGTCATAAATTTTGAATATTTTCTTGCTATTACGTAAAAACATCGAATGTTTTGTGGTGCTCCATAATTTACTTTTCCTGGAGGTACCATTGGTGTTTTCTTCATGCTGTTATGATTCTTTGCATTTTCCAGGCTGATACTCGAAGATTCATTAACACTCGGTGAAAACCATGTCATTATTCCATTGGATACCCAAGGGACGCTATGTATTATTTTTACAAAATTGTCATCACGCAATCCCTGGTTTATGACGTCAAAAATTTATTTCAATTAAGTTACAAAACGTCAAAAACGATTTATTTCCACAATATGAAAACCCAAGTCCATCGTCCAGAATCAGTTCACAAAATTCAAAGTGACGAACACTGCTGAAAACGATTTTTCTTGTGTAAAAGTTTTTATATTCTTCTATCCACGTTGATTGCGGTATAGAAACCATGTCTTCGAGAAAGGGTAAGTGTTTCCATATCACTATTATTTCGATCACTTCACTTGTCAACCTGGATTTGAACTTACAAGTGTTTCGAAGTTAAAGGGGCGCTAATTGGAAAGGGGCGTTTCAAAAATAATCTAGACGTTGTTTTAATTTGTTTTTCAACTTTACACTTGTAAAATATCAAATAAATATCTTTGATATCTTCTTACATTTCTACTTGTCGTTTATTCCTCCAAGAATCCAAGAATAGGATATTTTAATTTCTTTATTAGAAACTGCAAAGAAACCTTGTTGTTGTCAGTCACATAAATGTAATGGTGAACTTCGAAGCAGTAAAACGGTTCGAAGACATGCAGATTCTGATTACAAAACACTTCTTGAAGAACGTAAGCAGATACGCTGTGAATATGACAGAACAGTTAATTTTGACCCTTTAATATATACCACTCACCCCTTGGCTACGCAACAACTTTACGACAAATCTAAAATGACAACTTTAGAAGCAATCTTTTTGAAATTTCGGTCTTTTGTTTCATATCCAAACTTTTCCAAAGAAGCCTTATCAGAATCTTTTCGTCATGACCACGACTTCATGCTCCCTAAACCTAATAACATGCCTAAGTCATTTGAGGAAGCGAAAGAGTTGGTCAAACCTTTTCTGATACCTTTGGAAAGATATCATGTGTGTAAAAACGATTGCGTCATTTTTCGTAAAAGTTACGAAGGAGACGTCAGTTGTCCTATTTGCGAGGAGCCACGTTTTTATGCTAACAAATCGCCACAAAGAACATTTACTTACTTCCCACTCGGCCCAAGATTAGCGCGTATATTTGCTACAGCTGATCTAGCCGAAAAGCTTGTTTACCAAGTTGATTTGTCAAAGAATCCAGACATCATTACTGATGTTCAAGATACATCTGCTTGGAAGATTCGTTGGTTTGGAAAGAACGGCCTCTTCGAAGACAGATTTGGCCTTGCTTTGTCATTTTGTACAGATGGCATGAATCCTTTCAAGTCGACAGGGACGCAGTATTCGATGTGGCCCTTAATGGTTCAAGTTCTCAACTTTCCTGCGGAATATCGTAAATGCAATTCCGGAATTATGCTATTGGGGATAATTCCAGGAAATGGGAAAAAGGAACCAAAATCATTGGAGCCCTACTTCGAATTGGTGGTTGAAAAACTGCTACAACTATCACAAGGAGTTATGTACACCCGAAACACACCAAAACCCATTGTTGTAAGCACAAAAATGGTTGAGTATGTATTGGACTTTCCCGCTATCGCAAAAATGTTTCATGTTCAAGCACAAGGTATGCACAAGACATTCATAATTTATAAAAAAAAATTTTCATGTTCGTGCTTATTTGAAATTGCTTTTATTTCGTAGGTGGATTAAAAGCATGTCCTTGGTGTGATATTGATGGAGTTCATTGTCCGTTTAATCGCAAAACAATATATTTAAATAACCGGCGCTTCCTTCCCATGAATGATCCAATGCGTGACTCTCAACTATTTCCAGGTGGACAACAAGAATTGCGAGATCCACCTTCAAGTATGATAGCGGAAGAAAATGTTAAGCTTCGAAACCAATATGATCAGTTGCCGAACAAAGCACAGAAATCAAAATTCGCCAAATCTTATGGTATGTTTTGAAAGCACAAAAAAATATTATAGTATAATAATAATATTAAAGAAATATCGGGTAACAGCTTTTTATGTGAGAACGTTTATTAAAATATTCTACTACCTGCAGCCGAACTTCAGCTGAAAATCTAGATCGGCTGAGACATCATTCGCACTATGCTTAGCCGACTGTTAGCCCATAGTGAGAACCAAGCTTAACAGTTTATTTATTAATTTATTTATTTCTTCTCGAACGTCATTGCAGATTGTGATAAATATTTCGATACTTCATTAACATTTAGGAATTAAAGGAAAGTATGCATTCATGGCATTAGACTACCATTCATTCCATAATGACTATCAGCCGGATGGAATGCACACTTTGAGAAGAGTGGTTGGAGCGTTGGTGAATTGGCTGGTACAAACATCATCAAACAAAGAAACTGTTGACAAAGCAGAAGAAGTACGCTTACGTCACGATCCCAATATTACGTATGTACTCAGTAACGAGGATAAAAAGGTATCATGGTCATTCATTGATTTATTCCCTTAATCTTTTAAGTTCTTTTATTTAATTGAAGCTTTAATTCTTAGGTTGCAAACAACAGACTGAGTCTGTTAAACTTTCCATCTGGATCGACTGCTGTAGGAGGAAATGTTTTTGATGATTTGAAGCTGCTGAAAAATCATCATGGGTGGCAGGAGGTATGATTTCTAAAACCTATACAGGTATACATTTCTAAATGTATACCTGAAAATATGCTCTATTGAGGCTTTATGTGTGCTCTGTATTCTTGAAATATCAACCACGCCTTAAGATTAGAAGAGAATTAGAAAAGATCTTTTTTTTTTCAGTACGCCACTCACAACATTTGGATCTACGCACTTCGTGGATGTTTACCGTTGAAGCAACAACGCACTATGACGTATTTTCTTGTAGTGATTTCGAATCTTCTGAAAGAATCATTTAACCGTAAAGATTTGCCACTGCTTAAATCTAGCGTGATTAACGCGTTAGTTTTATTGGAAAGGGATTTTCCCGCATGTCTTTTTAACATAACGACGCATATTCTACATCATTTTGTTGACAACATAGATAAGTTTGGTCCTTTGTACTCGTCATGGATGTACCCTTGGGAGCGAATGAACTCATGGGTTACTAGAAGATGCAACAATCGAAGTTCCCCAGAACGATGCGTCATGGAAACATACCAGGTAATATGATATATATCTATTTTCCATTTTGTTCGAAATTTTTAACTGAAATATGTAAAACGTGCGATTTATCATTATCACTGATAAGATCTGAAAATTTAGCTTTTAGATTGGGTTACATACTGCACACTATCTAGCAGATTCGATGATTGCCATGACAGTAAGAACAAGATCTGTGAAAATGCTAAGAAAAGTTTGCTGTTGAATGGGGAAATTTACAAAGAAGACGACCAGCGGAAGCGAAAGAGAGAGGCAGTCATTGACTTGACTGAGGAGGAATTGAAAAACGTTAAGTGTGCATTGAAAACGCAACTGACCATCACCCGCGTAGTGAAATTGAACTCGACAGAAACAAAAAATGGAAAGATAAAGATGGGGGATTTTTTACCCACGGCCGAGAGTGGAATTATGGAGGTGCTACGTATGTTTCGATATGGCGAGTTTGATGTAGTCAACTTTACTATGCACGGAAGCCAAGTCGATCCCGAAAGTGGTTTGACATACATCACATTGCGAGATTCATCAAGCAACCTGTATATATCTGCAGATCAAATTCTTAATAGCCCTGCTGTCTATGCGAAAGAAGGTGAAGTCGTTTGGGTAATATCCATAAAACCAAAACTAATTTTTCCATGGATGTTAGATCATATGAATATCATTTAAGCTTTGCTGTTAGTTTTCTTTTAATGCTAAACTACTCTCTAACAACCTAAAAAGTTTTTAACTATAAAGATTTCGACTTTTATTTTCATGTAGCTACTTTGCGAAAACAAAGGATTCCTTTTCTATCGGTTTCTATGATGATATATTTACGTTCTGAATCCTTTATCCTTTTCTTGCTAGAGAAAGGTTTAAATACTGAATCGAAGAAGAGAGACGAGGAAGAACTACCTAAGTATGACTCTGCTAGCTTATAATTATGATTTGAAATTCAACGTGAAAAGTTGCGAAAAGTTAGACATATCTCTTTGCAATAACTTTGCAATAGCTTCCCCGATTTTTCTGCTTTTCAAACCATTATGAATGTGAGGATAGCTAAGCTAGACAAAACTAAAAGGCTTAAGGGTAATTCGTAACTTATGAAGTTATTTTCTTATAAAGTATATTGTGTATAAGATACAATACATCGATTATATAAATTTTTCTGAGATATTTATTGTTGTGATAGACTTTTTATTAAAGTCTGTTCAAAAAATATGTGGACTGATTTCAGCTTTTATATAAAAACCAGGCTCAAGGGAATTGATGTAATTTGCTAAATCTGGTTTCCACATGGTAACTGAAATTAGTCCACATATTTTTTGAACAGACTTTAATTAAGACACTTTCGAGCTTTACAAGCATCGCCTCGTTTGTAATCAGTATAATAATGACGTTTCTATGCATGATTAAGAGACGTAACGTCTTGGGGCTCATAAACTTTTATGATCACGATTATCTTTGAAAAAGACGTCATAATTATAAACATTAGAAACAAGGCCATGTTTGTAAGTAATGTAAGTGACCCTAAAATAAAAAGGCCTATCAACCAATGCCATTACCAACACTCTGTATACTTGAGAGTCACAAACCGCTGACTACAGAGTCAACGAAATCGTAGAAAATTGTTACTATATAAGTAATTTCTCGTCCGCGGTGTGTTACCAATGGTTTGCATCACGTGACGACAACGACAACGCTTTTTCGGTCCGACGAACTATTGTGATAATTGCGAACTGATATAAACTAAACTAAAATAACCAATAACTGCAATCAAGCTATAAGAAGACAAACACTGATATCAAACGATATCTTTCATCTAAAATAATAACTGCGGGCGGCAGCAAATAGTAGGTTTAGTAGATAGACAGCAAGGGCATTTGTTAAATTTTGAAAATATTCTGGAAGAGGCGTAGGCAGAGCTCAGTCAAAATTTGTGGAGGAGAGATTACTCATTAGAAGTAGAAAAGAAAAACGTGCAACAAACATAATGTCACTTAAGACTGAAAAGAAATGTCACGATTTTGGACTCCTCCACATTCTTTGACTGACCCTATCTACGCCTCTGTCTGGCCTGATCTGATTATCTTGGACCAAGGATACAATTTACTGATATGACAAATGCCACGAATCAAAAATCTTAAGTTGTAAATTTGCGATCACGCGACGCTTAATCTCACAATAATAATGGTTGAAAATGAAATAGTTAATTATATTTAAAATTTCATTTCATTCAGATAATAACTATCTGTTTTCATTTTTAGAGAGATGTTCATAGTTCATACAGAATCAAATTGACGTGTTAGTATTAAAACAAAAATATCTATTCGTAACAAACGATCTTACGTTCGTCACGAACGCTTTAGAACGCATAGAATTGCGAAATTTAAGAACTAGTTCGTGTGGAACGGTATACTGTTCGTTACAAACGTTCATGCGTTCGAGAAAAACGCTTATCTGTTCGTCACAAACGCTTTTAGTTTAAACTGTTCGTTAAACGATCGTCACGAACGCTAAACGAACACTGTACTGTTCGTCATGCGTTCGACTTTCGTTTGTGTGTCCATAACGAACGCTAATCTTATTGGTAGTGCAAGTGTCGAGGTGAAAAGATGATTTCAATCGCATAGTATGAATAAAATAGTGTTCTACCTTATCGGTAAAAAAAAGTCGGCAAAAAGTGACTAAATTTTGGCTCGGTGACTAATATTTTTTGCCGACTTTTTTTTTTACTGACCAAACTTTTTTGCCGGCTTTTTTTTTTTTTACCAACTTAACTTTTTTGCTGAATTTTTTTACCCGATAAGGTATTAGCTATGAAGATTATTCTAGGTTATTATTTTGAGAGAATTTCCTAAATTTTAGGAAAAATTAAATTGCCTAGAAATTAACTTCCTAGTTCTATTCCTTCAGTGTTTCCTTATGATCTACACGTTGACAAGGAATGGCCTTAAACCAAGTTCTGCACTACGAAGTCAACCACACAAGTTCATCGCAGGCAAAGTAAAGAAAACCTAAAAATTATTCTTCGTGAAGAAAATCATCTCAAATGTTTACTTGTGTACATTAAAGAAAATAAAGAAAAGGAAAACCAAATCAAAGAAGTTTAAACTGCGCCCTACCGAAAGACCACGAAGAGACAAGATCATTGAAAATTGGCAGGCCCAAATAAGGAATTCAATTTCTGATTGATTTCATGTTCCTTTTCTTCTTCTTCCCCCTCTTCTTGAATACGAAATATTCATGTAAGGTTCAAGTCATCGTTTTACGTTTACTTTCCCTGAATCCGACGTATGCTCTGTTTAGCGATGGAAAAGTTCTCCCAACCATTTTTACCTCGCAGGACTACGCTTCTAACATTATTACTAATACGATCATGCGCTCAACAAGTTAATCATTGATAGGCTGCGTATTTATAAGCACTGTAGATGCATAAAGTAAAGTAGCTAACAGTACCCATTAAAAGCAACTAAACAAATCAATAACAACGTATCTAAAAGGTACAGGGTTCGAATTAGCACGTCACAATTCGCAATTTGCGAGTCCAATTGAGATTTTAGCGAATCAAATGACTGGGAAATGTAGTAAAATTGCGAATCTATATTAAACTTTAGTATAAATAAACTTATTCTTTAAATATGTTTAAAGATTTCCACAATAAACAGCGTCTTATACAAACATAAAAGAGTATTTCCACATGTTTAAAAACAGGTGCGAACATTTTACATACTTTTGTTTACAAAAATAATTTGGCGCGACGATCCTCACAGGGGAAAACCCTTTTATTGTTCTTTTGAACAATAATTATTCTATTTCTCTCCACGTTCTTTAGATTTTACTTTATCATATAACGAAGGAATAGTTTTTCAGTGTAGTTTTTTTAAAAAAGAACAAGTCAGAATTTACTGCTTCGTTGAAAACCGTTAACAAATAGGAAACTGAATTAAATTGCACATTAGAAAAAGATCTGTGCAGGAGTAAAGTAAAAACAAATAAGATTTTCAGAAGCTTCTTTTTGCTATACGCTCCTTCCGTGTTTTCAAAAGCGAAAGAGGCCCTTGGAACAAACAGTTAACAGTTCATTTAGTTTCTCTCTTCAATGATCGATTTTACACGAAGTCAAATTCGTTTCCAGTGCTTCTTTTTCGACGTAAATATTTAACTGGAAAAGATGAAAACTCTATGAAATTATCGAATTATTGTCTCAAACCACAAACAGTCACGATCGATAGTGGCAGAAAGTTGAATTGTCACAATTGAAGCCCAGGCATGGAAATTTGGCGGACACGATCGTTATCGCTACCGTGTCGTTTACGCAATATTCAAGTGTCGGTAACGATCCCATAATCATATTTCCTTTTTCCTCAGATAATCACAAATTTTGTGTTTTTCAACGTTTAGCTTTCAAAATATTTGCGATTTAGCCATAACTCAAGTCTTCCCATTATGAGGAACGTGAGCGCCCTAGCGCTCGCTACACAACGCTCTTAGAGCCTAGTTAAGATGGGCTTTTGATCACGCACGTAGATGCTCTTCAAAAACATATTCAACTTATTATATTAGTTTTCATGGCTGACAATGAAGGATAACTTATTAAGTATATTAAGTGATTATTCACCAATTTGCTGTTGCTAGGGAGAACCACCACCGTTGCTAATGTAATTTTGAAATTTCCTTCGTTATTATGAATTCATTTTTTCACCTAACGAAAGAACATGAAAACATAAGTGGTACCAGCAGGACCTGTTTTCGTGTTATTCAATGAAATTGAAAAGCATCTTAGTTTCCAGCTCCCTTTACAATCTTGTTTTATTTCGTTAACTTTAGCGTCGTTACCGCTTCGTTGCCAAAAAATCTAAATCTGCTGAAACGATTTAAGGTTCCGTTAACGATAATTCGTTTCTCATGGCGCAACAAATTTCCAAGCTTGAAGCCTGAAATCTCAATGCTCAACGTTGTTTCCTACAAAATAACTGAACAAAAATATTGTGAAGAGAGGCTGTAGATGCTGTTTTAGAGGGTCTAAAGTTCAAAATTTTCTTTGTCGCCCAACCATGGTGGGCGAAAGGGTTTTTAGGCAAACTTTAGGTCAAACTTTTTTGCGAATCGACTTTTTATTTCTAATTCGAACCCTGAGGTATACTATCCCGCTAAGGCGGTAAAATATACCTTTCCCTATCTTGTATGTTGACTAATTCAGTCCATAGATATTCCTTCAGTGAATCAGTGATGCATCGTATGACTGAATCAACTGAAGGTTTATCAGATCGTATTTCTTGGTTCAAACTGATAACCATGTGTACTTGACTTTTTTAAAACTAATTTTCGGGTTATTTTTAAGATGAAAAATGTGTTTTAGAAGTAACACTTGCTCTAAGTAAGAATCATTGATCATATCAAGATTGATTTAGAAATTTCATTAGGATCTGGGGGTAATAAGGATGTTGAATTACTAGTTTTGCTGTAAAAAGCCTGCTCTGTGAAACAACGATCTACTCTCTGACGTCATATGCAGCAATTATGAGATTAGTTCGTTTTATCTTTCTTGCTCAAATAGTGGCACATGCTAGTAAAATTTATGAAGTTATTTTGTGTTTTTCAACCGTTTTAGATTGAATTGGAAAAAAAGAATTATATTTTTGTGTACAAAATATTTTGTTTATTTGGATAAGCCAAAGTTGTAAATTGACTGGAGGGAAGCTTTAAAATATTTTTTTCATGGATTTTAATTTCAGAGATTGAAAAAATTACTTTTCGCTGTAATTTAATTTTGTGGATAGTAAAATTCATTGGATTTCTGTGAAAGCAAGAAATACATTAAGGATAGTCAGCCAATATTCGCTCAGCGATGAAGGGAGAAAGTCAAGAAAAGGCTATTTTAACAAGTATTTTTCGTAAAACTTTCATTTTGTCAGAACTAGGACTCTTGTCTAGAAAAACTGTAGTAAGGTTTTTTAAATTAGTAAACATAGAAAACAATAACACAAAAATGTTGCAGAAAATGTTTTTGAAAGGGTCAGTGGAGCTCCTAGAATTAGCCTTAACTAAGCCTTTCCAAAATGCCCTTATCCGCAGTAACTTAAAACTAAATATATTGAAAATAAAATTATATTCATTAGATTGGGATATTTATAAGGTTTTCAAAAATATATACTTTGTTGATGAAAAAATAACCATATCAAAAGTTATACACAAAACTGAGAACATGCAGCAAGGGGTGATCACTATCCTTAAAACCAGCTCTGTTTTTCTGATGTCCTAACCTAGCGGTTTTTTAAACTTTGTGCGTGCGCTTACATGAAAATTATGCGTATATACCAATGATAAATGATAGATATACATATTTGAAGATGAAACAAGATTCGCAAAAATGCGACTATATATTTCCCCAAAGTTGCAAAACTTTTATCAATTATTGTGTGTACATAGAAGACCATAAGAAAAGTGGTATAACTACCATCAACGCAAATAAAAATGCTGTCCATACTAATCAGGGTAGAATTCAATTTAATACCACAAAGGAAGTTATTTCGAACTTATTATGAAATGAAGATATTCATGGTCATGTGACATGGTTTCTCTTATAATTTTTGCTGAGGAGTTAAAAAAAGTTATGAGTTATGAGAAGTTATTATGGACAAAGCTAAAAATTGGAAGACCTAAATGCAACTAATATTTCCCCTTAAACAACTGAATATCAACAACTGCATCAATATGTATAAGGTAAATTCATCATAATAAACGTATGATCTTCATTGCTGCAGAAGCTTGACATCTTTTACACAGTAATATCATGGCAAACAATGTAATTCAACAGAACACAGCTTTTCGTAACTCGTATTAAACTATTTTACAACATCATACAATGAAATTTGTTTACAAGTTTACAAAAGAAGAAAAGAAAATTGTCAAACCTAATTTTAATACTACAGTCTAAGTATTAAAAATACTTTGGGGTAGACAGCAAATAACTATCAAAAACATCAAAATTTGTACTGTGTAGCATTTCAAATTAGGACAAGAGTTATTTTCCAAAAAGAGATGGTCTTAAAAGTGACAATTTATAAAATTAAATTCAAGTATTCAGAATAAACTCTCAGTAACAAAAATATGTGGACACTCATTATTTACTATGTGATAAAAATGACTTTCGTAAATCTCAAATGAAAAAAACAAACAGATTTTGGTAGTGAAAATACACATCCATAACCAAATCACTACGAAGCTAACAAAAGAAATTTGAGTTCTGGTTTGATTTAATTTACAGATTCTTATGTTGGATTGTGTTTTGATTTATGTTTGTTGTTTGTGTAAGGAAAGTTGACAGTATAAATATTATATATATACTTTTTACAAAATAAAATATCATAATACAGTATCAAAACAGTATGCGTGATCATGGAATTAATCCATAGTATCCAGCCTATCCAGCCTATCCAGGTCAGGGAAGCACATTCAACCAGGTTCTTTCAATTTATTATGTCTCAATCCTGTGTATAAAAAAATATTGTACGTAATTTGTTTTCTGGAACATCTTATTGCATACCTATACGACATCACGTTTTTACTTGCTGTTTTTGTAAATGTACTCTTTGAATTAACATAATTGGTTGAACTACTTGTTCTCCACGTATAAAAGGTTTCCCTTGTGGTGGCTGTACATCGTGTGCGTGCTGTGTCAGTTCAGTTTGGCTATAGCTACATTCTGTATATACATTATCCTGTCAAATCAGGATGTAAAATAAAAATAAATCTTCAGCCTGTATTGATAATGAATTTTCGTCTTTGCACTGAAATCATAGCTTCAATGTTTTGCTGTTCCAAACATTTAACTACCAACCAATCATCCATAGCATTATTGTTATCAACAAAAACAAAACAATTTTTTACTGTATTTTACACGTTCATTAAAAAGTTTTTACAAAACCTTTCATAACAACACTGAACTAAAACGATTATTTCCATCATTTAACAACCTTTTATCTTTTGAATCATTTTAAAAGCTGGCAGGAAAAGCAAAGTCTTCTACTGATTGAAAAAAAATGGCGCACTACTTCACTGTAGACTAGCCTCTATTCTTATCTACTTTGGCGGCTAGGTGAAAATTCAATACTGAACCGCGGCTATAAAAGTGAACGAAAAGGAGAAGAAGAAGGAGAAGGAAATGCCGGTTTTAACATATATTTCGCCCTATGGGGAAATATATAAAAAAGAATTTCCATAAAAGAAACCTATAATTATCTGGAACTGTGACCATTCTTTTCTAATTATAAAGTCGTTCTTTACATTTTGTAAACAGAAGAGTCAAAAAGGTATATTATGTTTGTTTTTATTGAAAACACAAAACATCTCACATCATTGTTTGTTTTGTTTTGTGTATGGGCTGTTATTCTTTTTAAGCTTTGGATACTGAAGCCGACTGAAGCCGGCTGAAACGGCTCAGAGTCCTCCTCATCTCCAACATAAAAAATTGTATCTACTCTGCATCACTTAATGTTTGATGTTAATGTTTTAATGTTTGATCAGTTTTTAAGTTACGTTTGTTTCAATTACGTATGTTTTTATTTGGTCTATATGAATGTATTTTGTATGACCAAAACAGGGTATTAGCTTAAAAAAGAGCAGGGGGGTTTGGGCAGTGTCGTATCCAGAGATTATTTGGGGACACCGCTTTGCTCATTTCAAAATTTGCTTATTTCATCGTCTTTATTTTTATGTGGTTTACATTGCTGGAAAATGCACTTCCATTCAGTATCAGAATTATTACAGAAGACAGTAGGTTAACGTGCTCAATTGGCATCCAGGACGTGGAATAATCAATCACAATGTGAACGTACATGCTTATATATACTCTCAGAGGTATTGAAGCAAAGTGAAGTGAGGGGGAGGATTTGACCTGTGAACCCCAAACACAGGAGACTGAGTGCCTTTCTCTTTATACTTCATAATTTCACAAATGAATTTCGAATGACCTGTATAAAATCTAATTCGTTCTACTTGTGGTTTCAATTATGTAAAAATAAATTGTGTATTATTTTTTCGAATACGAAATGGCGTTGATGCATCAGCTTTTCCTGAAAAGCTTAATTACACAGGTTCGTGGGTAACAAAAAACTCCGAAAATAAAGACAACTTGTAGTGATAAAAGATCAGAGTTCAATGCGCGTATTGGTACTCACACTTTTTTGCATCGATCAATGACTCGTTATCCTCATCAGTCAATTTTTCAGGACCAACTAAAACGATTCGCATTAATCGCGTGCACGAAAGATGAGTTTGTATAAAGAAGCATTGATTTGAAAAACATGTGCAACGAAAAGTAATACACAATGCAAGTTTTGTTTCTTTCAATAAATATATCACGTGCAACAAAAAGCAATGCAAAGTTTTCTTTTCTTTTTCGATAATATCACCTCCATGCAAAAACATTCGTCGTGACACCATCGTTTAATAACGACATAGACCAATGAAAAATTAATTGTCACAGAGTGCACAAAATAGGTTGTAAATAAGCTAATAAAGTTTTATTAGTTTGTTTAATGTTAGAAGGAATCTTTGTGAGTGCAGTTTAAAAAAAAAAAATATATTTTTTTTTTGAAAAGTCAGTTTGGGCGCCTGAGTTTGGGCGCCGATACCGCACTCGCGGTATCAAAATCCCACTGGATACGTCAGTGTTGGGGGAAAATTATATTCATTATTTTCATTATTTTTTGTCGAAAAAGCAACGAAAAAAACAACTTATGAGAAAACTTTCCTCTCATATTTGGCTGTAAATACTGTGTGCCAAATAAACTATATGATTTTATATTTTCGGAAGTGCAGTAATTTACTACGAAACAATATACGCCACGCGACCTAACGACCAGGATTCGTATATATTTGAGTTACTTTTTACCGGCGCCGACAGTTGTAAACAATCTCCAGAGAAGCGCAGTTGTATGGATCGGAGGTGAGAAAAGGAAACAGAAACAATATAGTCAAGGCACCTAGAAATTTCGCACCTTAAGTTGGAACATAAAACTTTCGCAGCAGAATTTTCAATCTAAAATATTAACAAAAGTTCAACAATATTGTTTTTCAGATCATCCTATCATCTCTGCTGTATAATTCAAAAAAATTGTGTCTGTAGCGTGATCTACAATCTTTCAAAATCACTTTCGCGCTGATGACCGGAAATTTACTCTATTCTAACTTTTCAAGTGCTCGATTATTATTGCAGAGTGCTTGCGCTTGAACGCCGTTCAACGATCACTTCTTAGTTTGTTTTGAAGGTTAAAGCAATGACTTTTAAACCCATGAAAAATAATTTGAAATGACTTATGGGTAGTAAGTCTAAAGGCCTGCGAAAGTTCTAGATTACTATCACGAACTTGAGCATGTAAAGATTTCGCAATATGAAAAAGAAAACTAAAGTTCGCACCAAGTTGGACACTCGTTATAAAAAGAAAACAGAACTGAATATTACTAAATACTTTATTTTAGTTTAAACGCATACAAGTTATTTCAGTACACGCGCGAAGAAAACTCCCCAGAAGGAAATATAAACATAATATCGATATCTTTTTATTTTATCTTTTAATATCTCGTTAATCATTCATCAGACAGCGATTCAAAATTATTTAGTAAGTTTCTTAAAATCATTCTTTTTTATTTCATCTTCTTCGGTTTCACCGGCTGAATACATATCATGAGTAAGTAAACATTATTTCGGCATTTTCATTCATGCATGATTATCATTTTGCAGATCGCAGCCATGCCAAAAATAAGCAAAAAAACCTGGTCAGAGGAGGATATTGGTCTCGCCTTAGCTGAGGTAAATGCCGGCTTTTCCATCAGAAGCGTGGCATTAAAGTATGGAATGACGGACACCACACTTAGAAACAGAATGAAAATGAGAATATCTGGACAGGAACTTGTGGGGTCTGGACGAAAGTGCACTTTGAGTGAAATTGAGGAGAAGCAGCTTGCGAAGTGCATTTCATCAATGTGCGATACAGGCTTCAGCCCAACACGCAGTGACATAAAAGACATCGTGAAAGGTTATGTCCAAGCTCATAGCCTTAAAACACCGTTTAAAGATGGGAGACCTGGGAAAAATTGGTTGCGCGGATTTATGAAGCGCAACAATTTATCACTGAAAAAGGCAAATTTAATAAGCAGCGCTAGGAAGTCCTGCACTTCCAACCCGTTTATTGTCTACGATTTTTATGACTTGCTGCAAAAGGTCGTCGATGAAAAGCAACTGACACCTAGTCAAATTTGGAATTGCGATGAAAGCGGCTTCCCAATGGATCCCCAAAGTTGCCGAGTTGTTGGTCCTAAAGGGAAGCAATCTCTGAAAGTCACTTGTGGAAGTGGCAGAGAAAACATTACAACACTAGCTGTTTGTAGTGCTGCTGGAAGAGCTTTGGATCCTTTGATCATATTCAAAGGGAAAAATCTGCAACGATCTTGGTGTGGAGATAAAGCTCTTCCAGGTACATTTTACGGCGTTTCGGACAATGGTTGGATGACGACAGCCATCTTTGCTGAATGGTTTGAAAACACTTAACTCATCTATCGTTACCTGTTATCGAGAAGGCCATCGAGGAAGATATTACTCTGCTGAAATTGCCTCCTCACTGTACCGACAAGTTACAGCCTCTCGACGTTGCTTGCTTTGGACCACTTAAGAGGGAATGGGAGGGCGTTTTGAATTCGTGGCTGAGTATCGTTGGACCACGTGGGGCTTTCAAAAAAAATAATTTTGTTGACAAACTCTGTGAAATCTGGCACAAGGGATTATCTCCGGAAAACATCCGATCCGGCTTTGAAGCAACTGGTGTTTGGCCGGTTAATCGTGTCAAATTTCCAGAGGAACGGCTTGACGCGAGACTGGTTCGGCGATATCAGCACTGGGTTGCCATTGGAAAACCAACAGAAGATTTTGAGGAGTTGGCGCATTCAGTTTCAACTCCTCAAAAAGCGAAGGAGACCCCTGCCAGAGACTGCCAGAATGGTATTAATCTTTTGCTGACAGATTCTACATGTACGCCTACTACATCAACGCCAGAAGCTGATTGTTCCTGTCCAGCAAGCCAATTGCTCAAATCCCTGGGCCCTAAACCGCCAGAGGTTCCAGGAAAAAAATGGTTGCTTGGCTGGACATTAGTTGATGCAGCTGCTGTTGTAGGAGAGCAACGAAGCACTCCTCCTTTGCAAAATGCAAGTTTTGAAGAGGTCATCCTCAACCGCATGAAGGGCCCTGTTGATCAACCAGCAGCAAAACGACGGAAGATCAACCTGAAAAGCCAGTTGATCTCGCAGCCAGCGTACAGGGATGAGATTCGAAAGCAGCAGGAGGAAAGTGCCAAAAAGCAGAATAAACAACCTAAAACGAAGAGAAATCAATCAATAATAAAAAAGATCGAATTTTTTGGTGATGGTGGAGCAGCAGCAGAGATTGGTGCTGATCGAGAAAAAGGAAGTGAAGAGGAGCGTATCGAAAGTGAGACGGAAGAAGAACTGACAGAAAAAGAGACTGATGAAAATAGCGAAAATGAGGAAGATGATAAGGAAGAAGAAAGCAAAGAAGTAGGGACAAAAGAGGCTCTCTTGAAATGTTGGAGGAGCTTGAATGTCCCTACTTCTGAGAAAGAAATAATTGGGAAGTGGTACGCCGGAATTTATCGTGAGAAAAAGAAGGTGTACTTGTATGTCGGCAAAGCTGTCAGGCGACATTTGTTCGATTGTGACGGCCCAATTGACAGCTTGGAATTAAATTGCTTGAAGCCACACATTGGCACGGGAACAGTATTAAATGAATACGCGAATGGCTATCAAGATATATATAATTTTAGTATTACCGACATAATTGATGGTCCGTTATTTGTGGAATGCATGAATGGTGGTCGATGGAATATCCCCAAGTACCATCAAATTCACGAACATTTTGAAAAGTCAGTTATCATTGACAGAATGGCATTATTCGCTGATTTATAGATTTTTTTTATTCCAATACATATCTGTCACAAACTTTCCATGTTTTTCCATACATTTAAACACCTTCCCCGACATATAGATACATTCAAAAGTCAAAATTATGATGCGAAAATTTCAAAGTCCGTGCGAAATTTCTGCAAATTTTTCAAAGGATAGGGTACTTTATAAATTTCGCATTGCGAAAATTTTCGAGGCCGAGTGCGAAATTTTCAAAATTTGGGCACCGAAAAATTTCGCATAGATTTTTTTGAAATGTCGTAGGCTCAATCGGTTAGGGTTAAAGGTAATTACGATATATTAAATATGGTACCGTAACTGTTCTAAAGAGCTCAAAAAACTTAAAAGAAAGTAATGTTGTGGCGCTCAAAATAAAATTTTGTGAAATTGCGAAAATTTTAGGTGCCTTGACTATAATACAAGTTTTGGCAGTCTCCAATGAAACTTCAAACATAAAAAAATAACAATAAGATGGTAAGCAAATATGATCTGGGAATGGGTTTATATCTTTAGTCTCATATTGTGATTCAGTCTTTTAAGTTCATCTACAAAAAATTTCGATTTAGATCATTAACACAAAAAGTATTGTACAATGATGCAAATATCGCTACCAAAAATGTTAACACGAAAATAAATATGTTTTATGTACCTCAACAACGTTTTCTTTTTCCGTTAGTTCAACGTTTTCTTTTTCTGTTAGTTCAACATTATTCTCGTCCGGGATTACCAAGCATGACTGGCCTGAAGAACTCTCTACAGGACTTGAACTTTCTTCATTGTCATTTTGACATTTTGTTGTTTTAAAATTATCAATTTTCTTGCATGTTGGTGTTTTTTCGTTTTAATAGCTTAACGAGACAACAGGTGAGGCAGAACAAATGAAATAAGACTTGCAAATTTCAAAGCATTCTATTCTGAGAACTAAAAGTCATTTTGTTTCTTCAACAGCTGATATACTCGCTGCTAGCGTGGAACCAGTCTTACACACAATGGTTTATTAAAAAATCAATAGATATGACGTAAGCAGTACATTGCGACATCATTCATTCATTTAGTTAAGAAAAAGAAGACACACGTCTAGTCTATAATCTATTGCTGTTGAAGACGTCTTCATAAACAATCAAATTGAAAAGGAGGCGAGACAGGCATAGAAGAACACAAATTAAAAAGTTAAACAAAAAAGTGATCGTTGTTAAGTAAATGACAGGATAAGACTTCGTTCTTATTCAAAACAAAATATTTTTATCAATATTTTTAGTTGTGATAGAAACTTTGTAAATACTGAATTGGGAAAATGTGAACTTGACCCGATTGGGAAAAGGCCATTTACCGGCATCTATTTACGCTGGCCAATACCCTGCAAAATTTATGGAAAAATGTTTTGAATTTATGAGTTATGAGCATGCTCATTAGGATATCTAACAGGATCAATAATATTGCTGGACAGCGCGATAGCAGCTGATCTTCCATTAGCATCCGTCCATCCGTAATTCCAAGATTTTGTGTCCTCGATTGTAGGCTGAAGTTATGTTGTAGGCTGAATCAGAGGCTATTTTCCAACTATGGTTGTTGCATGAATAGGTTAAAAGAAAATATTTATAAACGTTTTCTTATTGTGAGTGTGGCCATGAAAACAGCAAATCATGAAATCACTGTGTGGAGTTTCTCAAAACTTCGCTATGGTGCTACCTATTCAGTGCAGAGTCAAATATTATTTTACTAGTCAGTTAGAACATAGAAATATCATAGAAATCTATGGTTAGAAGAGAATTGTTTATGCAAAATGACTCTTTTTGCTGGTGTCGATACATCTCCATTACATTTATACATATTGATATGCTTTGATCCCACACAGCCACAAAAACAAAGTGATGATGTGACTGCAATCTCCAAAAACACACTCAAGAGGTAAGAAAATTTTTAACACATTATCCCCATTGATGATGCCATGGCTGAAGTATTTTTTGTATATAACTGGGTGCTGCTACACACTCACTGATAAAAAAAATAATTTCATGTTTTTTTTATTTCTCCTTTTCCTGTCCATCATCAAAGCAAGGGTTTACTGAGATACAATTGATGACTCTTTCAGGGGAAAAAAATTATAAAGCAATATTTCAATGCGGTAGAATAAAATAAACCCATTTTACCACCACAGGAACTTGATTTTTTGTGTTTGTGTATAATATTGATCAACATATACTACCGCCGAAACTTTGAATAATTACAAAACCATTCCTAATAAATATAAATACATTGTACATGTGAAAGAAACTTTTTGTAAGTTACATTATACACAAAGGGTATATTTTATAAAGATATTATTGGTTTGCTACGCAAAATATAAAAGCAATGTTGATCAACCAAGGTTGTGAAAATTTTAAAACTTTTCTATAGAAATTTAATATTAAATTCATCAATTAACATTTCAATGTCACCTTTCACATTTTTTTAGGAAAATTGTTGGCGATGTTGTTATATCGGACTCTAGTGAGCAGAGTCAGACGTACCTACCAGGTTTATTGGGCTTATGAGTTATCAGAAGTTGGATAATTATTACTGTAAAACTTATTGAACACTGTCAGAACTAATTGTAATTTCCGAACTGGCTTTTTTGTAAGATTGTTACTTTTGTATTGGCAATACTCTGTGTCTGCATGATCGTGAGTTTCTTTCATTTCAGGGTCTAAGTCCACTTTCACTTTTAAAGCTTGTGTAGGGGGTAACAGGTTTAACCCACTGAAATAAAGCTCAGGTTGCCCTTTTCCTAAAAAAAGTGCCCTTTGGATGTTCATAATGTGCCTTTTTTCCCTTCTGTCAGATGCTGCCCTTCCATTCTAGATTAGACCCTGTATTTTCTTAATCAAATAATCCGCTTTTGCTTACTTTTTCTTATTTTCAATCTGAAGAAGGGCAAAAATATATAACTTAGTGCACTGTGCCAAACATACAACCATAACGTTGTCACTTATTTTTAATCTGTAGCAATTCCTTTTTATAAATTATGTGGGAGAGAAGTTTGCTTTTGAATTTGGTTATAGTGAGAACCACAGCTTGCTCTGAATTTTGTGAAATATAGAATTAGTAACTTCTTCTTGAATTGAATATTTTAATTTGTAATATATATATTATTTACTCGAAATCAGATTTGCGTTCCATTCCATTCAATTCAATTGGATATGACTTCTTGTAGATAAATATACATGAAAGTCTTATAGTGAAGGCAGGTAAAAAATACGCATATTGCCGTTTTTTCATTATAAAACCTATTTGAAGTCGTCACACTGACTTTCTTTGAACTCAAGAATTAGGTATTGACAATATCTTAATGTGCAACCACTAATATTTTCAATATTATATCTATTTCAAACTGAATTCATAAAAAATTGTGCGCATATTTTATCAGCCATTACCATGAAAAAATCCGCACTCGTCCGCAAAAAGTTACGCGTGCGTATTTTTTTCTGGTGCCGCGTATATTTTACTGACCGAACTCCCAGAATGAAATACGCACATCCAAAAGAAAATACGCATCTCAATTTCGATTTAATCTTCTTATCCTCCACTTATTTTGTGGAACTATTGGCCAGAAATCTGTCAACCTTTCACCTTTTTTGATATTCAGTTCAAAGAACACTTTATTTTACTATAAATAAAGAGAATAAGTTGTCTGGAGTTTTTCTTAATTATACTTCAATACAATGTAATGAACGCCGATCAATATTTTTTACAATGTCAAAAAATTGTGCAATATGATGGTATGATGGGACATTCCATTTATTTCCCTTCTCTGGAGTGACCAGCAGCGGACCAGCGATTACGTCACTGACACGGAATAGCGAAATATCCTTAGAGTCACCCACATACGACTCTAAAATCGTGCCACTTCCAACATGTGGCTTCAGACAGTCCAACTCTAAAGCAGTCGCTGGTCCATTTTCGTCTTCCACAAATCGTTTGGTGGCTTTCGCAATGTATAAAAGCGGTGGCGGATTTTTCTTTTTTGATTGCGATTCACGTTGGAAAACCACCGCAAACCATTTCCCGACAATTTCTGTCTCCAGTGTTGGGGGAGACAGCCATTTCCATAATTTTATCATTTTTGTTTCTTCCTCTTCATCGCTGTCACTATCGAAAAGCGTATCCTCTTCAATAACTTCTTCATCCGTTTCCGACTCAATTTCATGCTCATTTTCCTTTTCTTCTACTGCTTTTGCTGGCTTCTTCTTCTTTGGTTCATTCTTCTCGTTGATTTTCTCCAAATACTTCAAATCTGATGTGACCTTGGTTTTGAAGTCAATCTTTCTGCGTTTAGTAGGTGGCTTCTCTACTGGCCCTTTCACCTGATTCAGTATTCTTTCCTCAAATGTAGATGGTGGATCAACCAACACCCACATTGGCTTCCAAACTTTTCCAGGATATGGTAAAGGCTTTGGTCCTAATAACGCGGAAACTTCGCACGAGCAAACAGTTGATGATGGGGTAGAGGAAGATGGAGCTTCTGATGAAATGGTGTTAGGAGTGTTAATCGATGAGTTGACTGAGGGAGGGGCGCTTAAGGAATCGTTGTTGTCAGCTGACTTTTCAACTAGCTTTCTTGGAGTGTTTACCCCCATAGCGAGCTCTTCCATCATATCCTCTGGCTTATTCAACTCACACCATCGGTTATACCGCTTTAGGATTCTTGGATCGAATCGTTTCTCAGGGTATTTGGATCGATCGATCGGCCAAATTCCTGTGTAAAGAATTTTTTAATGTCAAAACAACCCTAGGAAATACTTTTGGCATTAAATATCATAAGTGAAGTCATATGATATGTATCACACATATACACATAATTGTGAGTATTTTTTACCTGTTCGTCGAAATCCTGCCTTAATATTTTCTTCCGTTAATGCTGTTTTCCAGCACTGCCCCAGTTTCTCCACAAAATCTGCCTTTCGGAGTGGCCTCTTCCCTCCGTACGCAATGCACCACTCATTTAAAGTTTTTTCCCATTCACGTTTTAATGGGCCAAAACACGCCACATCAAGTGGCTGTAACAGATCTGTCACATGCGGAGGGAATTTTATCATTGTTACATCCTCTTCGATTGCTTTCAAGATGACTGGTACCGAAACATGCGAGAGATGGCCATCGAAAAGAAGTAATAATGGTCGCTCAGTGACAACACGACAAAAATGATCGAACCATTCTTTGAAAACATCAGTGGTCATCCATCCATTGTCACTGCAGCCATACAAGGTACCAGGCATACCTTGAAAAAAAATTAACACATGAAAATATCCTGAAGCTCCGTTTTTAACTTGCAATATATAGATAATATAGATAGCATTTTACCTTCTTTGGAATACCAAGACTCTTGATGGCTTTTTCCTGGAAAGATCACTAGTGGGGGCAAAGCACGGCCAGCAGCATTGACAGCTGCTAAAACAGTTGTATTCTCGCGCCCTGCCCCTGGTGTTACGCGGTATGCAATTTCTCCGGATGCACTAACCACTTTACAACGTTGTGGATCGGAAGGGAATCCAGATTCATCGCAGTTCCATATTTGTGACGGAGTGAACTGCTTCTCCGTGACAGTTTCCTCAAAGACGTCGTAGAAATCGTACACTACAAAAGGATTTGCCGTAACTGCTTTTCTTGCAGAACTAATCATCGCTGCCTTCTTTAAGGATAAATTGTTCCTTTCCATGAATAGCCGAAGCCATTCTTTTCCAGGACGGTTATCGGTAAAGGGCGTTTTCAAGTTTTTTTCGACCACATACTCTTGGACCAAGTTTTTGACTTGATCCCTTGTTGGGCTGAAACCGAGGGAGCAAAGACTTCGAATAACTCTAGCCAACTCTCCCTCAGTATCAACATTCAATGTTGGGCGTCTTCCTGAACCGATGGTTTCTTTCCCTTTTGATCGATTCCGGAGTCGTAATCTAATAGTTGACTCGTTCATGCCAAATTTTTTAGCTGCAGCTCTTATTGATATAACATTGTTATCAACGTCATTAATGGCGTTTGTCAAATCTTCTTCGGTCCATTTTTTTAAAGATTTTTTTGTAGAGGAAGAACTTTTGTTCTAAGAATCAAAACGAAACATCCTTTCATTAAATATTCCAGCAATATTAATAGTGACAATCGAAAGAAAGTCAAAAGAAAATCAAATTACTTACATTAACCATTTTATTAAGCACAACTTCAGTTTAAGATTATAAGAAAAACGTAGTGAGTGTAGTTTTGATGTGAATTCGATCGTTACGAAGATGAAAAGGAAAAGATAATGTGGGAACATCACTAAAAACTGCTGAACGAAACTTTAGTACCCAGTCTCCTGACCATAAACAATTGTGAAAAGGATCTGAAAAGACTTTCAGGAGGGTCTAAAGTAATATATGATTGGATAATTGTGTCGTACACCTGAGCTCAGTTGAAGATGGAAACAGGAAAAAATGCGTATTTTGTAGAAATAATTTGCCACAAAAAAATACGCACCTGTTATCTTAATAGAAGATACGCCGACAAAGCTGAAACGCACAAAAGTCGAAAAATTGGACTTTGAACTTTCCCTGACAGTCGGAGTATTTTAATAATGGCAGACCGTAGCTGCGAATAACGTTTCGCTAAGTTTGTAGTGATGTGCGTATTTTTTCATGGCAATTTGATATAAGTTTTTTTGTTATTGAAAAAACGTATTGGAGAATCAGAAATATATAGTGAAATATATTCTTACTTAATTAAGCTTCGTTGGATTAACGATTAGTATTAAAAAAATTCTGAAACCACTACGTTTTTATGCTTTTTTTCCCCTTTTTGTCTCGTGCGTATTTTCAACTGGGCAGGAAAGGTGCGTATTTTTTACCAGACTTGACTATATCTACTTAAAATTTGTTTTATTTGTGTACAAGGTAAATGTGATGTCTCTGATGTATTGTATCAAATTTGCAATGATATTGCTTTATGAATTCAGTATTTGTTTTAGATTGTTTTTAACCAAAATGGTTTATTCCTTTAACCATTGTCACTCTAGATATATCTCAGAAATTCCTATTTCGACCTTCCTGGAGTAAAAATGTATTTCGATTTTGCTTTGCAGTCCATTATTTTTCATCTTTGCCGAGAGCGCTGACCTTCAGGACCCAGGGGCCTCTTGTTGATATTATTTTGTATCAACAAACATGTCATTCAGTTTATTGGCTGTATAAACATTATAATAAAGTTTCGGATTGTGTCAAATATACCTTCAAAATGTCCTGAGGAGCACGTAATTAGGAGTGCAATGTATTATTGTAGAAATTATTCAACCATTCAATGATTCAAAAATCATTCACGTTTCAAGAATGTTATTATAGTATGTCATTTTTCATACTTCAGCTGATTTTGCAGAAATCATAAGGGCATCTTGTTACCTTTCTTGTGGGAATTTAATGCTTGTTATACTATTATTGAGCGTAGGTATTATTGTGTACCCACATCAGAGAAAGTGATTGAAATTGACAAAACTTACCACTCCTAATCCGTTTAATAATAGCAACTGCCAAGCAGGAATTGCAGTTCAAGATTTTTCAAAATAGCTACAATGAACGTGCCAGTTAGTTGCTGCATCGAACACAGCAACGGCAGAATTTGTCTGGGCAGCTCCATCATCTATTGGTGCTCTCCAAATATTCTTATCCAACAAAAACACATGATATTACACAGCACCAAAATTAATATCTGATGACGCACGCAAAAGACAAGAACGAATCACTAAGAAGTAGAAACTTCTAAAAATCACTTCGAAACTAAAATGTCTGCTCACCTCGTGGGCGCTAGTGAAAAAGTAAGGCCATGCGGTGAGACCCGGAAAATCCGAGTTGTAAAGTCGAGTTTGGATTATGACGTCATATTTCGAGTTATTAACTCGAAATTTTTAACTTTCTATATCCTTTTCGAGATAATAACTCGAAAATATATTGTCGCTTTTACAACTAGAGTTAAGGCTGAAATACACTATCATTTTTCAATGACACATTCCAATGACACTGAAAATCAAAAATTTTGTCGCGAATACACTATCATTGAAAATTACAAACATGGACTCTGAGGAAGAAACAGCAGCTGCTGTCGTTGTTTATATTTTATCAAAAAAGAGAGTTGAACGCAGAAAACGAAAAATATGAAGTGCATGGGTGAAGCCATGGCTAAATAGACGAAATGAAACACCCTCATGTCACGAACGAAAATTTTCCGACATCTTTTTTGGTTTTTGACGGAAAAACGTTCGACAACGTTGCATTTTATATTTTTTAAATCCGTAATAATGAATTAAAATTATGCAAGAAGTGCGCCTTTCCCGAATACCAAGAAAAATAGATATTCCAAGAAGAAAAAAAAGGTTTTGACCACAGCGAATGATGAACTGAAAACCGGCCTTTATAAAGCGTCTTGATACCTCTGAAGCATATGAGATATTGTGTGCTTATGACGACGAGGGTAATTAATAATGTCTAGTTTGTTTTAAAATCTATGATCGGTTAAAAGTATTAAGCCAGCCTAACATCAAAACATGTCGGTGAATGTGGAAAAGTAAGAAATGTTTTTTTAGATGTTTTCGTGCACATAAACAGTGCAGGTTGATATTTTCGCCAGTGTTCAGTTTTTCATTTGATATATGACGAGTTTCCTTTCTTCTTGTTACTTCTTATAAAAACATCAGCCATCATTATCAATTGATGAAGTTCCTTTTGTGACAGTTAGCAAATAGCTCTAAACCACTACTTATACTATTCAATAGAAATTGTTTTGCTGCATAGTAGTAACAAACTTACTGCGCAGTAGAAAATTTGTTACTGCGCAGCAATAGGGGATTTGTTACTGCGCAGTAAGTTTGTTGCTACCTTAAGGGAAGTAATTGTTTGCGGAAGAAATTTGTGCGGAACTTTTTTTTGCGGAATTTATTTTTGCGGATTTCCCTCAAATCAGCAAAAATAAATTCTGCAAAAATGAATAAATATTGGTCATCCGCAAAAATAAATTCCGCAAAATTTTCGAAATTCTTCGCCTACAAAAATTTATTCCGCAAAATTTTTGAAATTTTTTACCCGTAAAGAATTGATTTTTCACTTTGCTTTGCATAAACTGCAAGTCTCGTCTTTACAAAACGTTTGAAAAATGAAGGGGGTTGAAAAAGGAAAGAAGTCTTGGTTATTGAGCATCTAAGGACTTTACTCTTCGTCAATAACAATACAAGCAGCATCTGCACTTGCGACAGGCTTAGCACTTCCTGCTGTTGCTTTTATTTTGAGAAATGATCCTTTTCTTTATGGGAAGTAGACTTTGACTGATTCATATTCTCAGTTGCTGGCGGTACATTGACCTTCTCTGATCAAAGATAAGACCCAGCTACATTATCTGTTTGCTATAGCTTAGTATTCTTTTTTGATGTTTAACTGATGAAAAATAGATGTTATTCCATAAATCTGCTTTTTCCTAAAGTTTGTATATACCCAGGTACTAAACTACGAGTTTCCCGACTTTCGATTTTATTTAAATTTGTTGCATCCGCAAAAATTTCTTCCGCAAAATATAGCATTTTTGAGTCATTCATCCGCAAAAATATATTCCGCAAAAATTTCTTCCGCAAACAATTTTTTCCCTTAAGGTAACTGCGCAGTAAAATAAGAAATCTGGGATTTTCATCAGTATATGACTTACTGCGCAGTAGACACCTTACTACTACTGCACAGTAGAGATCTAACTACTGCGCAGTAGACATGATTGTACTGCGCAGTATAAATCCTTATTCAGCAGCTCAACATGGGGTGGCACATATGAGCCACCGTACAGTCTGTGTAGTTTAAAGCAATAATACTTATCTCGAGTAATTAACTCGATTTGATTCAATTTTTTTTGAAAAAGTAATTTCGAGTTATTAACTCGCAGTCAAAATTTGACTTTTTTAATTTAAAGGCTGAAATACAATATCATTTTTCAATGATCATTTTTCAATTATCATTGAAAAATGACAGTGTATTCAGAAAAAAATGTCATTTTTAACACTGTAATTTTCAATGACATTGAAAAATGATAAGTTGAACATGTTCAACTTTTAATTTTTCAATGTCATTTTTTTCTATTGTTTCGAATCGAATCTATTGTTTTCGCGCACGTGTTCGTTGTACGCGATGTGATTTTAGATGCTAACAAAATGAAAACAACATTAAGGCTGAAATACACGATCATTTTAAAATGATAAATGACAAATGATAATTTTTTTAATCCTTTAAAAAATGATTAGAACATCTGTTTACACGATCATTTATGATTACAACATTTTTCTAAAAGTTCTATGGTAAAAGAGTAATTTTCAGTCATGAACTCCGGCGGCAGCAAACGTAGTTGTTGCTGTTATGTCCAAATGACGAAAGAGGAAAAATGAAAGGCAGAAACGAAGACATTGGGTGAAACCTTGGCTACAAATACGAAACTTCTTAGGAATTTATAACACGCTTGTGAGGAATTTCAAGCAAGAGATCATTATGAATATTCAGAGTTGTTAAGAATTTCGCCGGAAAATTTTGAAGAAATATGAAGTTTAATGAGTCCTTCTATCGAGAAATATTGCACAGTAATGCGTGATACTCTTTCCTCTTTGGTCCTTATGTTTGTAATTTGTGGACGAAACATTCCACAAAATCTCCTGTTCCTGCCACAAATTAATAAATTGGACAGTTGATGCTAAGTTAACCAACGACATGTTTATTTAATATGCAGACTGTCACTTTGTTTTTCTCCTTCATAATCTGCAAAAAAACTCATCGCGTGACTATACTAAAGTGAGTAAAACAATAGAACTGACGTAATTCAATAGAGAAATTCCATCATTTTTTAAATGAAAACTCAAACATGTTTGAGTTATCATTTTTAAATGACAGTTGAAAATGACGGGTACTTTTCGTCATTTTTTGAGCGTTTACACGATCAGTTTTCAATGATCATTTAAAAAATGTCATTTACACGCGAAAATGAAGACGCAAGAAGCAACTGAAACATTTATTAAAATTTGGATGAGTCAACCAAGTTTATCGCATGTAAATAGCTTCGCAAAATTCAGGGATAACTGGGACAATGTGCTTTTGTTAAATCGAAATAAATACTGCAATCCGGCTTAGTTAATCCCAGATGAAAGAATTTAACTTGAACAGGAATTGGGTCTCGTAAATGGCCTGTTTTTTTTGTAATGTCAACGTCTACAAGATGAAGCAGCTCGTCGAAAATATTCGGTGGCATTCTTAAAAATCTCCCATACTCTGCGATTTCCTCCACACGTAGTTCATACCGTTTACTCGAACCCTTTTTTTGTCCCATGTGAGGTATAGATTTTCGGATAACTCGAACTTTGGGTAATAAACAAAACAATATTCTTCATTTTGGTTGGTTCGTGCTTCAAAATTTCCATATATTTCGCCTGTCAAGATCAATCGGTATAAGGCACTTGCATGCCCTCTGCATCTCCAAGATAACATTGTTCCCAGTGATTTGCACACAGAGAAGAATTAGAGTATGGGCGAAAAATTGTGTTCATTGAAAATTACCCTTCCCATCATTGTTAAGTTACTTATGTGCCCACCCAGCCATTGATGATAGAATCAATCGGATTAATACTTCTAACACCACCTCAAAGCTACAGCCGGTGCAGCTCGCTTTTTTTTTTTTCAGCTTTAACCAGGACAGAAATTGATGGAATTTCATAGCAATAGAATTCACCCTTACTAAATTTACACGAATCTTACAGAATCAAAAGAATGTACCCCTTTAGCAAGTAAATTTGAAGTTTCTTCTCATATCAAATTTGACGGATAGGCATAAGGCTAAGCATAATTTTAGGCTGGATCCTCCAGAAACCATTTATCAAAATGCGTTTTGTAACATTTACAATATACCTTTTTTTTCATAAGCATACGGTACATTTGGCCGAGGCACAATGAACATTATGTTAATGGTTTCTGGAGGATCCAGCCTAAAATTATGCTTAGCCTTATGCCTATCCGTCAAATTTGATATGAGAAGAAACTTCAAATTTACTTGCTAAAGGGGTACATTCTTTTGATTCTGTAAGATTCGTGTAAATTTAGTAAGGGTGAATTCTATTGCTATGAAATTCCATCAATTTCTGTCCTGGTTAAAGCTGAAGATGTTTAGCATTAAGCTTAATTTTTAAAGGTATGCTTATATAAAAGGAGTGTATTTAACATTATAATGATTCAAGAAAATTCGCCTTAAATCTTATTTCTGCCCAAGTTCGAATTCGTTTGACTCGAACATTCGTTAAGTCTAACCATTTTCACTGGTCCTAGGAGCTCAGAGTTACCAGGAGTCAACTGTTCAAAAACGGCTTGAAATTTTGGTGACGAAGTGGTGAGATCCAAAACAAACCAAGCAGAAAAAGCGAAACGCCATCAAGTTAGGGTAAAGTGGAACTTAACCAACATTAAATTAAAATTGGTAACCAGCTAATTTTTTTTAAACGATTAAAAGAAGGATATGTTGGAATACACTGATATTGAATTTAACAAAGAAATTTGCATCCCAGGTTTTTAGCCAACTGTGTTGCTTATTAATAAGTTCTGGGCACCTGCTCACAAATGAGTGGAAAAGCAGTAAGTTATTGCAAAAGAAATATTTATAATTAATTTATAAATAACAAAATTTGAACTAAATTTTTAGCAATCTTCCTTTGATAGATAATGCAGAAAATATTTTCTTCAACTTCTTCTTATTAGTTGTCTCATCTATTTCACCAATGACAGTCACAACAGAACCTGATCTATCAAGCCTTCCAACTCTACCTGCAACATGTACATAGCTTTCTGGAGAATCTGGCAAATAAGTAACATAAACCTTTTCAATGAATGGAAAGTCCATGCCTCGTACAGTTTCTTCTGTTGCAACAACAATCTGAGTATCACCTGATTTGAATGCATTCAAAAAGTTTTGGAAACTAACAGGTGCTGGTAGCAAGAGTTCCTTATATAACGCAGTAGCTGATAATCCCATATCTTTGAATTGTTCAACAAAGTTCTCTACTGACTCACTACGGTGTATGAAGACTAAAGCAGATTGTTCTTTTGAAGATCTAAACAAGCGACAAACATGATTAATCTTGGAAAGTGTGTCATTTTCTGGGCTGAGTGAAAAATAATGTTTAATCTTGTCAGGTACTTTTCCAAATGGAAATGCAACTGGAATGTGATTAATCAGATGACAATGTTTTCCAAATCCTAGATCTTGCAATTCTTGGACCAATGTTCTTGAGATTGTAGCAGACGTTGCAATCAGTTGCACATGTCTATTATAGTGAGTGAGAATCGATAGCAGTTTTTCTGTAGGTTTGGGTTTAGCAACACGCATTCTACTGTGTTTACTTTTCAGATTAGAATATGGCAACAACTTATCAACCTCATCAACAACAATACATTTCATTTTTCTGAAATAACCTGAATGTGTTTCAACAATTTCCAAAAGCTTCTTTGGTGTACCAATGAGAATTTTACTATCTTTTAATGCATGAATTAACTTTTTGTCATGTTCTTCGTTTATTCCACTTACATGTCGTGAAACAAGAGCTTTGTCGGGCACATATTTTATCACTTCTTTATAAACTTGTGATGCTAATTCACGAGTAGGAACTATCACCATATTTGCACAAGAGTTTTTTCCTGTATTCTGCAATATTGGCAATAAGTAACATAAAGTTTTCCCAGTTCCAGTTGAAGATATTATAATTGCTTTTTTCCCTTGAAGTAACTTTGGTAAGGAGGCTTCTTGAATAGGAACTGGAGAAGAAATCCCTTGCTGAAACAGTTTTTTGATGAGATCTTTACGTAACTCAAAATCAGCAAACGTCCCATCTTTGTGTTTGAGTTCTGTTAAGAATGACACATTCAACTTCTCGAGATTGAAATCTTTTGATGAATAAATGAAAGGAGCCTCTTTTTGGGCTTTTAGGAGTTTCATAAATGATTTTAAATACTCATTATTTCTGGATACCTTTTGTCGCACCTTTTGTTTGTCAACATCAACATTAACTCCAAAATTCATTGCACAAGAATGAAAGGTTGGATGCCATTTAGTTATTCTTGAAGTTAGGTTTTTTCTACAAAAACACAACATTTCCACCAGAACCCAAAGGTATCTAAGAAATAGATTATGTTGTATTAACATCATATAATTATAGAAATGTACCAAAAATTACATACTCTGTTTGTATTTTCATATACATATACCACATATACTACAATACATACCATATTTCCTCTATTAAGTGCCTGGGTGCTTATTAATTTTTTTTAAAAAATTAGGGGTTCTTATTGGAGGGCGTTTACAAGAGGGGGATGTTTATAAAATTGTGAGAGGTGTTAAAAATAAAGATTTATTTGCACTTTCATCATTCAACTTCACTCTAAAAAACTATGTACAGTAAACAGAAGAAACATCAAACATAATTCTAAAGCTTTTTTCACATGTACGTAGTTTCTGTCATAATACCTTATGAACTTTTTTTTCTTGTGAAAAAAAAATGCCTTTACCAGAGATTTTCATTCACATGCACTAAAATTTGTTGCAATAAAAAATACAATGTACATTTGGAATGTTTGGAAATAGATCATTAGCAAAAAAATGATGTAATTTCGAACAAAAGACACCATTTCGAACGCTCAATGTAATTTTTCGAACGTTTTTTTCTTCTTGAGGCTTACGGAGGCTTACGAAGATTTTCTTAAAAACAAAATTTTTCGTTTTTAAGGAAATTGTCTTAAGGGCTTACAAACGTCCGCAAGACCTTACGAAAACTTTTCCTTAAGGAGAGAATGAATGAACATTCTTCTATTCGTAAGAGCTTACGTAAAATTTTACGTGTAATGTGAAAAAAGCTTAGATAATGCTATTCTTGTCTATGTCTATGTCCCCACCATCTTCTCGATCAGAGTCAATAACAAGATTAGGATCATCTTCCATATCAGAAACATGTGGAACCACTTTTTTGCAAGAGATGGAAAAGCTGAAGTAAGGAAAGGCAATTCATATGAACATCAAAACATTTTAGTTTTAATTTTAACTTTAAACATTTTTAGCATTTTATATGGAAAAAGGAAAAAACTTCTTTCAAAATATTTCCAATAATGCTTTTGTCAAAGTAAAATGAAAATTTCCGGCTAGTTTTAAGGAGCGCCTGGGCGATTATTAAGGATTTTGAACATATGATATTGTCACTGTCACTCTATTAACCACCCGGGTGCTCATTATAGGAAGGGGGTGGGGGCGCTTATTAGAGAGAAGCACTAAAAAGAGGAAATACGATACTTAATTTGTATGAAATTCATCATTACTTCAGTTTTTTAGGAAAAAGAAGATATTGATGTACTTTTTGTAAATTGAATGAAATTTTGTCATTACAAAAAGGTTCAAAAAGTTTTGAAACCTGTGTTTTGTTTGAAAATGTAGTGGAAATGCAGGGGTTGACAAATTTCTACAGCATTCGTACATTGACGTACATTATATATTTTTTTCACGTACGGCAAAAAATTTTTAACGTATATACATTTTTGTACGTCTTATGAAAATACATTAATGCAACAAAAAGTTTATTACATTAATTACAAAAAAGTTCGGACCATTTTATTTTCGGACAAAATTGCATCCGAAAATAAATCGTCCGAAATTTTTTACGTCCGAAACTTAAAACGTCCGAATATTTTCTGAACTTAAAAAATCAAAAAAAAACAAAAAACAAAATGTGATTGACGCCTAAAATCTGTTTTTAATGCTTTTCGAAGTTAATTAAGTACATTAAATGTAATGAAAAATAATAACAAAGATAGTGAGAATCATTAAGGTTCATTCCTCGCTCTGTCCCTCAGACCTTTTTTCTTCTTCTTCGTCGTTGCCGTCGTCGTCGTCAATGAAAAACATGACATCTTTATTGTGAATATCGCAATCGTCAAAATTGTCAGTATCCTGCTCGTCATCAAAACTCACAGCGCTGTTGTTTGTCGTTTCAACGGGAGTTACATAATCTTCTCCAATAAGATTTATTAAGCGTTCCAAGTATCTTTTCTTGCTGTCTTCAATTTTAAATGTTACACTTGTTATGATTTCGAGTCCTCCCTTTGGAATCGGCGATTCTTCACACTTAACTCTGTCAACTTGAGCTTCCAGTTTTCCTCCCCTTTCCATAAAAAAATAAACATGCCTTGAAATTTCGAGCGGAACATGTCCAACAGTTACAGGCACCAAATACTCAATTGATTTCCTGGTTATTGCAATTGATCCGTATAGGATCCGTTTCCAGTTTAAAAGATAAAACTTCCCTCTTTTTTGGATTCTTCCAAGTTGACTTTCTATATACATGCCATCCACGAGAACCAATGAGTGTTGTGTAAGAGGACTCCATTGTCTTTTACCAACTTGATTGAAAAAATGCAACCGTGTTCAAGCTCTTCTTCTTACAAACGTTTGTAAGTAAACAACTCCATGGAACAAACAATCGCATCAAATGTTCGAATCGTGAAAGAATTGTCACACACGTTCAAAATTCACGAATCGAATGCTTAAAATATAAAACACACGTTCGAATTTCACAAATCGAACGTTAATAAGAAACACACGTTCGAACTTCACGAATCTAACGCTTTGATAAGAATCATGCATTTACGAATCGAACGCCTGTTAGTGAAGTTGTTTTTGGATGATCCAGTGCTCTCAGTGTTAGTTGGTGAGGCAGACGTACAATGTCGATCAGAGATTTCTTCAAGGCAGAAGTTCCTAAACCTTCAGAGGTTGTTTCTAATTTGGACTCTAAATCCCTCACAGAAAGAGAAAAAGTAGAAGTTGTCAAATCACTACGCATACCTTAAGGGAAGAAATTTTCGCGGGAAGAAATTTTCGCGGAATTTAATTTCGCGGTTGAAATGGTAAAAATGGCCGATTTTCGCGGAATTTAATTTCGCGATTGACCAATTTTAACATGTTTTGCGAAATTAAATTTCGCGGTTTTCGATTTTCAAAGAAATACTTAACAGAAAAAATGCCTCCTTTTTTGCGTTGTAAATCGTTTTTTCTTTTATTATTTAACATATAAAACTAAAATCGAATTTTCGCGGAATTTAATTTCGCGATTGAGCAATTTTAACGTGTTTCGCGGAATTTAATTTCGCGGTTAGGGGCAAAAATCGCGAAATTAAATTCCGTGAAAATTTCTTCCGCGAAAATTTCTTCCCGCGAAAATTTCTTCCCTTAAGGTAGTTGAAAGCAGCTCGAAAAAGCGTGGAAAATATAGAACTTGGAGTGTCGAACAAAAACTAGAAATTGGTTCCTACGCTATCCGCCATGGGGTTTCTAGCACCGTCTCGCATTACTCCAAACAGTATCCTGGAATTAGCAAACAATCGATCAGTGACTTCAAAAAGGTAAGAGCAAGCCATTTATTGTATTTCTCAGTTTGGTGGTGTGGAGAATTGAATACTGGTGGAAACGAGTTGAAATCTCAGATGATTTCAGATTTCAATGAGGCTAGAAAAAACTGTCTACTCAAACTTTTTTTACCGATTTTAAGGTTGCGAAGGACAACAAAGGGAAAGCTGCCAAGGACGTGAAAACCAAGAAACGAGGAAGACCAACGTTATTGCCAACTGAATTGATGAACAAAGTTATCGAAATGGTCGAGGCTTTACGCTTGAAAGGTGCCCCGGTCACTGGAGAAGTTATCAATAGCGTGGCAAAAGGTATAATTGTTGCGAATGACCGATCCATCCTTCTCGAACATGGCAGATATCTGTCTCTTGATATTCACTGGGGAAGAAATGTCCTTTACAGGATGGAGAAGGAGGGGAAGAAAATGTGCCGTCGAAAGGCCACAACCGAAAAAATTCCAATCGCGCCGGGACTGTTAAAAGAGTCAAAGCTGAACTTCCAAAGGAAGATTAAAACAGAAGTACAAAAGTACAACATTCCAGACGATCTCATCATTAACTTCGACCAAACTCCGCTAACGTACGTTTGTAGTCCAAACCATACGCTTCATGCTAAAGGTGGAAAAAGTGTACCTCTAATTGGAAAGGGAAAGTCTAACAAATCACAGGTACCTTTTCCTGTACGAAATCTGGCATTTTTCTGCCAATGCAACTGATCTACCAGGGCAAAACGAAAAGATGTCACCCAAAAGGTGTTGAATTCCCTGAGGGATTCAACGTGCACATACTAAAAATCACTGGAGCAATGAGGAAAAAGTGATTGAGCACCTTGAAGCTGTTATCTTTCCCTTTGCAAAATCAAAGAGAACGGAATTGGGCCTTGCTGAAAACCAAAAATGCATGCTCATTTTCGATGTATTCAAAGGTCAATGTACTCAAAAGGTACTAGACTTGCTTGATGAAAACGGCTGTGTTAACGTATTTGTTCCACCTAATTTGACCCATATGTTCCAACCATTGGATCTCTCAATCAATGGCGTTGCAAAATCATTCTTGAAAAACAAGTTCAGTGAATGGTATTCCAATCAAATTTCCAAAGCTATGAGCGCGGGAAAAAACATTTACGATATTGAAGTGAACACAAACCTAAGCATCATGAAGCCTATTCATGCGAAATGGGTAATTGGATTGTACGATCGTCTCAGAAATGATCCAGAATTGATCAAGTCTGGTTTTTCAGAAGCTGGCATAAGTGAAGCTGTCGAAAGTGTTATTGAGCCAGAGGATCCATATGCCGACCTTGACTAGGAATTTTTCGTAGAAAACTTTACTCGTATGTTGTAACGTTCGCTTGTTTTACCTTTTTCATGAAAGATATTTCACTGTCTGAAATTGATCAATTGTTTACGTTTTTGTCCGAAATTTTGTCCGAAATTCGTCCAAAATCCTAAAAAATCGTCCGAACTTTTTCATCCGAAAATTTAATGTCCGAAATAAAATGGTCCGAACTTTTTTGTAATTAATGTATCAATGTTTTATTATTCAGTTTTACGTTCTTTATTATTATTATTGTTATTGTTTTGCTTTTGTAGAATTCCAACTACTTTATCGACAGGTTGAAAAAGTTTGATTTTACGGTGGTAATTAGGCCATAGTTATTTAATACTTCGTTCAGCGTAACATACTTAAGAAAAATAGCGATGCAGAATGGGGGCATTATTCATTATGCATTATTTTGCAAACGAAATAATGACATACAATGCGCACTTTTTAACGATAATGTACTATAAGGCGGATTTGAGAACAGACCTTTTCATAAATGTTATGTAGTATTACACAATATTAACGAGCCATTCTCTATTATTTTCGTTAAATACATCAGGTGTGTTTGTTTCTTTTTTTCACTTCACGATATACTAACATGTACATGTTTGCGACATCTTAGCAACGTTTATGTTCAAGATGATTATTATTATATTATTCTATTATTCTTTCAGTTTGATGACGTAGTTTTATTCTTCTTTTTTATAAAAGAAATATTATTTCTACTTTATAATAAATTGTGCCGATTTCGATTTCTTTATACGTCTCTAACGTAAAAAAATCAAAACTGCTACAAAAAAAAATGAAATAAAAATTTTTGAACAATGATGGAGAGCATATGGATTGCCGTCGCTAATTCTGATGTATATTTCATTTTAAAGGAGAACATAAAAATAGAAGTATAAAAGATGCATCAACTTGAGCAATGAAGAAAAGCACTACGGAGATAAGGAGACATATATACACTAAAACATAAAAAAACATCTTTAACAAAGCTTTGTTAAAATGAAAATATGCGAAGAAATAACTATTTCGTAAATCTCTCCACCGTTGTTCCGATGAATTTGATTTGAAGATCTATTTAACAATTCCGTTTGCAACGACAGAGGAAAGATTTACGAAATCAGGGCATAAAACTCTGAGGAGTCATAATTAAATAGAAATATGTATTAAAACATTATCAATGGCGAAGTACCTTTTACATAAGCATCGTAATATACGTGACGAGGTTCCTCTATAATGTTTTGTTTTGTTTTGGTTGAGTTTTTTAAAGATGCTTTAAGTTGTAAAAATAATGTATTTTAATGCGCATTATTTGTCCGAAAAATCATAATGCGGGCGGGTTACGCTGAACGAAGTATTAAATAACTGTGGCCTTAGTTGGTGTAAATAGGGTCTAATCGTAAAACATCAGCAAATTAATTTATTAAAAGACAAAAGAATTATACATGCCGTGAGCTGTGTTAACATACGTTTTTTAAAAAGAGCTTGAAAAAACATAAGAAAAAAATGTAGAAAAAAACATGCGTTTCTTTGAAAAAGAAAATGTTTTTAATTATAATGAAACGAAAATTGAAATTGAACAAATAACTGCTGTAGGTAATAAGAAGGTCTGAACTGAGATTTTACTAACAAGATTAAATATTTTAATTTTATTATCATATCGCCCCTGTTTAATGCAGCAGTCGCTCATTTTTTTTAAGTAAAAAAAATCCAGGTTAAGCTGCTTCGTCATGACGATGATTTGTTTTTCATTTGATTTCAAAAACATGTTTTATCATCAATTATACGATGTCAAGAAAGAATGAGTGTGCATCGCGTCGCTCTTCTCCACTAAAGTAACGATTATAATGATAATGTTTTTTGTCATGTTTTTTTTGTAATGACAAAGAGCAAACAATTTTCCTTGCAATACATTAACATCTATTTTGTTCGATAAATTCATTGGATATTGTTAGGAGTAATGTAATGACTTCCAGTGTATATACTGAAAGAAAATGCCATTCATTTTATTCCCGTACAAAACAAGTAAAAAATAATGTACGCGACCTAATATTTTATAAAATTCACGTACAAAATAATCAATAGTTGGCGTTCGTGCACGAACAAGTAATGTTTTTCCATCGTACGTTGACATTGAAAAAGTCCTAATATTTGTATATACATCACGTACGCACATACACGATTTGTCAACCCCTGAAATGTAGTTTCAACGTTCCCTTTTTTGTCACCAACAACAAACTCATAAGGTTTGTATGTATTACTTAACACTTTCTGCCACAAGTTCATCTTTAGAGATGGAAAAAACTCCAACTTTTTTTTTCATCTGACATTTTCTTTATCTTGTAGCTATATACTTCACACACAACAGACAAGAACACACAGAAAAATCATAGTAACAATTGGTGCACAATGAATGTCATTATTACGTGGAAACGTAATAAACGTTCGTCAGAACCTTTGGTTCTATCTCATTTGTTTGGAATCAAAAAATTTTGATTCCAAAGAGGTAATAGAAATGAGATCAAAATGAGAGCAAAAATGAGATCAACTATCAACCTTAAATGAAGTAAATTACATTTCGGTGTTCAGAGTCAGATTCATTCATATTTACAAAAAATAAATCCCATAAAACAATCATTCGAGTTTTTGGACCTAAAATGCGTACCAAAAGCTTTGCCCGCGTGATCAGGGCCAGTCCTTTTCACGCCCGTTCGCAACATGTGCGGAGCGCATGATTTTGTAAACTTCTTCTTCCACTCGTTACCTCGTGGGTGAAGCCCTCCCTCTACCTCATTTCGAAAGTGAAAGAAGAAAATAAGGATCCAGTAAGAAGAAGTTCCGTCTATAGTCTGTTCACCACATTCATGGCCAAATCCTTAGTTTTGGGCTGATAAGCTTTCGCATTAGCACATAAATTAAAAAACATCAAACATAAAAAATGCGACCATAGTATATGTTTTAAAACGGGGGTTCATAAATTTTAGTTAGCTAAGTATAAAAAAAACCTCTTCAGGGAAATTGAACGCATGACTCTATAGAAAAGTTGAATAAAGATGATTTTTCCATAATTGCTACATTGTGTCCTTTAAAAAACCTTGTTCTTTTGAAATAACTGTTACATTGAATGCATTATGCACATTTCAACCAAAGCCTATTATCTCAGAAACTATAAATAATTCTGAAATACTGGAAATAGACTTGTTAAACAACTTTTTGAGCTCTATCATATTTGTAAATATCATTTTGGACGCAGGAATCCCTTTAAAATTTGAAAGGTCACCGAAGCATTCAGCCGTGTTTGTACATGAATGTAGTGAACAGACTATATAATTTTTCACTTTATGTTTTATCGTTTTAACTTGAAATCCTTTGAAAAGTTAGAAAAGCACTTTTTGTATACTCTTTTCATTCAATAACTTCTTTTAACTTCTTTTAGATGCTGAAAATTAATCATAAAACGACTCCTTAAGCCACCCTGCTCAATCAAAATTTGTTTTTATTTTTTAATTTGAAAAAAGTTACTACCAATCGGTCCACAAATTGTTCTTCCACATTTCACCAAATTACAAGTCAAAGAAAACAACCAGAACTTCATAAAAGATTACTTTCCAACATAAATGTAGAACTCTGCCAAAAGACTCATATCGGGTTTTATATCTTTACTCTCTTTGTACAACAAGTTATACTGAAATAATGAAATTATGTTGCTTGACAAATTTGATGGTATACCTCCCCCTACTCCCGTTCCGACCACATTGTATGCTGCTCTTCATCATTTTCATTTTTCTCCTTTTTGCTACTACTGCTAAGATTTACAACATCTGTTCATGGTTCCAAATCAAGGTTAAAGTTTATTTATATCAGGTATGTCTTCCAAACATTCATCACTTTCATCCAAAGAGCTATTTGTATCAGCTACCTTATCAGGGAAAAAAAAAACGATAAAAAAAATTAGTTGGGGAAAATTTTAGTCGGGGAAAATTATAATGAATAAGATTAATATAATTTTGATGTTTTTGTATGGAATAAAGTATTTCAGGTAAAAAAAATTAGGGAGAACTTCCCCTTATCCCCTTTTTAGTTTCACTTCAAAAACTTCCTGACCAAGAAAACACATTGGGCGAATATAGGTTTTGCATTGATAGGTAAAGCACTGAAGTGTTCTGTTTTGAAATGCTTTACTTAACTGGATTTATTCAATCTGGTGAAATTTCAACAGTAAGTGCACATTATATATAATGGTGTCGTTATAGTGTCTACCCGGTGTGTCAGAAAAAAGTAAGGTGTTTCACAAAAAATATCTTTCGATTGAATAATTGTGAAGGGTAGTTATTTTTATTTCTGAATAGAGGAATCCTATACCTATATTTTGGTGTATCACTTTTCTAATTTGGTTGAGTAGAAAAACGTTATGGACAAAAACTGGAAGCAGTCCTTGTAAAAATCTTTGAAAAATGGACAAAAAAGACGAGCAAAACAATATTTATGTTTTTATTGCAAACCAGAAGGGAATGAAACACATACACAATTAAATGTGCTAAAACGTATTTTTCTTATTTATTCCCAATAATCAAGTAAATAGTTCAAACATTTTTCAACATTTTCTTAAAACTTTACTCACTGAAACTTTTTATAAAGACTGTCGTGTATAAAATGGGAAATGCTGCAACTCCGTACAACGAAGAGTTTTAGTATGCATCCAGTTTGCTAGGGTAAATTATACTAAAGAGGAAATCAGACAAATTTTGACTTTTCTTTCAATCCCCATAGCCTTTTCATTGACATTATAAAATTTAATCAAATAATCATGCAGGAAAATTTTGTTCCGCTTTTTTGTCCATTTTTTGAAGATTTTTACAAGGACCTCTTCCAGTTGTTTGTCCATAACTTTTTTTCTACTCAACCAAATCAGAAGAATGATTATACCAAAATATACTTAACAGATTCCACTAATCAGCAATGAAGCAAGATTTGCAAAAATGCAACTATATATATATTTCCCTAAAGTGACGAAAATTTTAGCAATTATTTTGTTAATAGATAACCATAAGACAAAATGTATCATTAAATAATTATAACCATAAGAAAGATATTGGCAAAGAACTCAATACCAGTTGGTAGAGTCAAAGTAAATATATATTCATTTATTTAAGATTTAAAAACATGAAAATACATGACTTTAAGTTTCATGCATATCGCAATTATCAGATGTATATAAAAAAAAATAGTAATAATAATTAAATAATTATAAATGTGACGTTCCAGGAGATTTTGATAACAAACGATATTAACGTTAATATCGTTATTATCGTTATTATCGTTAATATCGTTAATGGAACTACAGAGTAACGTTATTATCGTTAATATCGCTAATATCGTTAATATCGTTAATATGGTAAGAGCACAGATTACCGTTACTATCGTCAAAAAGTTTTGTTCAAGACGTTTGTTTATACATTTCACATTATACGTGTGTCGTTTTATGAAGTTCTAAAATAACCGTGATTTAATTATTATTTCGCCAAATAGCAATCAATTCAAAACAAACTCGCTTGTTCATGACATGATAAACTCTGATTCATTCAATTATGACACGCGGACATATATTTTTCTAGAAATAACAAAGCACTTTTTTTTTTATTTATTCCTGTACCTTCAGCACAAATTTGAAAAGCCACTTTAAAATACCGTGTCATTTGATTTGGTAATGTATTATTTTGAAATGTACATTTGCAGGTAGCACGCGTTTGTGTATTAAATTGAACTTAATTAGCTGGTTCTTATATTCATTTGGAGATTAAAGATACAGAAGTAAGTTCGAAAGCAGGCACGAGTAGAAACCGTCTGCTATAATTCTTTTTTCTGAATTGTTCGACGGGTTGCCATTCTATAAGCTCTTGGGAAAAAAACTTTACATTATTAAAGACATGTTACATTAAAGTTTTTTTCGATAACAAAACTTTCATTATTATTCTTTCGAAAGACATTTCACTTGCACTGGGTGAAGATGTACCCTTAATTAAATTGATCACAACGTTTTCAGTGATCATTATTGATTTTTGTCATTTCGTCGATAATGTTTTCAGGTTCAACATTTGGATGAAGGACGAATGTAGGAAGGGACGATGAATGAAAACATTTTAACGTCGGCTTGACGAGTTGCAAAAGTTCTCTTTTGAAATACTCACCTTCGTTTAAAAATAACATTACCTGTTTCCTTCAGTTTGTTATGAAGTTTATGTGAAAGGTTGTCTGAAAGTTGTGTTTACACAGGGCTCTAAAACTTTACTTGAGGGTAATTCTAAAATTGAATTTCTTACGCCGTAATCAAGCGAAAGAAAGATTAATATACACGAAATGGTTTCCTTGTCACAAATAAAATGATCACATGTTTAATATTAATGTTATTATCGTTAATATCAAAAATATAGTTTTTTTCTTACTATAATTTCGTAATTATAGTATATATAATATATATAACGATAATAGCAATAATAACGATATTAACGATAATAACGATATTAACGATAATAGCGCTATTAACTATAATAACGCAACGATAATTATTAGCGATAATATCGCTAATTCTATTGTTTTATTAACGATATTATCGTTAATAATTATCGTTAATATCGTTTGTTATCAAATTCCCCTGGAACGTCACAAATGTAACTACCATCAACCTCAGATAAAAATGGTTTCCATACTTATCAGGGTGGAATTGAATCTAATACCACAAAAGAACTTATTTTAAACTTATTATGAAGGGAACACATGGTCAAGTGATAAGGTTTCTGTTATAAATGACTGAGAAGTTACTATGGACATAGTTAAAAATTATAAGAGCTAAATGTAACTAATGTTTCCCCATTAAACAACTGAACATCAACAACCACATCAATGTTTAAGAGTATTTCATCATAATAAACATATAATCTTTATTGTTGTAGAATCTTGACAAGTTCCCTATCCTTACCATAAAATCACTGGAAACAATGCATTTCAACAGAACATATGCTTTTTGTAACTAAGATAGAACTACCGTAAATCCCTTAATTAACGCCCCCTCTAAACTCAAAAAATTAAATAAACGTTTCCCTCTAATAAACACCTCTTCTTATTAACGCCCCACCCCCTAAGAGGGGCGCTTATTAGAAAAACATCTAGTATTTGAATATTCGAATTCGAACAAGCAAAGAAAATCAAAATAACATTTCATTCTCTCCCTTGAACCAAAACAACATGGTCGATTCTTATGAAATGTCCCATAAGGGAGGGAGAAACGTAACCCTTATTCTATTTCATTCTTAGATGAGGACGAATTTGTTGATGTTTTGTAAAGTTGTAGTTTCAGAAAAAACACAAAATTAAATTGTTTAAATAAACGCCCCCCTCTTTTAAACGCTCCCCTCTAATTAACGCCCCCTCTTGAACTCGAAAAATTAAATAAATGCCCCGGACATTTATTAGAGGATTTAGGGTATCTTACATTATATAATCAAATTTGTATGCAGGTTTACGGAAGAATAGAAAATTGTCAATTATATAGTATTTTTTAGTATTAAAAATACTTTGGGGAAGACATAAGCAAATAACTATTAAAAATTAGGAAAGAAGAGTTTTTTTCAAAAAAGAGATGGACGTTAAGTGACAATTTATAAAATTAAATTCAAGTATTCAGAATAAAGAGGTTCGGAATTCCCGAGTTACAAAACCGAGTTACAAAACCGAGTTACGCATTATGACGTCACAAACCGAGTTACTAACTCGGAGATTTTTAAATTTTAATTTTTCTCGAGTTACTAACTCGGAAATTTTATTCACGTAAAATTTTCCCGAGTTACTAACTCGGAAATTTTTTTTTGATTTATTTTTTCCGAGTTACTAACTCACGAAATTTTTAAAGTATAATTTTTCTCGAGTTACTAACTCGGAAATTTTATTTTTGTAAAATTTTCCTGAGTTACTAAGTCGGAAATTCTTTTTGGTTTTATTTTTTCCGAGTTAGAGAATAATATTGTAAGGAATATTTTCGAAAGTTCACTGGGAATAGTGTGAGTTTTCAAAAAAGGCAAAGTAGGCCAAGTCTGTGGCAAATTTTGAAAATCGTTCAATTTTAATGAAAATTTAATAGTGGAACAAGTTTCTACTGCTGATTTCAAACATGAAGGGCAACTTGTGGATAAGGTCAAATTAGGCCAAATTTGGACCAAATTTTGAAAATTGTTCAATTCTAATGAAGATTTAATAGAGGAATAACTTTGTACTGCTGTTTTCGAAATTGAAGGTCAACTTGTGCATAAGGTTAAATTTGGACCAAATTGTTCAACTATAATGAAAAGCTTATAGCACAAGTTTTGATATTCATTAATGCAGAAATGGCATCAAAATTAATCAGTTGAGCAAGTCGATGAATATGTTAATCCTAATGATTATGCTGTCTTGGATATTATTTTTAACTAAAACTTCACCATGGCACCGCTGACGTATTTTTCTATTGCTCTTACCCTTGATGAATTGTGATAGCTGAAAACTCCAAGATAAAAAGTTGCCGAAGTGGGAAATTTGATTCTATATTTCTATATGAATTTATTTTATTTCATAATCTTGAGGTGGTATCATGTTAATTCTAAAAGAAATTATTTAACAGTGCTAAATACAAAAAGATTTCAAGTAAATTAGTGTCGACATTACTGTTTGATGTGACTTTTCAAAGCCGACTATGATTCAACACCAAAGGCGTAAATACCTTTTGTTTACTATCTTTTAGATTGTTGTATTCGATTGGCAACTTTAAAATAAACCTGTAAGACCAGAGATCTTAAATTCAAATTAATTTTTGTGAGTGCTAATATTAGGTTTATGCCATTGGCGTTTTTGAAACTACTAAAGTAACACTTTATATATTTTGATAACACTTCTGTTCTTTTTCACAAAACATAGCGATACTTCTGTTGTTATTTTTTATTAATGAAAACATATATTATGTTTGTATAGCATTTTTGGAAAGTTATTGAGTTCGTAAATATATCAATATCTTTATAAGTAAATTTTGCCATTTATTCTCAATAATAAAAACAAAGATATAAGTTTAAAAAATTATATTAAAATTCAGCACGAAGCTTTTCGGTAAAAACCATTTTCAAGTGTGTATAAAACATTTACATCGCTCATGTTATATATGTCTATATGTACAATGTCCCTAGGTAATACCATTTCTGAATAGAATGCATTGTTTCGATTCTATCTGCTCATTTAGACTTGGCTTACTAATCGCTATTACGTAGCTTTCTAGTATTTTACGTTTCTTTGTGTGCTGAGGAGCCTGGAATAATATTATCCATGAAAATTCATGATTCTCAAACTGGTTTATATGCTTGCTTGGTTCCGATTCATTCGACGGTTTGTTATGTTCGGACCATCTAACTTGTGCGTTTCGTTTCGTTTCGCCAACGTATTTCTCTCCACATATACATGTTCCTTCGTATTACGCATGATTTGTGTTTGTTTCGGTCTTTTAGTGGGAATAACGTTTTTACTTTTCTTGTTTGCCAGTAAGTAAAAGCTAGAATTTTCATTAGAATTGAACAATTTTCAAAATTTGGTCCAAATTTGGCCTAATTTGACCTTATCCGCAAGTTGCCCTTCATGTTTGAAATCAGCAGTACAAACTTGTTCCACTATTAAATTTTCAGTAGAATAGAACAATTTTCAAAATTTGCCACAAATTTGGCCTACTTTGCCTTTTTTAAAAACTCACACTATTCCCAGTGAACTTTTGAAAGTATCCCTTACAATATTTGAAAAATATTCTCTAACTCGGAAAAAATAAAACCAAAAAGAATTTCCGACTTAGTAACTCGGGAAAATTTTACGAAAATAAAATTTCCAAGTTAGTAACTCGAGAAAAATTAGACTTTAAAATTTTCCCGAGTTAGTAACTCGGAAAAAATAAATCAAAAAAAAAATTTAAAAATCTCCGAGTTAGTAACTCGGTTTGTGACGTCATAATGCATAACTCGGTTTTGTAACTCGGTTTTGTAACTCGGGAATTCCTAACCTCCAGAATAAATATCTCTGATTCAAAAAAATATGTTCACAACCCAATATTATTATACGTGATAAAAATAATCTTCGTAAATCCCAAATCCCAGATTTTGATAGTGAAAATACACATCCATAACCAAATCACTACACAGCCGAAAGTAGAAGTTCGTGTTCTGGATTTGAATTAATTTACACACTGTTGTGTTGGATTGTATTTTGATTTAGATTCGTTGTTCATAGTAAGGAAAATTGACAGTATGTTAATGTTTACAAAACAAAATATCATATATATACAGTATCAAGACAGTACACATGATTATGGAATTAATCCATAGTAAATTATGTTTCTGTTGTCAGATTAAGCAACTAGCCAGGGATGCACACTCAACCAGATTCTTTCAAGTTAGTATTATTATGTGTCTCAATCCTGTATAAAAAAACTATACGTAATTGGTTTTCTGAACTTCTTTTTTTTTCTTTTTTTTTTTTAAATGGGTTGCTCCCTGCAAGTCGGAAGCCACTACTTGGCAGAATGCTACAAGATGAGAGAAGGAAGAACAGTTATAAACACAGATGGGAAAGATGAAAAAAGGAAGAAGAGTTATAAAGACAGAGCAAGGTGGCGGTTAACCTTGGATTTAAAAGATTGCAGATCATACTCAGCAGGAAAACAACTATGAGGGAGAGAATTCCAGAGGCGAGCAGTCCGAGGGAAAAAGCTAGATGAATAAAAGTTCTTATGGCATGTTGGGACCTGAACAGTCAAAGGATGAGGATTCGAAGAGAGGCGAGTGTTCCGTGAGAAAGTCTTAGGAGAAGGGGTCAGTTGATGCAAGTCATCTGAACAATGCCCATGAAAGTATTTATAGAAAAGAGACAGGGAAGCAACATTTCTCCAATGTGAGAGGGGGTGAAGATTAGCACAAAGATCAGGGCCAACTAAGTTAACTAAGCGCTTCGGAATATGATCGAGAAGATGAAGACAATGAGCAGAGGCTCCAGCCAAAAGGTGGCAGCAGTACTCAAGACAAGGGCGAATAGTGGCCTTAAACATGTTAATGATAGATTCAGCTGAAAGTAAGTGACGAACCCGAAAAAGTGAACCAACCTTCATAGCAGCAGATTTAGCAATGGACTTGATGTAAGAATTCCATGTGAAATTCTTTGTGAAGGTTAAACCTAAAAGACGAACATGAGATGACTCTGCAAGCTCACTTCCTTTCATAAGAACAGAAGGAATTACAGGGTCCCTGAAGCAATTAATAGACAGAAGCTTAGTTTTCGAAGCATTGAAGGAAACCAACCATTTCTGACCCCATTCAACTACTGTCCTAAGATCGACTTCCAACTCAGCAGCCATTTCAACCTTATCAAACAAGTCCTTAGTCCTTTCAAGAGACGAGTAAAGAGTAGTGTCGTCAGCGTAAATACAATTGGGAAGGTTGTTGATGAAAATGAGAAAGAGGGTTGGACCAAGAACAGAACCTTGAGGCACCCTGAATTAATAGAGTAAGAAGAAGACGAATGACCATCGAGAACTACCTTAATACTTCTGCCACTAAGAAAGGACTTAATAAGATTCAAGAGTGAACCAGAAATGCTGTAAGACTTCAACTTGTGAAGAAGGCCACGATGCCAAACCTTGTCGAATGCCTTAGAGATGTCAAGAGCAATAGCTCGTGTCTCACCACAAGCATTGAGGGACTGACATACACGTTCAGAGATGACGGTCAGAGCATTAGCAGTGGAACAGCCAGAACGGAAACTGTACTGGTGATCAGAGAACAGATGAAGTGATTCCAGATGATGGGTGATGGAAGAGTTGATCAATGATTCGAAGATCTTACTTATAACAGATAGAAGACTTATAGGACGATAGCATTAAGGGTCCGATCTCCCACCAGAGTTTTTGAAAACAGGCACAACAGAAGCAATCTTCCAACAAGAATATACAACATCATATTTGTACTTTCAATTTTGTAATGTACTCTCTGAATTAACATAACTGGTTGAACTGGATGTTCTCTGTATAAAAAGGGGCTCCTGTTGGCTGTACATCATGTGCTTTGAGTGTTCAGCAGTTTGGGCTACATTAAATCAGGATGTGAAATAAACATAAATCTTCAGCCTGACTTTAATAATGAATTTTCGCCTTATATAATTTTGTGTATTTTACACGTTCATTTAAAAGTTTTTTCGAAACCTTTTAGGACAACACTGAACTAAAACGATTTATTTCGATCATTCAACGTTTTATCTATTGAATCATTTTTAAAGCTAGCAGAAAGCAAAAAACTTCCACTACCCGTCTTCACTGACTGAACAAAATGGCGTACTACCTCACTGAAGACTAGCCTATATTCTTATCTATCTTGGTTAGGTCAAAATTCAATACTGAACTGCGGCTATAAAAGTGAGCGGAGAAGAAGGAAATGCCCGTTTTAACATATATTTTGCCCTATGGGGAAATTATATAAAAAATTATCTTTCATATTTATTCAATCTAAAGTTATTTCTTGTGAAACACCCGTACTTTTTTTGACTCACCAGTACAAAAATGAATTTTAGGTGACAGCATTTAAGCTGGAAAAATTGAGAGGTGAGAATTTGTGGAACACTAAACATGTGTAGTAAATGTATCATTTTGAAATTATATAATGAAACTCTTAACCTATACATTTTTTTTGCGTTATATATCCTTATTGAAAATTCACAACAAAATGCTTTCATCATAAGAAATTTTTAATAAAATGATTATTATGAAGCCTTAACCCTATTGATTGATTCAATAACCCTGGTCCTGGTTGTATTTCCATTGAACCTGTAAGAGACAGGTTAACTTCTTTATAAGACGTTTAACAGAGGAATAATCCCACATATTGAACTGCGAAATTTATATAACTGTTATATACACATTTCTATAATGACCAAAGACTCCTTTATGAGAAAATAACTGAACCAGCTTTATAAATCTTTGAAAGAAGTGATATTTTTGAATGTGACATCAAGGTACAAAATATTTATTTGCATTTCCATTAAAATATAACTTTTGTTCATCCACGAAATCCACTTTTCCTTCTGAACCGTGAAAATTAATCCATGAAAATGCAAAAATTTCTGATAAAAAAGTAAATATTACAGAAACTTCTTAATTTGAACAAAATAAAACAATTTTGCTTCCATACATTACCGACAAAAAACTTTTTAATTTACGATGGATAAAGAATTCAGTTATTTTGTATGTGAGGCGGGCAATAATGGTGCAAGTTCCCCATTTGGTAGTGTGCGGAAGATTAAATGCGCAATAGTGTTGACTTGTTGACATAGTAGTAGTACAACAGTTGTGTGGAATACTGAGAAAAGGAAGCATCATTGTCTTTCAAAATTATTGACACAGAATCTGATTTTGAAAATGCTCCTTTAAGGATCTAAATTGTAGAAATTTTCGCACATTTTAATTCCCATACCCATGAAAAAAATTAAAATAAAGATTGCACTAAAGGTGCAATGGTCAGACACATCATTTTTAAGTCATTTAATAGTGAAGATTGATTGATTGATGGGATTAAGGATGATTAATTCTTGTGATTTCTCATATGGATATTTGATACCATTTTAAAGCTAAGCATATAACTTAGCATTTTAATCATAGTGATGAATGCCTTACCATCATCAACGATCAAACTTATATCAAGCACACAGGTTGTTACAAGTATATATGCTGTCGTTAAAGAGTTGGTTGAAAATTCACTTGATGCAAGTTGTGATAGTATTGATGTTCGACTGGTATGGGTGTTTTTTATTTGTGTTTAAAAAATTTTTCTATATATAAGTGTTTGTGTACAAGGTCACTTTGAATAGAGAATCAATAGAAAAACATTTTGATATCTGTTGCATTGATAACAATATACTTGCTATTTTGTAAACAGCTTTTTTTAACTTTATTTATTCTTCCTGCAATCTGATGTTATTGTTCTCATCATAATTTTTCTTATTTTCTTTCTTCAGGAAGAAAATGGACTTGGAAAAATTGAAGTACATGATAATGGAACTGGTATACCTTCAGATAGCATTTCTTATGTGTGTAAGCCACATTATACTAGTAAGATTCGGGATGATTCAGATCTGTTAAAACTTACAACATATGGATTTCGTGGTGAAGCTTTATCATCTGTTTGTTCTGTTGCTGATGTTTCAATCATTACTAAGAGGCAATGCGATTTTGTATCTAAACAGTACTTTTTTAACAAAAATGGAGATGTATTAAGAGAGCAGCCAACACATCATAATGTTGGAACTGCAATCATCGTGAGAAATTTGTTTCATTGTATACCTGTAAGAAAACAAATCTATAGTAATGGTAAGAAATTGAAAGATGAAGTTAGAAAGATTGAAGAACTTCTCATGGCTTACAGTTTAGCATATCCTAAATTGAGGATAACATTAAAAAATGAGAAAAGCATAACATGGCGAAAGGACAGAAAAGCCACCTTGCAAGATGCTGTACGGGGTATATTTGGAGTAGGACTACTTGAAAACTTGACAGAAACTAATATTAATGAGAGTGATATCCAAATATCAGCACTGGTTCCAAGACCAAATTGCAATGTTGAAATAGTATCAAGATTAGTGGCTGATAGAATATTTACATACGTGAATAAAAGGCCAGTGTTGATAAAAGATATGAAAACTGTAAGTAAAGTGAGGGGTTTTTTTTGTTTCCTAATAATTATCTAATCTACTACATGTGTGGATACCTAATTATTACTGAGTAGTTTATAAATTTATCATTATAATAACTTGTCATGATTTTCTCTTAAACTGTCAAAATTCCTTCTTGTAATATTTCAGATATTGAAACAGTATTTCAACGAACATTGTAATGTAGGAAATAAAAAATATCCTACTGCCATAATGTTTATCACAATTGCAACGGATATGGTTGATGTGAATTTGGAACCAAACAAAACAGCTGTCCATTTAGAAAATATGGTAATGTTTTCATGTCTGTTTGATTTAACCGTAATGTAGATAAGTTCCTTGCAAAGCTAGTGAACAAGATGATTAATGCTTAAGGTATGTAATTGTGGCCATAAACAGTCTGATTAACGTCCCACAGATCTAAGAACAACTATAACAACTCATAACACTACCATCTTTTTTCCCTTTTCAAAAACATCACAATTGAGTTGGGTACATTTAATTGTCACTGAACAGAAAATCAAAATGTAAGAGAAAGAACAAAAAGCTTGAAAGAACAGTTTTGATCACGCTGAGATTTTATTTCTTTACTTTGTGTATTTTTTATCAATTTCATTAATAGGAAACCTTAATGAATCTCACCAAAAAGCTACTTGATTTTGTTTATGTACCCGACAAAGATAATTGTTGGTAGGTCTGTTACTTTATTACTTAATTAAACTGTGTCATACAGTTAATGCCTTAGTAGCTTTCATTATAGTGAAGACACTGTTGCTTCTGAGTGCAAGGACACAAACAAGAATATACCTATTATGACACTTGATAATGGAGATGGTTTCAGAACAGTTCACATTGAGGAAGAGCAAAATACTTTAAGTGAGAACGGTCAGAAAGGCCAGATAGATAAGGCATGCAGACAAAATGATATAAATCCTTGTAGTGATAATTGCCAAGATATGGTCCTTATGAACGAAATTGGGTCATCTCATGTTACTGAAGTAGTTTTGAAGCATTGTCAGCCAACTGCTTTGAATGTTGACGAACTTCTGACTGAAAACGTTAGTAAAAAGGACAAAGAGAAACATTCAGGTTGTGAAGAAAAGGCAAGAAAAGAAAAATTAACAGCAAATGTAAAACATGATCAGTATCCAATCGAAAGCATTGATTTAAGTGTTGACGTATTCGATGATGCATTGGATGATGAATTTGTTTTTAATCTGCCTTCAGAAAATTTGACATCTGAGAAGTGGAGTAGAGGAGCTAGTGTCACCAACTCAGTAAATATAACTTGAATTATTTTTTATAATGTGCATGATTTCATTGTACCTTGTTATGGTTTATGTCTCTATTTGAGATTCCTCCTGTCACACTTCAGTTGCAACCACCTGAAAAAACAAAAGACACTACTGTTGGTGTGAAGAGAAAAATGGTAATACCGAAGTAGTGATATAGTTCAATGGTCTCTCCAGGACTTTTCCTTTTATAGTTTCTTTCTCATTTTCAGGATGTTTCTAATGACAAAACAACTAAAAGCTTTCAAAGGAAGGAAATGGTATTTTTCTTATCAATTTATCACTAAGTACATAATAGTTATTGTTTCTATAAGCAAGATTAAACCTTTGTGAATAATGTGATTGTTAGTTTCCAAGCCTCTTAAATATAAAACATGTCCGTAAAATTTTTTATTATTTTTCTAATTTAGCCACATAATGATCTAAATGGCAGCAACAAAAAATCCAAACGAAGGCGTTCAGCTCCAGTATGCCAACTTGAATTTTCCATGGAATGTCTGTCAAAAGCATTCGAAAACACAGCAGCTACCAAAGAGTATGTTCTTCACTAGTCACTTTTTTATTGACTTGGTTCTACACCACTAGCTAATATCCCTTTTTGAAACTAGATCTGATAGTTTCTCAGTGATAAATCACTGAAAGTAGTGCTTTTAGTATGTTAAGAGTGTAAGGCATGTTTCTGGGTTGCTGGTGGGTGGTCTCCTCACACACTTTACTGTCAACAACATGAAGTGACATTAAGAGAGAAAACTCGTTACAAACAAAAACAGCATCTCTGTTTCTTATGTTAATAGGCATACTGATGACAAAATAACTGTCATTGGAAAAATACCAAACACAACTTTTTGGTGTGTGTCATCGAAAACAAAAACTTTAATTCTAGATAAAGCAAGGTCAGTTTCTATCTTTTTGAGTAGAGTTATCTTCAAAAGTTTCAAATCTCTTTGAGTGAATGATCTTTTTCAATTCCAGGTTGTCAGAGAAACTTCTGTATGATCAACTTGTTAAAAAGCATAAATTCAATGTGGAAAAGTTGGATGTGCCAATAAAGCTAAATTCTGAGTATGAACCTCTTTCATATCTTCTTTTTCTGCAATATTTGCATTGTTACTACCAGACTTATTACATAAATTCATATACCTTGAAGCATGTTGGCTGCATTTTTTTTTT